>LR812523.1:71578518-71668518 GCA_903798195.1 Danio kyathit | reverse complement strand
GGTGCACATAACTTGGAAAAAAAAATCACAATGCAAAACAGGCCTTTCTTACTTTGTCTTGTTTCTAGTCTATATATCTAAAAAAAAAATTAGATCAAGAATTTTTTTTTGTTCGTTTTCAACTTCAGAAAAAAAAAGCTAAATTATCTTCCAGTGGATAAGCAAAATAATCTTGTATTCGCTTTTTTTTTTTTTTTGCAGAAAATCGTATATAAATACAGTAATTAAATACAATTCTGTGACTCTGATTCAACTATAATTCAAACTCAACATTGCATATCTTTGCGATGTGACTATTGTGGATGTGCACATTGCAATATCGAATATAAATATATATATATATATATATATATATATATATATATATATATATATATATATATATATATATATATATATATATATATATATACAGTATTTACAAATATACATTTCTGACATTCAAAAACAAAACAAAAACAAATCAGTGACTAATATAGCCACCTTTCTTTGCAAGGACACTCAAAAGCCTGCCATCCATGGTGAACGGATCAAAACACTGACATAATCCATCAACATTGCGTGCAGCAGCAACCACAGCCTCCCAGACACTGTTCAGAGAGGTGTACTGTTTTCCCTCCTTGTAAATCTCACATTTGATGATGGATTCTCTATGGGGTTCAAATCAGGTGAACAAGGAAGCCATGTCAATTGTTTTTCTTCTTTTAGACCCTTTCTTGCCAGCCACGCTGTGGAGTACTTGGACGCGTGTGATGGAGCATTGTCTTGCATGAAAATCATGTTTTTCTTGAAGGATGCAGACTTCTTCCTGTACCACTGCTTGAATGTGTCTTCCAGAAACTGGCAGTAGGACTGGGAGTTGAGCTTGACTCCATCCTCAACCCGAAAAGGCCCCACAAGCTCATCTTTGATGATACCAGCCCAAACCAGTACTCTACCTTCACCTTGCTGGCGTCTGAGTCGGACTGGAGCTCTCTGCCCTTTACCGATCCAGCCACGGGCCCATCAAGACTCACTCTCATTTCATCAGTCCATAAAACCTTAGAAAAATCAGTCTTGAGATATTTCTTGGCCCAGTCTTGACGTTTCAGCTTGTGTGTCTTGTTCAGTGGTGGTCGTTTTTCAGCCTTTCTTACCTTGGCCATGTCTCTGATTATTGCACACCTTGTGCTTTTGGGCGCTCCAGTGATGTTGCAGCTCTGAAATATGGCAAAACTGGTGGCAAGTGGCATCTTGACATCTTGGCAGCTGCACGCTTGACTTTTCTCAGTTCATGGGCAGTTTATTTTGCGCCTTGGTTTTTCCAGACGCTTCTTGCGACCCTGTTGACTATTTTGAATAAAACGCTTGATTGTTCGACGATCACGCTTCAGAAGCTTGGCAATTTTAAGAGTGCTGCATCCCTCTGCAAGATATCTCACTATTTTTGACTTTTCAGAGCCTGTCAAGTCCTTCTTTTGACCCATTTTGCCAAAGGAAAGGAAGTTGCCTAATAATTATGCACACCTGATATAGGGTGTTGATGTCATTAACCCACACACCTTCTCGTTACAGAGATGCACATCACCTATATGCTTAATTGGTAGTAGGCTTTTGAGCCTATACAGCTTGGAGCAAGACAACATGCATAAAGGATGATGTGGTCAAAATACTCATTTGCCTAATAATTCTGCACTGCCTGTATATTTTATAAATGAGCTGTAAAAAAAATCTATAAAATCTACTACTAATAATAGTATTAATAACTATTAGGACCTACAACAATAATATACTAAAACATTTTAATAAAATTCAGCAATTGTAACTGCGGTTTTGTACAATATTTTGCAGCATCAATTCACAATGTTAGAAGAAGGCAAACCACTGCTTGCAGCTGGATATTGTTGTGGAAGCTTTGAGTCCAATGACAATGAATGCATTGTTAGTAGAGAGGCGCCTTTTAAAAGGTGTTTTCTATTAGCAGTTAGAGTTTTGCATGCTGGTTATGTGCCTTGTGTTTTAGCAGTATAATAAAAACTTTATTTCATTCTGAAAACGTAACCTATGTACATTTCTCCAGACCGCTAAATACGTCCTAGGAGCTATGTTTTTTTGCAGTTTTTGTTTTTGCGAATCCACCAGAGGTCGCTGTGTATGCTTTTTCAGATCTCAAATTTCTCTCGTGAGTGCCATTCATGCCTGCTGTTCTCGTGTAAATGTACCAGAGGCCGCTGTCAACTGACTGTTTGACTGACTGAATGACTGACCGATTGACTGACCCACCCTCCTCCTTCCCTAAACCAAACCAATTGTATTGATTGACCTGCCCACCCACTTTCCTAAACTCAACCAATAATTTTAAAAAGCAATCCAGAAAAAGAAAAGCCCTCGTCTGATTTTTACCACGTTTTCAAATTTCACCACATTCTGACCCTGTTATTTACTAGTTTATTTAATTTTTTGGGTTCTGTTTTTGTCTTACCTGCTTTCTGGAACCATTCCTCACCGGACTCGAACCCCATCGTCATGGTCAGCTCCTCTCTGCGTCTCAAGTACGCTGTCATACATGGCGAGCTAACGAGACAAACTGGTAACAGCGGGAAAGCTGTCCACACAGAGGCAAGTGGTCAGCTGGTAAGCGCGAAAAGGAACGCCGTCAAACCACCCCCTAGCATTCATTTTAAAAATGAAATGCAGCCATACGTACTTCTGGCTTCATAATTGCAATCTCTACAAACGTACATAGGGCTACGTTTTCAGAATGACCCTATGTTGAATGAACTCAGCGCGAAAACATCCTCCTCTTTAAAAAAAAAAACTGTTTCTTTTTTTATCATTATAGTGTATTATTCAAATGAAAAGCACCTGAAAGGCATTTCGAAGGGAACGGGGCATGTCAGATTCTAGAGAGCATTTCTATAGCTCTTTTACAATGTAGATTGTGTCAAAGCAGCGTGACATAGTAGTTCTAGTAAATTGAAACCGTGTCAGTCCAGTTTTCAGAGTTGAAGTTCAGTTTAGTTCAGTTCAGTGTGGTTTAATTTTCACTGCTGAAAGTCCAAACTTCATCAACTGACAAAGCTGAAGGAAAAAACCTTATATTACTGAAATCCCTGCCAACTATTACAATATGTTCAAGCATTGTTAAGCCTGCATTAACATGCTCGTGAGTACATTTGCACGTAAAGAGAAAACTCAAGGGCGTGACTTTCCCCATCCTGTCTTCCCAAACAACCCTGGATGTCCCATGGAGAGGCTGTTAAATGGATTTGAGTCGGTTCCAGCCAAACATCAACAGCCAAGCTCTGATGCTCCCATCTCCAGCCCAAATGCATCTCTGTCTGGGCTTCTCACCAGCATTTCAGCCCACCTGCCTCCAGCAGCGTGAAGCCCACCATGTGTCCTTTTGAACTGACTAAAAGGAGAACATTTCTGGCCATGTAGCGGTGTCACGCAGAGCTAATTTATTCATTTATTTCTTTTGCTGTGTCTCATTTAACCTTTTGCTCTTCCAGACTTCAGCTTGTGTCTCCCCATTTACCACAGTGTCTTTTCCCTTTGCTCTCACTCCTTAATTAGTAATTAGTGCTTCCTTAATTTAGCAGCTGCTTTTATCCAAAGTGATTTACAGAGGATTTGCTAGAGGAACAATCTGCCTGGAGAAACCTGGGGTTAAGTGAAGGGCACAGTGGTGAGGGCACTGCTAGTGAGGATCGAACCGGTTACTCTCTAATGCCTCGTTTCCACTGAGTGGTACGGTACAGTTCGGTACAGGTCACCTTTATCAGGCTTGTGTCTCCACTGCCAAATGGTACTCTTTACAAACTACAAATGTTTTATTTCGGGGTTCTTCTTTGTTTTTTCTTCACTCTCGCATTTGTCCGTTTCTGAAAGGATGTCAGAAGCACTTCAATACTCATGTGCACGTTATTATCATCAGCTCCAGTATGTTATTTCCAATTTAGATGCACATCGAGCAACCAAAAACAGAGCTCTCTGGAAAAAGTGAAACCACTCACGCTTTTAGGCGACCTTGTAATAACAACAGGACACATGGCAGATTCTATTCGTCTTCTTGGCTTTTTGGCTGTTCATCAAGACGAAGACGAAGACGAGGTTTGTTTGAGCTTGGGTCGACCATGGCTCGTTATTATATGTATATAGTATTACAGTGTAATGTCTCAGCTGTGTATTTAAAAATGGCGCTTCCTTTATTTTCATTCTCCTGTCTTGTGCATGAGCTGGTGACGTTTCTCTGTAAACCAATAGCCTTTAGCTGTGTATCTCGCTTCACGTTTTAGTACCCTTTTGTTGTGCTAGGTACTCTTTACAAAGGGTACCCAAAAAGTGGTTTTGTACGGTTCACTTTTTGGTATCTTTTGACGGTGGAACCGGCCATAAAAGCATACCGAACCACTCAGTGGAAACAGGCCATTATAAAAAGAATTTTTGCATATTAGGTTCCCTTTAATGCATGCATTTTATTATTTATTATGAAGCAAGCTGGGTTGTGTTTTTATTATTCTTTATTGTATTGTTTTTGTGTGATTTTGTTTCTATGATGTGTCTTATGATGCTATCGCCCTAATTTAATTACAGATGAATAAAGCAGTTAAACTTTTACAGAAAGTAATAACATGCAGATTCTTTCAAATAGAAGTACAATGTAAAAACATGTAAAGTTGAAGTCAGAATTATTTTCCCCCGTGTGACTTTTTTGTCTTTTTCAAAATTTTCCCAAATGATGTTTAACAGAAATTTTTCACAGTATTTCCTATAATATTTTTTCTTCTGGAGAAAGTCTTATTTGTTTTATTTCGACTAGAATAAAAGCAGTTTTTAATTTTTAAAACCAATTTAAGGTCAATATTATTCAGTGTTGGGGAAAGTTACTTTTGAAAGTAGTGCATTACAATATTGAGTACAACAGTAAGTACTTATTTACTTTTTAACATACGTGATACCCCCTCTGACGCTAAATAAACCAATAACCTGAGTTATTCAGTTACTAGAACAGTACACTGACTGATCTGCTGTAAAAAAAGAGACCAGATGATGAAGAGTGCGAGTCGACTGTCTATTCCCTCGCAACACGCTCTCTCATTGAGTGTGATTCAACCTGACTAAAGTAATTTTTATTCTGCAATATATTTTTTAAAAGCCAATTAAGCAAGGTTAAAAGTAACTCACTTTACATTTTTTAAAAGTAATTAAAATAATATTACTTATTTTTTTTAAAGGAATGCGTTACTTAAATCGTTACTTTAAAAAAGTAACATTATTACGTAACGTGCATTACTTATATTGCGTTTGTAACATTATGGATGTGAGGATCCAATAGCAGAGTCTTTATTATGCAAGGAATGGTCAGGCAGGCAAGGGTCGATCACAGAAGTATTATGTATTATAGGGACAATCCAAAAGAAAAGTCAAAAACAGGCAAAGAGGTCTGTCTAGACAGCTATAGCATCAGAAAACAATAGACAAGGCAAAGAATCAAACGCGGCAAAGCAAGGTCAGGAGTGTAATGTGTACAGGTAACAACAAGACTCAGCAATGTCTGTGTGTGTGTGCTATATAAACAGTCCATCTCATGAGTGCCTAAGCAGCTTCAGCTGTGTGAGTTTGTTATCATGTAATGGCGAATTTGTAGTCCGTCAGCGATCTGCAGCCTCTAGAATATTTGTTTTTCGATTGTCTACATAACAAACCATCATTATACAATGACTTGCCTAATTACCCTAACTTGCCTAATTAACCTAGTTAAGCCTTTACATGGCACTTTAAACTGAATACTAGTGTCTTAAAAAATAATTAGTGAAATATTATGTGCTGTCATCAGTTATTAAAACTATTATGTTTAGAAATGTGTTTCCATTAAACAGAAATGGGGGGGATACAGGGGGGCTAATAATTCTGACTTCAACTGTACGTACCCCTACACAATAGGTGCATAGTACTAAATTACTCATTTAAAATGTAAGTACACAATAATTAAGGCCACTTAATTTAAAGTGGGACCCAATTTAGTTTTTATCATCACACCGGCACATCTTCCTGACTAAATGAGTCAGCATCTAAAAGTTTGAAGGTGTGCCCGACGCTTCACTGAACTGATCCAAACACTGCTGTTCTCCAATTAATTCTGCCCATCACAAAGTGTTACACGGAGCAATCCAATGCTACACTGAGCAAACACATCACTGTCTCTCATGCTAGTCCAAATAACAGCCTGTCGCTATTTATAAAGAGCACTCTTGTCTTTGGATTGTGTTTCAGCATGAAAACCTTTTTACCTACACGAGGGCCTCGACCAGGACACTTCAGCCTGGGGTTGTAGAGCACTTTAGCCCCAGTGTATGCTGAGTATTCAGTGAACTGCAGTGGTGTGTGGCTGTGGGATTTATGCCTACTCATGGAGGTGGGTTCAAGGAAGTGGTTATGTAAGTCTTTTAAGGGAGAGGAAAGGCTGAAGCCGCTGGATGGATGATCTGAAGAGCGATTTCTGGCGTCTTGAGCATTGGTGAGAAAATAAACATGTTTATAGTGAGTGACCAGCGAGGAGTTCAGCTGGAAAAACAGTCCCAAACAGAGCAATAACACCTGCGTGATGAATACATGAGCTTAAAGTGTTTGTTTTTTTATGCAATGAAGAAGAATGTAAAGTTTAATAAGACGTGTTACAGTAATTAGGTCACCCGAATGACTCATCATAGCTGCATATTGGAATTATCACATCAAAGGGTGCATAATTATTACGTTTTAGTACTTTTATTTTAAGTAACATGGAAAATCTAAAGGCACATGTGTCCCTGTGTGGACTGCGTTTTTTTGAATGCGGCTTATTTTCACTAAACAGAAAAAAATAATCAGTTATATCATTAACAGTTTCTGTATTTTATGTTTTTGTATAAATGGCATTTTTGAGAAAACATTCCCTAAAAAATGGCATATACAGTATACAAAACCAAAAACATATAGATTTCAAGCAACAAAGAATAGTTTAGTTTTATTATTTTGGCTAACTATAATACCCTGTGCTGGAGCAATAGTTAAAATTCAGTTTAGCCACAGGTACAGTATAAATACTTAATAATTGTATTATTACTCTTATGATCACCAGCAGCGTTGCCCTTGCAGGCTGCTGGAGTATACTCCCTGTCATTCACCCGAACTACAAATCCCATCATGTCCTTCAGTAACACACCTGTTTCACTTCTCGTCCTGATTACACATACACACACAGCTGAAACTGATAAGGACTGATTACATGGACTATTTAAGCACCACAGACACTCAGGCTGCATCTGAAATCGCATACTTCCATACTATATAGTAGGCTAAAAATAGCATGCGAGCAGAGTAGTATGTCCAAATTCATAGAATTCGAAAATCAGTATGCGAGAAGTACCCGGATGACCTACTACTACCGGCGAGATTTTGAAGTTGTGCATCCGATGCAAGCTGCGCTATCCCATGATGCCCGGCAAGAGAATTCATGAATGTGAATGAAGCGGCGCAACTCACGCGGGTAGGTCACGTGATCATGACAAAATGGCGGATGTAGTACGTCTGAGTTCCATTCATACTACTCACATTCACACTGTATAGACTGTACTTTTCTAATGGCCGAGTGCAGTCCCTACAGAGTAGTAGGCGATTTCGGACGCAGCCTCATTCTTTGCTCAGTATTGATCCATGTTCTAGTATTCCTTGTTTTCATGTTTTGCTTTGTCTGTTTTTTTTTATTCTTGGAGTGTTTTTTTGCACTGTGACAGTTTTCTGCTTGCTCTGACCTCTGCCTGTTATATCAGCCACTCTTTGGATTATCTTCATGTCTGTCTGTCCCCGTTTGACCCCTGCCTGCTAACCATTCTCATAATAAAGCTGCACGTGGAACTCAATCTCTGTTTCCATGCCCCTTATCATTACAATCACACACACAAAAACCCAAATATAAACAATATATTTAGTTTTTCAGAAATTGACAACTGGTTCTGTGAGGAGTTTGCATGTTCTCCCTGTGTTCGCGTGGGTTTCCTCCGGGTGCTCCGGTTTCCCCCCACAAGTCCAAAGACATGCGCTATAGGTGAGTTGGGTAGGCTAAATTGTTCGTAGTGTATGGGTGTGCGAATGAGAGTGTATGGGTGTTTCCCAGTGATGGGTCACAGCTGGAAGGGCATACGCTGCGTAAAACATATGCTGGATAAGTAGGCGGTTCATTCCGCTGTGGCGACCCCTGATTAATAAAGGAACTAAGCTGAAAAGAAAATGAATGAATGACTGAACACAAAGGAAAGACATTTTGAAAAAGGCTGAAAACCTGTAACCACCGATTTCCATAGTATTTGCTTTTCCTACTAGGGAACTCAATGGTTACCGGTTTCCTCAAAATATCTTCTTTTGTGTTCAACAGAATAAAGAAACTCCTAATGGTTTAGAACCACTTGAGGGTGAGTAAAGAGTAAATTTCCATTTTTGAGTGAATTCACCCTTTAAACATTACACAACACAATACCAAAGTTAAGGGTTAAGAAATTAATATTTGGTCAAATAACCAAATATCCAATTCCATAACCAACTGCATTTTTGGGTGAACCATCTCTCTAAAAAGCATGCCACCATTATTGTTATTTTATACAAATGTATGTAAAATGCTCTAAATGACAACATATATTTTAAAATAAGAACAAATCAGTAGTTTACAGAATAAACTAAACATTAACTCTAACTACAATGATATCATTAACTATAAATATATAATTATAGAAATACACACCCTCTACTGCACGCATTATGATAGATCTAAAAAAATGTATATATTTGACTGTTTTTCTTTTCTTTGAATAGCTTAACTTGAAGTGCTGTAAAAAATAAATAAATAAATAAAAAAATTAAAAATTGAGGGATTTTAAGATACTTATATAGATACATATGATATGTTGTCATGGCAACAACGTCCAATAGTGGATCTAACTTAAAAATATCTCATTTAGAACTTTCCTTATAATTAATAATTTAATTGTTTGAAATGATTTAATTGGTGTTGCAGTATTATAAGCTTTAACACAGAACTAATAAATGGCACCTTATACATGCTTTCCAACAACTCATATTCTAACAGCTTTTATTTATCCATTCTTTTTTGCTGAATATTAATAAAGGGCACCTAATGGTGAAAAATCTACTTTTCAAGCTGTGTGGACAGACATATGTGTAGGTATAGTGTATCTACTGTCATATCGGGGTGATATAAACACACCCAGTCCTTTTTTTTCAATTTAACAACATAAAAAGGTTGACCAATTGGAGCGGTATTGAGACCGACCGCAACTTGACATAGGAGTGCAGTTTCCCCGCCCACCGAATTGATTGACAGCTGCGTATTAACATATATAATCATATTCAAGTATAATCATATCAACAAGACGAGACGTGCGCAAAGCAACCGGGAATAAAAGATCTGTTCAGTTTTTTGGATCATCAACAGTGTTGGGGAGTAACGGAATACATGTACCGGCGGTACGTATTTAGAATACTATTCTTGAGTAACTGTATTCCGTTACAGTTACTATTTTTAAACAGGGTATTTAGAATACAGTTACTTTCCAAATACCATAAGGAAATACTTGGAATACTTCGGGCGATGCGTGTCTGGCCCATAATAATATTACTAAATTGCCGCCGAAACCATAGAAACAGAAGCTACACTCCCGACTGCAATCACCAGCATTAACTCAGTGAGACTCACGCAAATGACCCTGTTCTCACGCTCTCGCGCCACACCTCCATTTTCTCACGCAGAAAAAAGGACAATCGCAAACACCGAACAACCGGACAACAACCAAGATTTTCAGATAAACTGCTTTTTTTGCCGTCATTGTTCGTGAATTCGCTGCTTGATGTTTCGTTTGGAGTGTAGAGCGACTCTTCAGCCAGGGAGGACTCATTTTTACTCCTCATCGCAACAGAATGACAGATAAGCACTTCTAAATGTCTCTATTGCTCCGCTACAACCACCTTTACTTGTCTGTTGATTAGGAAAAAAAGCATAGGTAGTTAGGTACTGTAGATAGGTGGCTATACTGGCTAATATGTTTGACTTAAAACAAAACTTGTTCATTTTGATGTTTACATTTTTGTAAAGCAAACTCATTTTGCATTCTTCTAATATTTGCAATATTGTTCTTAGGTGAGAAGTTTTCATAATAGAAATTAAAATGTTGAATAGAACCTGTTACATTACCTCTGATCAGGGGTTTTATTTGAGGCATGTACGCGAGTAAAATGATGATGATTTTTATGCGTTTACTAGAGTGAATCGGATTAATGTTAGTTCCACATCTGTCAGGCACCTGTAGAGTTAATGCGTTCCAGTAAAACATATACAAATAAAATGGAGCGGCTGCTTTTTAACATGAATGACGCTAAATGAAAGTCAAACCGGTGAGCCAAAATAGTGCCCTTCTGAATCAAATCAGCAGGATGCCCTTCTGGATCTTTCACTTACTTTGAAGACATACGACATGAAGACAGACTACCTTTACATTGACATCAGTAGTTATTTGCCTTAATCTGAATAGGACAATAATATAATTACGGTGTTACGTAAAGTGCTTTTTGAACGTCTATTCACGTTTCCTGCAGAGTCTCATGACATTTCGGGTGTTTCATCTTTAATTTTTCGACTTTAACTGCAGTTCGGCACTTTCACTCATGAACATTTCCCCATGACAAACTGGGTTATTAGACGCGAATATTTAGTAAGGAATGGTGGAAGATGTTTTAATGGGATTTGATAGCGCACGTGAAATAGAAAGAAAAAAACTTCCGCATTTCGTGATCAGCGTTGCCAGATGTAGCTGACTGATTCCAGCCCAAAAGCTATCCAAAACCCGCCGAAATGCAAATTCAAAACCGCCCAATCTGGCAACAAGGTTGTTCGTGATGGGTGTGTGTGTGTGCGGTCCTTTACTGACAGCCTTGTGTATGGATCTTGTCGCAAAATGCAGAGAAAAGTCCTACATGACAGTAATATCTTGATTGCGGTGTTTACTTCAATAATGCCACTAATATATGCATACTCCACAAGTCTTAACTCCATTTCTAGTTCAGTTATGACTGTAGTCGGATTAAGGTCATCAAAAATCGCTTTTTACATGGTGACTCAATCAGAGTATTGTCTTAATCGTAATAAAATCATATTAAAGTATTGTTGCCCATGTAAACATACTCAATGTTCGACTCAATCACACTGTCAGGGCTCTGTGAACTTGGATTTGCGAAGCAGCATTTTCTGTACGTTCATCAAAAGCAAGTAGACTATGGCTCACACTTATTGACAGTGGAAGATGATTTACAGTTAAAAATAGTCGAGTCAGTAATCCAACCACAGAAAAAGGCTCAGCCTTCACACTGAATCAGGTAAGCTGTATATTTATGTTTCAACGTAATTAATGCTACACAATTTAAACGCAGCCAGTAATATGTGAATGATGTTTGCACATGGGGAACGGAGGGGAGGGGGGGAAGTGAAAATGGACAGTCTTGGGGGGGCGTGTGTCCTAAAAGTTTGAAAACCCCTGCATTACCTTGGTTTTACATAAACTATTTTGAAGTTTTTCTTTTCTTGTATACCTGATATTTTTCTGTGCAGACTGTAAAATACAAAGGGTAAGCAAAATGCATATTAAATACATATACTGTATATTACAGACAGTAATGCTGTCTATGTTCAAGCTCTTTTTATGTTTATTACAGAAACAGAAATTGATTTGTTGACACTTCGATAAATAAACATTATTTAATAAACATAATTATATTGTTTTATTTATTTTTCCCTGTCAGTCATTAGTTTAGCATTATAGGCTCTCTGTTTTCCTGCAGAAATTGCTACCAACGCATAGTGTGGCATTTAATAGACTTGAAGGCTGTTTTCAAGGGGAAGTATTCCAAGTATTCCAAGTATTTAGAATACAGTACCAGGATTAAGCAAAGTAACGGAATACGTTACAAAATACATTTTAAAGCAGGTATTCTGTATTCTGTAACTAAATACATTTACAAAGTATTCTCCCCAACACTGATCATCAATGATCATCAAATGTGATCAAGAGTGAGTTTTACAAGTATAAAATGTTTTTAAACAATAAATGTTTGTAATGAATTACAGCGATTTACTTCAGCTTTACTTCATCACCACAACCGCATGTCAGAACAATTATGAAAGAAGATGCTTCAATCCCGGTTTGTGGACGTTAAATCAGGTTTATTTTGTACATTAACATAACAGATATCCATACAGCAGTGGATATTAACCTGTATCCTGTCACATTTGCATGCAAAAAGAGTACAAAGCTAAACACACGCACTGTCTGTGTATGTGTGTGTATCTGTGTGTGTGTGAGTGAACTTTGTAACAACATTGTGTGTGACTCATCGTTGCAACAAATGCATCAAATACTCATTGGGAAAGTTCTTACTGTAGTATTTCTCACAAACGTTACATGAGATCTTCTTCCTTCATGTCTGTCTGTTGTTTGACGCAGCCGAGGGAGGAGATTGAGGCACGCTGACAGGCACGTAGAAACGGTGGGCGTGAAGGACTAGCCTTTAAGGCACAGTTTACAAAAACTGCTACCAGCTGCTCAGAGCTATAAAATAGAAACCTTAATGAAAGGCATAATAAAAAAAATCTGATGTGTGTTTTGAGCTGAAACTTTACAGACACATTCTGGAGACACAAAAGACGTATATTAAATCTGGAAAAAGAGGTAACCTAGGTGCCCTTTAAAATACAAAAATAATATTGTATTATCATGTATACAACATACAGTAGCTATAAATATTGCTATACAAAATATTATAACAAATAAATAACAAGTCTAATATATCTAGATGCATCAGAATAATGTAGCTACTAGCTAACAATGTTTAAATATTATACTATATACTATACTACGCCTGTCTTATCTGCCTATGAGCTAATTTACCGGAACAGTCTCCATCACTGCTCTTATTAAATGTCCAATCTACATCATTTTCATGGTCACTAAAATCCATCTCATCCTCACCTTCATCTGCAGGAAGAGCCAGTTCTGTCCTTTTCTTCTTTCACTTAGCATAGAGTATGGTGATCCTCACTAATACACTGTTCCTTGTATTTATATCTAATCAAAAGTGTTGTCATTAAAATTTGATTTGTCCATAATGCAAATGCCATTAACATATGACTAGGCCCACACGGAATCTGCGCGCGCAGAATTCCGCAGATTTTTTGCAGATTTTCCGCAGATTTCCGCAGATTTTTAGCTCATCATTAATTCTGTTTGTTTACTTAAAGTTAACTATTTACAGGTAATCTAATTGGATTTGCATTTTAAACATTAAATACAAGTTAAAAAGATATTATTTTTTATTTAACATATTAAGGTTTTAGTTATGATACTCCCAAAATAATTCCGCAGAAATCCGCAGATTTTTACCAAAATTCTCCGCAGAAATAGCAAAAAACGTCCGCAGATTCCGTCTGGCCCTGCATATGACTAATCAACATCATATTACTAGCATTCATGTTGTTATTGTTACAACTTAAAAGATCACAGCTGACCATGCTAGCTAGTTAACCTATTGCAATATTGCACATTCCACTATTGCACAGTGTTGCCATTTGGCAACACATACATTTGATCGATTTACAAAAAACTAAGTTGATAAAAACTTTTTTGAGTTGTGAATATGTCATCGTAACTTACTAGAGGTGATGTCTCAGATTTTTTGTGGATCTGACATGAGTTGATCCTTTGTTTTTGTAGACGATTTGCATTCAGCAACTACTCACAATAAATGCCAGTCTGTCAGAAATCGCGCCACAGAAAAATACTGCATGTCATGTGACTTAACCAAAGCACATTATTGGCTTAACTAAGGTCCTCTCTTTCCAACCGAAAAATTAGAACATTGGTCTTAAAGAAACAGTGGCAGGGATTTTAACATTAATATCATGTTGTCATATGGAAACACGTGCTAGAGGAATAAATAAATAAATAAATAAATAAATAAATAAATAAATAAATAAATAAATAAATAAATAAATAAATAAATACACTGTAAAAAGTGCTGGGTTCCAAACAATTCTTTTATGTTGTCACAACACAAATTGATTAAGTTAACTTTATCCTTTTTACAAATTTAGGTGGATTGAACATAAATCAATTCAGTAAAAAAACTTCATTTTTTGAGTGTATAAATTGTAAGAAAAACTATAAATACCAGAGAAACTTTTTTCAAATTTTCAAGAAGTCTCTTATATAAATCCACAATTATTATGTTATTTATATTGTTTACAATACCAAAGAAGGTATAAACCAATTACAAGTAACGTCTAACATCTTTTATTTACCCTTTTAGACCAGATTACCAATTTATGATGTGTTATGCCAAATTTAACTCAACAACAAAAAATACAATTCATTTTTAATCCATGATGAAAAATGAACACCACCTAAACATGCGACACAGAGAGGTCATGTGACAATAGTAATATAAAACAGTACTTCATTATAATCACTATACAGTTGAAGTCGGAATTATTAGCCCCCTTGTAAAAATTTCCCCAATTTCTGTTTAACGGAGAGATTTTTTTTCAACACATTTCTAAACATAATAATTTTAATAACTCATTCCTAATAACTGATTTCTTTTATCTTTGATGACAGCACATAATATGTTACTAGATATTTTTCAAGATACTAGTATTCAGCTTAAAGTGACATTTAAAGGCTAAACTAGGTTAATTAGGTTAACTAGGCAAGTCATTGTATAACCATTGTTTGTTCTGTAAACCAGGGCTATTCAATTAGTTTGTCACGAGGGCCAGTTTATGAAAAGCATCCCAAACGAAGGGCCGGAGAGACATGACTTGCAATATAAGTGATGACACAACTGCATATAAGAGCCCATATGTTGTATTTTTGCTCCTTAAGACACCCACGTTGTATTTGTCTACATTAAAATGTAAATATATTGTATTTTGAAACTATATAATATCACTGCATTGTACAACAGTTTTTTTAACAAACATTCAAATGTTGTATTTCACAGCACAACAAAATCAGTGTATTGCTTAAGTAGGTTTCTTCTACATTCAGATACGTTCATATGTTATGTTTTGAACTGCATAACAATTATGGATGCAACAGTTATAGATTTTGGTTGTACGATTATATAGTGTGAAGAATAAATCCTGGTTTCACAGTTATCACGTCTAATGTAAATTTAAGCTTTATATTAGCTAGATTTAGATCTGGACATCCCTAACTAATATTAAAAAACCTTTAAAAGGCATTTTCATTAGTAATAGTTTTTTATGCTGAAGGTTTTTCTGTGCTTATAGGGCTACACAATTATGTGTGTGTTTATAGAGAGGAAAGGGAGAAAATGATATATTAATAATTGTTATGAAGGTCGGCGCAAATATTTAGATTAACGGTTGTTATCATCAGCGTTCATACATACGTAATCATTTTAATAATAGTTCGTCTAACATGTCTTTTGTTTACATTGCACTGAAAGCTAAGCACAACTCTCACCGCTACAGCATGACGCTTGCGCCCGCATATTGGCATATATTCTTAAGACACAACAAACTTGCGGGAAAGACGTGATATGGGAACGGCCTGCGGCTATAGTTATTACAGTGTGCGTGCGTATTAGCTTCGGTGGACTAGCTCGGAACTTTAAACTAGCGCACAGTTGGCAACTTGGCGTAACTTTGTTCGGCAGTTTCGTTTCGTGCGGCAGAACAGAAATGCAGAAATTCGGCTTAGAGAAGCCTTTACGATTAATTAACCGTGATGAATTAAAGCGCAGTTAATAGTGAAATCGGTTAATCGTTGCATCCCTAATAACGATATCAGTGCATTCTACAAAAGACCTTTTCTACAAGCGCTTAATGTCAGGTGACTCGCGCTCTGCGCAGCTTGTGCTGTATTGAACAGATGCACGTCACTTCATAACTATTGCGCCCGTTTTTTGACTGAACAAAATTTATTCTTGATGTCTTGGTCACACTATTTGGAGGGCCGGAAGAAATTGCCTCGGGGGCTGGGTTCGGCCAGCAGGCCGCCAATTGAATAGCCCTGCTGTAAACTATCGAAAAACAAATAATGCTTAAGGGGGCTAATAATATTAACCTTAAAATTATGTTTTAAAAAAAATTACAAACTGCTTTTATTCTAGCCAAAATAAAACAAATAAGACTGAAAAAATATTATAGGAAATACTGTGAAAAATTCCTTGCTCTGTTAAACATCATTTGGGAAATATTTGAAAAAGAACAGAAGGGCTAATAATTCTGACTTCAACTGTATATACTCGGCAGGCATTGTTCTGTACTGTACATTTTCCTCATTCAAACACTACCACATACACTATCCAACTCTATGCAAAACATAATCATCCATAATCCAAAACAAAGCACGAAACAGATGCTACAATAAATAGCTAGCTGACTATCGATCGACGAGACCCAGTAAAGGAATGCAGGCCAGGATCGAGATCTGATGCTTTTGTAATGAAGATACAAAGCCCCAGAGCAACCACCCCATTAGTCCACAATGTCAGCGCACTGGACACAAAAGCCATATCTGCTCAATGGACGTTCATGTCTCACGGGGCTCCGCACAGAGCAAAAAAACAAGAGAGAAAAGATAAAAACAGCACCCCTCCACCACCCCCCTCTCTATTGCGCTTTCAGACTATTTCTTTCTTTCTTTTGCAGTCTTCCCCCCCATCGGCACGGCCGTAAATAATACATCAAAATGGTAGATGGTCTGAGCGCAAATGAGGGGGGTTTGAGGATGTGGAGGCATTTTCTAGGTGTACTAATGATGGTATGGCGGCTTTCAGAGCTGAAAAAGACTATTTTATCTTTTCATCTTGTTAAAGACAAAGAATATGGGACTTCAAGAGAGAAAAGCCCTGGCTGAAATATAGCACATACAGATGAAGTCAAAATTTGTGACATTTTTTGTCTAAGTTATGTTTAACAGAGATTTTTTTCAACCAATTTAAACACTACTGTAGCTTTAATAAGTCATTTCTAATAACTAATTTATTTCATCTTTGTCATGATGACAGTACAATATTTCACCTATTATTTAGCAAGATACTTGTCATGATCACCAGCGATCTAAACTTTGCAGATAGCTGGAAAACAACACATCGGCCACTACAACTCCCAGAAATATTTGCACTCACACATCAGTTCCTGATTCCCCTTGATTACACTGATTATACACACACACACACACACACACACACACACACACACACAGCTGGAAGCTCATGATAGACTGATTAATAGGACTATAAAGACACCTCATTCACACACACTCTTGGCTGAGTCTTGTAAACTATAAGTGAGCAATACGAACGGTTTTTCTTGTCTTGCCTTGTCATGTTTTGACCTTTACTGTTTGCGTTGTTTTGCCGCCTGTCCTTAGTGGTAAGCAAAGCGAGGCTTCGTGAAACACTGAAACAGTCGAAGCTTCAAACCGCTTCGAAACCCGCCTCTACAGTGACACCTAGTGGTAACTTTTATGTATTGCTCTGGAACAGCTTCAGCAAAGAAACAGTTACGCAAACTGAGGAATTATACCCCACATTGTGAGCGGTGAGAGTTCTTGACGCAGAAATAATGGGTTTGAATGCAGGATGATGCCGCTTCATATGTTAGTTTTGAAATGCTCTGTTCTTGTAACATGTTTTGTTTTAACATTGGTCTGACATCTGTACGAACACTAATTAAATCTGTCTTGTTTTGGTCATAAAAAAAATTAACATTATTAAAATACATCAGGTCATAATTTCCGAATATTTGTACAAGTCGGGATTCGAACTCGAGACATTTGCAGCACAGTTACTCTGTGCACACGAATGGTCAGTCAACTAGGCTACATGAGATAGAGGCTTTTCCTACCCTGTCAATCAAACGCAGATTTGCCAGGTCTAAGCGCTTCTTGAATGACCAATGCTTTGAATTGCTTTAGTCATGTGACCTGGGTGTTTCGGATCGTCATTCAATGCAGTGTTTCGAAACACTTTCACTTCAGGATCTCGACACTATGTCGAAACGTCATTTTCACATCAGCCATCCCTACCTGTCCCGAGTCCGACCATTCGTCTGTACTCTGACCACGCTTTTGGATTATCTGCATGCTCCTGTCTGTCCCATTTGGATCTTCATCTTCATTTTACTCCGACTCATTACAATACTAGTGTTCAGCTTAAAGTGGAATTTAAAGGAAAAACTATGTTAATTAGGTCGTTATGTTAATTAGACAAGTCATTAGACAGCGGTGGATTGTTCTGTAGCCAATCGAATAATATTCGCGCTAATAATATTGACCTTAAAAATCATTTTAAATACTTTTATTCCAGACAAACTAAAAGAAATGATACTTTCTCCAGAAGAAATATATATAATAGAAAATACTTTGAAAGTTTCCTTGCTCTGTTAAACAACATTTGGGAATTTATCTATTTATATAATTGTTATTATTATTCTAACTTTTTTATTATAATTTTGGATGTATTGTTTTGTTTTCATTAGTACAAGTTAAAAGTTCCTAAAAAAATAAAAGAAATGTAATAAAATTTAATTTAATAAAGACTAAAATAATAAAAATCAAATAATAATAAAATAAATGATGAATAACAAATAAACTAATAAATAAAAAAACAGCACTTGGGAAACATTTGGGGGGAAAAATTCACATGGAGGCTAATAATTTTGCCTTCAACTGTACGTCTTATCTATCTTCTCTGTTGAGCCAAAAACATTTCCAGAACTATCAATGAACAAAAATACAAATGAATGAATTAAACGAGTAGGAGAACATTTGCTTAATGATCATGAGATGTGTCTGTGAGCGTAAACAAGCAACACATCTCTGTGTGAGAAGCAGCACTTGCACACTGTGTAACCTGTTTACAAGCACTGCAATGATACAGGGTTATTAATGCCTTTTTCTGTGCATTTAGGGCTGGCAGTGAGAGGAAATGCTTCAGCAAGAGTCTGAGATATAGAGGATTAGTGTGATTTAAGGGAAAGGCCAGCGCTGGGTGGTAAGTTACTTCAAAAAATGAATTAATTACTAATTACAGCAGGGAAAATAAGTAATGCACATGTCATGTTTTTTACCAGGAATAATATTTCTAAGAGAGCTGTTGACATGGAATTGAACCAGATTTTGGTAAAAACCCAAACAATAGAAACATAAAAATAAAACGAAAAATCTGAAAAATATGTTATGTGTAATAACTATGGAATGACACAAGGAGAAAGTACTGAAGTACTGAAATGTATTTACTCCTTTATATTAAAGGCTTTTTTGGTGATGGCAGCTTAAAGACGGCTCTCATATGAAGAATGAAGTCACATGAATTACTCAGGTGTGCCTTTTCACAGACTTCAAAAGAGTGTAAAAATCTTGATGGCTCTGTCGGGTTTCGTCTAGCAAACCTCATCTTTAATTTGTATTGTATTGGTAAAGTCAGGTGATTGGCTGGGCCATTCTACAGCTTGATTTTCTTTCTCTGAAAGCGAGTTCAGAGTTGAGAGTTGAGAGTTTCCTTGGCTGTGTTTTGGATCATTGTTTTGCTTAAATGTCCACCCTGGCTTCATCTTCATCATCCTGATAATGTAGATGTTGGACTGAAGCAGCAAATATTCATTTACAATGATGAAGGGCAGAGCGTGGCTGAAGAACTACTGAGAGATTTCAGCTGCTGTCTGGGCTTTCACATCCCTTTCTTCACGTGTTCAGTATGTTCTCCCTGCGTCATTGCATTTTATTATGCATAACTTCATTTGTAAACTAATAAGATTTGATTTCTTTGCAAGCGTTACCAACATCAGGGGAAAATTTCAGGTCAACAGCACCTTTAGTAATGTTTTCTGAGAAAAAGGGTGACATGTTCAATACTTATTTTCCCCACTGTACATCATTAAAAATGTATTTTAAATGACCAGAACACCCAGAGGAAACCCACACGAACATGGGGAGAACATGCAAACTCCACACAGGAATGCCAATTGACCAAGCCAAGGCTTGAACCAGTAACCCTCTTGCTGTGAGGCAACAGTGCTAACCACTGAGCCACTGTGCCACACCTTAATTCAGTTATATTCAGTTCAAAATAATCCGTTCAGTTTCATTAAATTTAAGTCAAGTTACTGTAGATCAATTCAAAAGAGTCAGTTCAGTTCAATTCAAAAGAGTCAATTTAATCAAAGTGTCAACTCAGATCAGTATAATTCAAAAGTCAATTCACTTCAATTCAGTTCAAAATAGTCAGTTCAGTTTATTTCAAAATTCAATTCAGTTGAGAAGGATCAGTTCAATTCATACCAAAAGAGTCAACGGGTTAATTCAAAATAATGAATGAATTATTTTGTAGTAGACAGATGTAGTGTTGAAAACGAATGCATTTACATGTAGTGACACAAAAATATTAATTTATTTTCTTCTACAAGTTTGAGGTGAATAACTCGCTGCTACACCCTGTGGTTGTGGAATGGTGAGTGCTCTTTACATCACATATAAAGTCAAAACACTTCATACTGTTTATTTAAAAAGTAAATTTAACTGAAACTAACAACAGTTACACTGTAAAACCCAACAGTCAACTTAGTGTAGTTGACACAAAATTGACAAAGTTAATTCTACTCATTTGAAAAGAGTTTGGAACTCAGTGTTGAAGGTAATCAGTTAATTAAATACCTCATTACTTCAACTTAAATGGAGTAAATTCACAGTACTTATATAGAATAGTTTCTTAACTTAAATGGTTTGTTGCAATCGGTTTCCTCAAACGGTTTGAGTTCTCTTCATTTATCGGGTTTTACTGTGCACAAATTTCTTCATTTACTCAAATGGATTAAGTTCACAGTACTCATTAGGATTCGTTTTTTAACTCAAATGGTTTGTTGCAATTGGTTTCCTCAAATGGTTTGAGTTCCCTTAACTGTTTGGGTTTTACAGTGTACTGAAGAACTAACTGAAATAAAATAATTATTAGCAAAACAAAAGGAAATCATTTAATGCATAAGCAGTCATTCTGTGAGTTTATAAAAAAAAGTAGACAACACCCAAAGACATCAGTTTAGCACAGGATTAAACATCTTTTTTTATATAAAAGACGTGTTCTAACTTTTCTTCATTCCTCAAAAAATGTAAACTAGTCATATTTATATACATAAATGATCTTTAACATGAAGACCATCTTAATTCTTCATAATTTTTAATTTTATTGCAATTGTGTGGTGGTCTAGTGTTTGTTTAAACAATTATTTTACGAAGAGGTTTGTGCAAGGGTTTATGTACGCTGTGCAAACACTAAACTTTGCTCATTTTGACACTGGATGTGTTCTGGTAACTCTGTTAAACTAGAATTACTACAACTGAAACTATACATATATAAAAAACAAAATAAAAGTGTGTCCACACAAACTAAGCTGAAAACTAACAAAACCATTAATAAAATAAACTAAAACTAAACTGGAATATACAGTAAATAAAAAAATTGTATCAAAATAAAAAACTAAATTTAAAATCATGGTGGGCGCCAATAACCTTAAATTTAGTTCCGATTCAGTTTTATTTTCTTTTGACACCTAAAGCACTAGAGCTCTAAAGCAGAAAACGGGGTTCTTAGCACCAAATCATCACAGAACTGGAATTACTTGAAATAAGAACTGTTTCAGTCAATGAGACGGGGGTTACTGTGACCAATGAGACTGTTTAAAGTGCCATTTTTGAATAAGCAGCGGAATATAATGCTAAACACATTACTGCTTCTAATCTTGGTCTGTTCAAATTATTTTCAATTGGATTTATTAGGAGTTACTGATTGCACTTAAAAGGATATTATGTTATTATTTATTCTATTTACAACTTTGTGCATTTTGAGTTTGTGGGAAACCTTTTTGCAGTGTTTACATGTTTATTACTGCATAATATAATTAATTAAAATAGAAGTTGTATTTCATAAAGTACAAGTTGATTTCAAAATGCATCTACAGTTTAAGTCAGAATTTTAAGTTCTGTTTAGAGAACACATTTCAACAATAGTTTTACTAACTAATTTGTAATTAAGGATTTCTACAATATTAAAAAAAAAATCATTTTTACTCCATATTTTTCAAGATACTAGTATTCAGCTTAAAGTTTAATTTTAAGGCTTAACTAGGTTAATTAGGCAAATTATGGTAATTAGGCAAGTCATTGTATAACAATGGTTTGTTCTAGGCTATCAAAAATAAATATTGCCTAAGGGGGCTAATACCTTAAATTGGAAAATGATCTGATCTCTTGACATTTTTGAGTACGATGCTAATGGTCCAATCCGATTCAATTTCTTATGCTAAGCTAAGCTAAAAGTGTTCCCGCCAGACCTGGAGATTGGCTGAATGGATTCAAAAATGATAAAACTACTGTTTAACACTATGTGACCTGTTAAAAAAATCCCAAAAAAGGGGAGTGTTAATTCAATGAAAATGTTTTTTTTTTTTTTTGATTTTATTCTAGCTGAAATAAAACAAATAAGACTTTCTCCAGAAGGAAAAATATTATCACAAATACTATAAAAAATTCCTTGCTCCAATAAATATCACTTGAGATATATTTGAATAAGAATAAATATTTCACAGGAGGGCTAATCATTCTGTAAGTTTTGAGCTTTTAATAAAATACAACTAACATATGACTAAGGATAACCCAGTCTCATGTCTCATGGGATGTATGTCTCATCACACCCATATTTAACATTTGTCCACATCTAGATGGCTAAATGCATTAATTTGCTGTCATTGGGATTCTCTGATTAGATATTTGCACTGAACAAGTACACCTAATAAAGCAACTGTATATATAACAGAGTAAATGTAATAAAAGTGCAAGGGCATTTAGATTCCATTTAAAAGTTGAAAAGATTAGGTAAAAGAGTGTGGATGTTGTCCTTGAATACACCCCACTCATAAAGCTCTCTATAAAGCCACTCTGTGCACTTTCTCCTGCATTTATGCATGAGCACTTCAGCCTGTCAGCGCTCCTGAACTGCCTGAAATATTACAGTAACTGCAGTGCTCACTATAGATACAGACTGACGTTGAAAGGACAATGTCATGCTGTCATCTGAAGACTCAAACTACCACAAACGACTAATAATGTGCAGAATTAACAACGTGTTTGTGTAATATTATCCTCATTTCCTGTTGAAAGACAATAGGGACAATAACCGCTTTCAAGGTTTACAGCGGTTTGGAAAAGCCACGGTTTTAAAACAGAATTTTCAAGTTGTAAAGAAATCTGTATTTTTGAAACTAATAAAGAAAGCAGAAGTCAGTGATTTCTTTTAATTATTTAGACTGACATGTTTACAGTTCCAAAATATTTCAAATGTTTCTTAAAAATAAAATATATTCTGGTTAATATATTTTAATATAATTGGAAAAAAGTTGTTATTTTTATGGAGTCAGATCCGTTTCAATAATAATGCATTTACAAAATAAAATCTATACGGGCAAAGCACAATTCACATTTACAAAAACCAATTCATAAATACAAAACATATTCAATTCATAAATGCAAATATTCAATTCGTAACTTCAAAAATGCATAAATGTATAAATGTGTGATGGAAGTCAATTCAAGAACTTGATATAAATATTTGTTTAAACATTTTTTTATTGTATTTGTTGTATTAATTGTATTAAGTTAAGAAACATTCGTGTGAGTGTTTGGGAAATATTTATGCTTTTTATTTATGAATTCATGCATTGCGTTTTGGATTTACGAATTAGATTTACACATTTATGAATTGTATTTTGGATTTACGATTTGGATTTGCACATTTACGAATTGAGTTTTGGATTTACGATTTGGATTTGCACATTTACGAATTGAGTTTTGGATTTACGATTTGGATTTGCACATTTACGAATTGCGTTTTCGATTTATGATTTGGATTTGCACATTTACGAATTGAGTTTTGGATTTACAATTTGGATTTGCACATTTACGAATTGAGTTTTGGATTTAAGATTTGGATTTGCACATTTACAAATTGAGTTTTGAATTTACGAATTGGGTTTGCACATTTACGAACTGCGTTTTCGATTTATGATTTGGATTAGCACATTTACGAATTGCGTATTGGATTTAAGATTTAGATTTACACATTTACGAATTGCGTTTTGGATTTGCGATTTACATTTGCACATTTATAAATTGCGTTTTGTGTTTATGAATTGGATTTGCACATTTACAAACTTTGTTTTGGATTTACGAATTGGATTTACACATTTACGAATTGCATTTTGGATTTGCGATTTACATTTGCACATTTATGAATTGTGTTTTGGGTTTATGAATTGGATTTGCACATTTAGGAACTGTGTTTTGGATTTACAAATTGGATTTACACATTTATGAATTGCATTGCGGATTTACGAATTGGATTTACACATTTACAAATTGCGTTTTAAATTTACGAATTGGATTTACTCATTTACAAATTGCGTTTCTGATTTACGAATTGGATTCATACATTTATAAATTGCGTTTTGGATTTACGATTTTTTTTTTGTAAATGTATTATTATTGAGACTGATCTGGCTCCATATATTTTAGAGCAGTAATCACAATACTGTCATATTGTGAAACCGTTATCTTTTTATCCAAGCTTATCATACCTTCAGAAACTTATACCGGCTCATGCCTACAATAAATGTAATATATTTTAGTCAACATGCCTAAAATCAAATGGAAATAGTTTTTGAAAGCTTAAAGACAAATAAACTCCAGGTTTGTCCGCAGTTGTTGTTTTTTTAAGATGCGATAGAGTGAATTACAAACCCAGAAGCAAAGGTTGCATCAGCCTGATTGCAAAGTAATTTACTCTCTCAAAAGGACTCACTTAAAACTGCATCTCCTGTGTCCTGACAATTGCTAAGCTCTCAGTCAGCCATTTGTTAAAAGTGATGCAACAGTACACAAATAACCAATTCAGTATCTCAATTTATCAAAAGAATGTCAAAATGTGAGCAGTCCAGTAATTAGAAAGGGCTCAGTTCCATGCTGGAGATGCGGGTTATTAGATGGAAATTCACTCTGACAGTTAAACGAGAAGCACAAATCATAGGCAGAGCTTGTTATAGGACTGGTAGATCATTGGATGAGCATGATGAAAGTTGTGTATAAGACCCTTTTTTAAAGTTGACTGCGTTTATTCATTATTTAAGCGAGATACACGTGACGGTGATGTGAGCTGATATGCAAGGACGGTTGCGTCGATATTCTGTACTACCCACGGAGACTTTATCCACATTCGAAATTAAACTTACAGCATCTGAAGGACCATATCTTACATTTATTTGCAGGAGTGTGATGAAAAATGCTTTACAGTTGCAACATGGGTTTTATTGATACTTTGTTTCATTTGATTGGAAACAGACATACAGTGGAAGACATTACATTGTCCCTGCTTTAAAGTTTAGTTGAATCAAATGAATTTTTGTTGCAATCTCAACTTACAATTGATACAAACTGACTAAAAACATTAAGTAAAATTTAGTATGACATTTTTTTTAAATCTCACAGTAAAAATGCTGGGGTCCACACAATCCCTTCACCTCATCTCATATCAACGCCAAGATTATTAACAAAAACTGAAACTTTGTGTACATAGAAAAATAACTAACTAAAATTTTAGCAAAATCGTCTTTCGTTTTTGTCTTTGTAAATGTATTTAATACATATTGTAAGTATAAATCTATTTACTTCGTGCTGCCAGTTTTAACGACAGGTGTTTGACTCGTACGGCACCTCAGAGTTTGTAATCCTGATGTCATTGGTCAGATCAAGCCGGTCCTCCTCAGTCATCCTCGCTGTTGCTTCCCCGACAAAAACTATGAGTGACATGACAGCAGCATGGTGACAACATCAAATACGACCCGAGTAGACACTTAAAAGTATTAATTTAACACATTTGTGCTCAATAATGGGTTTAATTTCTGTATTGGTGATCGTGAACGAATCGTTCTTTTGAAGCGGATCTTCTAAGTGAACCGATAATACTGCGCATGCGTGATTCAGTGAACCGAACACAAACAGTACATGACAGCCTGCTGTGACTGAACTAAACATGAACAACTGCAGTGTGGGTAAACAGAGGACTTAAATGAGAGGAACTGGCAAAATGTAAATTTATTTCATAACAGAAAATCGTAATTGAGTTTAAATAAGTGAATCATGCTTCAGTTGGGTTGTAAAAGGTAACTGTAAGAAACTTTTCAGATCATGGTGATTTTTTAACTGACTGAAATAAAGATTGCTGACTACATATTTTTGGTATGTTGAGTCCAAACATGGGAAGATCGTCACAAAAGATCCGGTTCGCGTTAAAGATCTGAACTTTCCATCACTACTGTGCATTTAACCTCAGAAGGTACATATTTTTAAGGCTGCTATCTTGGGGGCTGTTGTATTTGAATTTGAGGATGGGTAGATGGTAGTGTTGTTGTGTTCTTGTGTCAAAAAAATGTAGCCCATCTTTAGTTGAGTTATTATACAATATTTATTCTGATGATTTTGAATCTTGCACCTAACAAATATTCTAATTTACAAAAAACTAACAAAAAAAACTAAAACTAACACTGAAACTAATAAAAACTAAATTAAACTGAGCAATTTCAAAATAAAAAAACTAATAAAAACTAGTAAATCTCTCTCTAAAAACTAATTAAAGCTAAATGAATTTGAAAACAAAAAGTCAAAACGAAATAAAACAAACTAATGAAAAATCCCAAACTATTATAACCTTGATCAATGCAAATTGAGTTAATGTTTTTTTTTTTTTTTTACAATTTTAAGATCACTGAACATGAAGCTATTAAGTTGACCCTAAAAAAAAAAAAACTCAAGAACTGTGTTGTTTCAGCTCATTTTAGATAAGTAGTTTAAACAAAGCAGAAAAATAATTTTTGAGTGCTTACAAAAGTGCTTAAAAATCTATTTGTTTTGGGACAACATGAAGAAAGTTGACATAAAAGTTTAACCTTTAAAAAATAAGTAACATAAGTAATGACATACTGTTATATAATGTTTTTTTACAAAATATATGTATATATTTTTCATATCAAATTCTTGTTATTAATATAAGACACCATATATAGTGTTTTATTATATTAACTGAAATTCTTTTGAATTTGATATGAAGAGAATATGAATATATTTAATATAATTATGCAAGAATGTCTTATTAATTTAATGTCTTAACATCCATTTAAATGAGATTTAGTACATAACACCTAACTGTAATAATATGTCAAACTTAATTTCTAAACAGGTTTGTGCGCTCTCTAGCGTGTCTGTTTGGTCACGTGGGTTTGTTTTGTTTTGGTCGTCCACGTGTATTTGTTTTGGTGCATCTGGGTAGGTCACATGTTATGACGGTACTCAGCTGTTCTGATTAGCCGGCCAGCTGAGGTTCATTACCGTGTCTATATCTGGCAATGCTTCTATGTTTCCTTGTCAGTTCGTTATGTTTGTTCATGTGTCTCTGCCTGTGCTCAGGACTGTGAGGAGTGGCTGGTGGACCCTGTTCGTCTTTCTGTATCCTGTCTTCTACAGCCCAGTCTCTTTGTGACTTTGCACATTTTTCCCACCCTGTTTGGTTTATTCTGACATTGTCAAATAAACTTTTACTTGCATATTGGATCCTTCTCAGTATCATTATTAAGCGTGACATCCTCATCACCGACAAAAGAGATACAACAAACATTGAAAGTCATCCTAAAATCTACAAAGAAAAAATGAAACAGTATGCAGACATGACAAATGGAGCTAAAGAACACAACTTTAAGTTGGGAGACCTACAGTAGTATATGTTGCGAGTATGGAAGATGGTAAGCTAGACTCTAAGTATAGAGACACTCGCTATGTATTTCTGAAGCATACGTCAGACAGTTCACGTGAAATTGTCAATGTAGAATATGGCTCCAGGATTGTGAGAAGTGTAAAATACATGTGCCATGTACCTGTTCCATTGGAGATCAGCATGCCAGATTCTGCTGAAAAATGGAGTGATGAAGGAGCTCAGGAGACATCGTTGAAGTCAGATGTTTCAGAGGAGTCCCAAAGTTCATTAGTTACAGTACCAGAGACAACGAACAAGCCTGTGACTATCGTAGTGGTAGAGTGGTTAAGAAACCTGCTCGATTCAAGGACATGATTTTGTGTAGATGTTTAGGTAGGTTCCGTTTTCTGATTATTTATTCAGGTTAGCCTTAAAAGAGGTTGAGTAACAGCAGTGGTGTAAAGTAACTAATTACAAATACTCAAATTACAGTAATTGAGTATTTTTTCTCAGGAATTGTAATTTACTGAGTAGTTTTAAAAATGTGTACTTTTACTTTTCCTTGAGTACATGTTTAGTGCAGTATCGGTACTTTTACTCCACTACTTTATTTCAACCTGCAGTCACTACTTTATTTTTCTTGTCCACGGGGATTAGAAAAATCTGTCCTGAGATTCCTGTCCAATCAAATCGCGCAAACCGTAGAAGGTAAATCGCATCATAATGAACTGCCTCAAGACGTGAGCACTTTATAATTGCAGCAAACTGTCTGGAAGTATTAAAAGTGTCCATGAAGATGTTCAAAATGTTTACGCGCATTGACCCAGAGACTGTTTAGATGAATGTCACTGATGAGAAGGTGACGGATGTTTACTGTATGATGACCGAAATGGCCTTAAACACCCAGCAGGCACAGGACGTCAACATGACGTCTAATTGACGTATAACCCTAACGTCATGGGGACTTTTATTTGGAAATGAAAATCGGGTTGACGTCAGAACTCAATGTCAGGCCAATGTCAATGTCCAACCTAAATCCAACCGAATATCAACGTCTAATGATGTTACAGCTTGACATTGTGTGAACGTCACCCCTATGACATTTATCAGACGTTGAATTTTGGTTGCCATACCTGACGAATAAATGTCAGTATTTGACGTCAATATGACGTTGGTTTAAGATGTTGGATTTTGGTCACTTTCTAACAACCTAAAATCAACCAAATATCAATATCATTTGACGTCATTATTGGACAACAAAATAACGTCGTCCTTAGCTGCTGGCTTGATAACTAAATGCACTACAGAATGTTACATTTACACACACATGCACAATTGTAAACATATCAGCTTTTTACAGTGTAATACTCACTACTCGAGTACTTTTAAAAGGGCTACTATTTACTCATTACTTTGAGTAATATTTACAACAGATACTTTTACTCTACTTGTACTACATTTTTAGGCAAGTAATGGTACTTTTACTTGAGTATGATTTTTCAGTACTCTTTCCACCACTGAGTAACAGTAACAAAGATGTTAAAGTTTTAAGATAATTTGTTATTTGGTGCTATTTAAAGTTCTTTAATACTAATGATGGGAGGGATGTAGTGTATTGATATCGCGAGAAGAATGAGATTTGGGAGATCAGAGTGAGAGAGCAAACATGGAAGCATGTAATTGAGAGTTGTTAATAAACAAGTTAAGAGCCTGATTAAAGTCTGATGATTGTTGAGTTCAACAACACCACAGCTAGTAATAAAGTTAATAAAAGTTAATGTCAGCATTAAATGACCATAGATCACATTATTATTAAAAACGTGACAGACCTACAATGAAAAAAATTATTCATTGAATTTACTATTTTATTTTTAAGGTAAGTTCATTCATTCATTTTCTTTTTGGCTTAGTCCCTTTATTAATCCAGGGTCGCCACAGCAGAATGAACCGCCAACGTTTTTACGCAGCGGATGCCCTTCCAGCTGCAACCCATCTCTGGGAAACATCCACACACACTCATACACTATGGACTATTTAGCCTACCTAATTCACCTGTACCGCATGTCTTTGGACTGTGGGGGAAACCGGAGCACCTGGAGGAAACCCACGCAAACGCAGGGAGAACATGCAAACTTAAGGTGAGTGGTTGCAAATAATTTATATGGGCTGAATTTAAGCAAACAAATTAAATTATGAAACGAAATTCAGTAATGTTCAACTTAATTGTATTTTAAATTTAAATTCAGCCCATACAGATTGTTTAAAACCACTTACCTTAAAAACACTGGGAATCCAATTAATATATTTTTTGTCTAACATTTGGAGGATGGAGCAGGTACATCATCCTCTCTTACTTCTCCATGACTCTGCAAGCCAACACCTGCTGCCTTCTACAGTAAATATGAATTTTGAAGTTTATATGCACCTCAGTTTCCGTGAATGGACCTTCTGCTAGTTCTGACAGCTGAACTGTGCCTATGAGTATAAACACTTACTTCAAATGGCCGAGAAAATCCAGTTTTCCATGCTAAGGCTCTTTTAGAGTGTCCCCAGAGTGGGAAGAAATGCTTTTGTTTGTGCAAGAGAACAAACATTTATGAGAAGCTGGCTTCATACAGGTTTCTGACCCGACATCAGCAGCTCAGCTCTTTATTTGAGAAGATTTAACACATCTGCTCTGCAGGCTGTTGTGCGGTCAGCGATCCATCTGCTCGTGCACGTTACAAATGGCTCTCGCATGATGGAAACAAGCCCACAGCTGAGCATGTAACCCTGCGCATCAAGCCAAGTGAACAATCATTTACGCTAAAAAATGGGTCCAGGGCTCACGGTTAAATCAATACATAAACTACCCAGAGGGTCTCCTGTGGAGCGGCTGAAGCGGACAGCTTGTTTAAGTAATGGACATCATGCGAGGTGAAAGCTCTGACTCAGCTTTCTGTTTTTCCATCTACAGGAAGAAACCTGGCTGTGCTTCTTTTTTTTTTTTTTTTTTTGCTTGCTCATTTCATCTCCTATTTCCCTTGACTTTGATTCCTCATTACTTTGTTCCTTTTTTAGCTTTTACTTTTCACTATTCCTCGCCTGTAGGGCTGGATGACAAAAATCTTACAATTACAATATACACAAAAAAAAATGCCGTTTGCCGTTTGTTCAAACCACTTATTTAAAATTAGCTAAAACAACACAATTGCTGAGTTTTTTGGGGGGAAAATTAATATATATATTTTTTAAATCCACTTTAATTTTTAAAAACGACTAAGTTAACAATTTATTTATGCTGTCCCCACACTGATCGATTGTGTGGAACCCAACATTTTTTTTTTACAGTATCCTGATAACAATATATAGAGTCAAAAAAAAAATGACTCTGTCATCAAAAAAAATGATGATCGGCTCTGTATAGCTGCTACTTTCACTTTTCATAGAAACATTACAAATGCGGGAGAAATACGGAAAAACACATGGAAGAGCGGATAGAATGGTAAAATACGGTATAAATTAATACGGCAAAAACGAGAGGGTTTATAGGTATGAGTTGCATACGTTGGCACACACGTTTTAATTCAAAATCATTTAAAACAATAGCATGCAGTCACACAGCCAAGTATAAAGTAAAGTTCATGTAGATGCAACTTTAGATTACATTTTTATCATAATAAACTGTCAAATCATACTTACAGTTGGTCAAAAGTTATAAGAATAATCTGAAAAATGTTCTTTATTTATTATTAATTAATTAATTATTTTGTCAAAATAAAAGGGGTCACACAAAATGTATGTTTATAAGTACAGACCTAAATATTAGGCCCAGTATCACGATCACCAGTGATCTACAGCCAAACATCGCTGGTAAACACACACACATTCACATGGACTACAAATCCGCCATGTTTTGGACTACAACTCCATACATGCACTCCGCTCACACACACGTTTCAGATCATCACTGATTAAACTCCCACACCTGTAGCTGCTCAAAGACTGATTATTGCACTACATAAGGAGCACGAACACAAACACTGTTGCTGAGTCTTGCGATCTGAACAAGTGAACGTTACGACGCATTTTTCCCTTGCCTTACCTTCCGTGTTTTAGACCTTTGTTTTGTTTGATTAATCCCTGTATGGCGCCTGCCTTGTGACCATCATGCCTGTTATTACGACCACGACTCTGGATTGGCCTTATACATCTGTTTGTTCCTGTTTTGACCACTGCTTGTTCGACTACTCTACTAATAAAGTCCTGCATACGGATCCTCACTACAATGAAGCGTCTATCCTTGTTACAGCCAGACAGAATCTGTGGACATTTTTTGCCATTTCTGCGAAGAATTTTATAAAAAAATCTGTGGATTTATGCGGAATGATTTCAGGATTATCATAGCTAAAAATGTATACTATATGAAAAAACATAATACCTCTTTTTAACTTTTATTTAATGTTTGTAATGCAAATTAAATTAGATCCACTTATTTGGCAAACAAAGCAAGTCTTTCATATAATATATCTAAAAGACAGAAAATATTACTTTACAAACTGTATTATAAATAAATCATATGAACATTTTAATATTACTATTATCATCACACATTTACACAATGATGGGCTAAAAATCTACAAAAATTTGCAGGTTTTTGCTGATCACACAGATTTCGTGTGGGCCTACTGAATACATTTCAGATAAAATAGAAAATAATATTTGGATAAAAAAAAATTCCCCTATATAAATTTTATAAACTTGATAAGCATTCTTAAGCCTGCAAAACTGACACATAAACAAATAGTCAGAATATTCACATTATTTTGGAACTGAAATGTTTATTAATCCTTCTATCAAGATCCATATTTATACAATATACAGTAAATGTTTTTATAAATGTATTATGTATCGTAATGATACATCAGGCCTTTTGGTAACTTTTTTTGCTCAAAATTATTTCTATTTAGTTTTGCCCATAACATTTTGATCAAATAAAACATTTCAGGCAGTTTGTCTTTGTTTATTTTTTACACTAAACATTTTACAGTCTTTTTTTATTTCACTTTGTGAGAGGTGTAATAGCAGATTCAGTCAATTGTTCATGCAAAGACAAACCTTACACCTCTCACAGTATGCATGTGAAAAGTGATTGCATTTTTAAGTTCTTTTGCCCTTTAGGACTCCCATATCTATCATTTTGTTTTGACAAATGTACAAAAAGTACAAAAGCACGGCATGTCAAGGTGCTATAACCATTTAGAGAGGAAAATGAAATTGAGAAGTAATTTTGGGTGGGATGAAATGTTTGGTGTAATTATACTTTTACTACTTCACACTATTTCAGTCGTGTTCAGAACTGCTACATGTTGATGAGAAAAAAATATATATTTTGATTGGGGGGGCCGTACCGTACCACTCAGTGGAAACAGGCCATTATAGTGAGTTTGGAATAATCCGATTGGTTTTGCTTATCATTACAGGTGAGAGACCAGCCGCAATCAATCATACCACATGCTCCTCTCGAAATTAATTTGTGAAACTTCACGTAATATTGTACTCATAAAAGTATGCACTTATGAAAACGATAAAATAAACGATAGAGCATAATATGAAACGATAGACTTTTTATTTTGTCCATACAACATGTATATCGTCATATTGTACAGCCTTACTTGGCACTCTGTCCATCTGCGTTCAGTTTCTCTCATCCCTCCTTCCATTTTTCCATGTCTTGCAATCTTTTTTAATAAGTCTGAACTCATCTTCACTCAAACAGACGGGCTGAACAGCGAACAGGATCTTGAATGTCACAATGACAGGGAAAAAAATCAATCAAGAGCAGATACCACTCAACACCGTTAGCCATGACATGATAAAAGCACATCTCACAGTGTCAAATCAACTTTTTTTTAAATTAAGGGGCAATATTTCTCCTCTGGAATTAATTTGAGAGGGCAGTTCTTGGCTTTATGACTGGCATACTTTTTCAAACCATCAAGAAACGCAGCGCTTATTCCTTTGATTACTTTAGTTGAATCAATGAACTAAAATGTAAAGAATAAATTCTCAGTCAGAGTAATAAACCCAATCTGCTGAAATACATTTGTACTTTAACATTGTAACAAACTAAAGCCACAACTATTTAGACTGATATACTTCATGTCTTGATTAATTAGCTGTTTATTTGATTGGATTTGTCACTTTGTCACAGCCATATCACCCTGCAGCCCAAGACCGGTTACTCACTGAAGCTAAGCAGGGCTGAGCCTGGTCAGTACCTGGATGGGAGACCACATGGGAAAACTAGGTTGCTGTTGGAAGTGGTGTTAGAGAGGCCAGCAGGGGGCGCTTAACCTGTGGTCTGTGTGAGACCTAATGCCCCAGTAAAAGTGAAGGGGACACTACACTGTCAGTGGGCGCAGTCTTTCAGATGAGACGTTAAACCGAGGTACTGACACTCTGTGGTCATTAAAAAAATCCCATGGCATTTCTCGTAAAAAGTAGGGGTGTAACCCCGGTGTCCTAGCCAAAGTCCCTCAATCCGCACTTACTCAACATGGCCTCCTAATCATCCTCATCCACTGAATTGGCTCTATCACTGTCTCTTCACTCCACCAATAGCTGGTGTGTGGTGAGCGCACTTGCGCCGTTGACCTGTGGCTGCCGTCGCATAATCCAAGTGGATGCTACACACTGATGGTGGTGTGGAGAGACTCCCCTCATGATTGTGAAGCGCTTTGGGTGTATGGCCATACACAATAAATGCGCTATATAAATACACATTACATTACCTTACAATCACACTTGGTCAAATATGTTGTTCCGAAAAGCATGAATAATTATTATATGATTAGAAATGCACATATAAAAAAGTTCTAGCCTGATTTGTTGGATTTCTTAATGCACTAAATGCAATGTTGTAATAACTTTATCTAATTTAAATATGTTTAACAACTAACTGATACAAATGATTAGAGGTGTGAACCTACACTGGTCTCACGGTTCGGTTCGGTTACGATTATCATGCCATCGATTCGGTTCAATTCGATATCTCGGTGCATCACTGTGCATTGTCGATGCTTTCCCCAAACACAGTTTTATATTTGGGGCTGTCTTTATAAACACACACACACACACACACACATAGACACACAGCACCAAGCAAGCGACACAGAGCATCACGCCCTCTCATTCACACACATACACGCACACACAAACATAGACAGCAACACACAGCATCGCTCTCTCTCATTCACACACATAAACACACACACACACACACACACACACACACGTGCTTGCTCGGGAACGATATTGTTGGACCGCCCGCTCCCGTTCAACTTACACCAGAGTTACCGACCGCTCCCGCGCTTTATTCGGAAATTTATTTCCGCGCCGCAAGAAATCTGGTCTGGTTCAGCGGCTCCCACCTTACACCCTCGGGAATGCAGACCTCTATCCAGAAGTATCGCCGTATCAGCCGCGAGGAGAGAAAAAGTCACGCCAGCAGGTCAAATGGGCCACAGCGAGAAAGAGAAAGAGAGAGAGTAATGGAGTTTACTTTCATTCTCTCAATCGCAGTGAAATAGGGGCTTCTGCTGTAAGTGTCAGTGAAAGAGTGTCCAGAAAACACACACGCAGTGAAATTGTGCACAGTTTGTGCGTCAAGTAGGCGAAGCATTGTAAACACTCGCGGCTCGCCTCACTCGCCATAGTAAGCTACCGCGACATAGCGCATAGGAGATAAATGACATCAGTACATAATCACCGATTATGATTATTACTGAACCGATACCGAATTGTCCGCGTCTGCATCGCGGTGCACCGAAGAAACAATTAATTTTGACACCCCTACAGATGATTCAGTCAAGTCTCCTGAAAATGATTTGCTTATACAAATGATCCAGTCAGAGCGGGTCTCCAGTTAATAATCCACTTATTCAGATGATTCGCTCAGACTGAGTTTCCACTCACTTTTTTAAATGATTTGCTTAATGAATCACTGATTTAAATGATCCATACATAGTATCAACTCAACTGATTGATTTAAATGATCTGTTCAGAGTGAATCAGCTCAGCTTTCTTCTGAGAAACAGCACAAGGTTTAAGTATCTTCACACAACTTCTTACTCAGGTTTTGTTTTTCATTGAGTATAATTTTTCCACAGAAAGACAATGCATTGTGAAAATGTTTCATTTTGACTGCATCGTATTACCCACATTTTCCATGCATTGCTAACGTTGTTAATCTCCCCTAATCCAATCCCAAACTGGCAACTCAATCCATCAAAGCTCACTCCAAGTCCAAGCAGCTGTTGTTCAAATGCTTCAGAGTCTTGGCTACAGACACCATTCTATAACATTTGCCTAAAGCCAGGAAAGCCAAATCTAAAATCCCAGGCCCAATGAATTCTGCCCCTGTGACAAATACTGAAGCTTCTGTGTATCGTAAAAGCCAAATTGCTTTCAGGCTGGTCTAACTTATAGACTGTGCTAAATCAGACAGGCACAACAGTGATTAGCCTTGAGCCACGAAAACCCAGACAGAAAAGCACTGATCAAAAATGAATTTAAACAAGTTTATAACAATTCTGTTTGGTTACTCCCATAAGGACTCGAGGTTATGTGGTTGTGTACCATTCAGGACTGCAAAAAAATGCCTTTGCCTGAGTTTAAACAGAATTTAAAATGAGGCAGGATTCAGAGTTACTCTTGAATTTCTTTTTGAATAAGATAAAAAAAATATTAACGTAATTGCAAAGGATGCCAATATGATGTGTTAGCATGACAAAAGCTTTGAAGTTTTCCAAAGGTCTTAGAATTTGAAAGTTTAAGGTGCCAGATGAAATCAAAGGTAGGAAGGATGGATGGATTAATATGGATGAAATGGTATGTACAGTATTGATGATGGCATGGAAAATAGCTGAATGAATGGATGGATAGTTGGATGGACAGACGGATGGATGGACGGATGGACAGACGGATGGATGGACGGACGGACGGATGGACGGACGGACGGATGGATGGACGGACGGACGGACGGACGGACGGACGGACGGACGGACGGACGGACGGACGGACGGACGGACGGACGGACGGACGGACGGACGGACGGACGGACGGATGGATGGATGGATGGATGGACGGACATGCTTGGACATGATGGACAGCTTTAATAGGATAGATGGATGTGCATTGAATTGGATGGACGGACGGACGGACGGACGGACGGATGGATGGATAGACTGATGGAGTAATATGGATGAAATGGTGGATGGATGGACGGATAGATGGATGGATGGACGGACGGACGGACGGACATGCTTGAACATGATGGACAGCTTTAATAGGATAGATGGATGTGCATTGAATAGGATGGATGGATGGAAAGGACAGAATATATAAAATTAATAATATGATTATATGATAGAAAGAATGAGAGAGATGGATGGAAAGAAAGAAGTAATAGGATGGACAATGAACATAACTAAATGGTTGGATGTATAGAGGGATGGATGGAACATTTAGAATGAATGAATGAATGAATGAATGAATGAATGGACAGGTAGATGGATGATGGATGAACGGATGAAAGGGAATCGATGCGCAGTCATATGAACAGGATGCAATCAATGGATGGGCAAAGAACAATGAAAGTAATAGGGGGACGCATGAATGGAGAGATGGATAGAAATGGATAAAATGAGACCGCTAGATAAATAGAAAGATAGCTAGATAGATAGGCAGCTAGTTAGCCAGACAGATAGATTGACTTCTGCTGTAAATTGAAATCTTTTATACTCAGGGAGTTCATTCCAGTTTGTGATGTTTTAATGCAGCAACCAGGATTCTGATCACAGTTTCTCAACTACAGTGGGAACACGGTCTCTATTATTTACTGTTATCTGTCGTGCCAGAATGCCATCCAATCCAAACTGTCGCCATATCTCTGCCACAGATGCTGACGCTGAGCTCTCTCTCATCCACAATCCTCTCACTGCTGCTCCCAGAGGAGTCCAAAACCATTTTAATATGGGCTGCGTATTATCAATAAACCACAGCCAGATTAAATCCCATCAAAAGCTGAAGTCCCAATGTCACTCGTTTTTCTTTGCATTCAGATGCTCTTGCAGCAATTAGAGCTTCTTGTTTTCAGTTCCTGAGGGAACACTGTCTTGAGACGAGGTCATTGAGATCTGCTCTGACCTGATATGAGGTCAAAAGGCCCTCATGATTCTCATTATTATTCACATTTAGACTGTCATGCTTGTGTAACTGAAACCCACAAAAATCTGAAACTTTTTTCACCAGCTAACTTTACAATATTCATTCCTGCAACTGAAAACATAATGTTTACACTTTGTATTAACATCTTAATGGGCAGAGTTTAATTTCAATATCCAATGATGGAAAATATTTAAAGGGGTGGTCCACTACAATATCATATATGTGTGAACATAAACAACATCTCTGAATAGAAGACGCTCAAAGTTCAATGCAATGAGAGACTTTGGCTTTTACAGAGTTAGCTTAGCAAAGCCTACAGCGAACGAAGTGAGGGGGCTACAAAAAAATACATCCGGTCAAGTGAGATCACAAGGGCTTCCGGTTGCATGCATTCACCACGCACATACACCCTGCGCAGCAACGGGGCATGGCCAGAGGCGCTGTAAAGTTATAGCAGAGAAAGCTAAAATGTCGTCCAAACGTTCCGTTGTGCTTGTTCCGTTTCTGTATTTGGGCTTCCAAAGGACACGACACAAAGAGGGAAGTGCTTACAGTTTAATTTTAATTATGTTCAAGACAATTATAAAAAAATATATATAGCTAGCATTTGACAAAGGACAGCTTCCAGAATCTCTCCCAGTTCAGTGCTGGATTCGGCTAAAAACTCCTCCAACCGACGAAGCTGTGGACTGTGAGCCACAACTTGTAAGTATTTTTATTTGTTAAAATGTATCTATCACATGCACATTTTCTAGCGTTAATGGTATGTTGTAGCGAGGACGAAAACAAGAATGTAAACAATGGGAAATGCTGTTTGGTACCGCTAACAATTTCGCTACAAATTCATATTTATCAGTCAAACCGCTGTAAACACCCACAATCTTCACCAGCGCTGCAGTGTCTCTCTATGCGGCTGCTTTCCCTGCGTTCTACATCTCAAATAACAAACTAAAAGAAAAACAAAAGATATGAGAACATTTTATATTACTTACACATGCTTATTCCGAATACATTCGAAAGACACTTGTCAGATTTTATTTTAGAGAGCAGGTGTGAGGTTTAGCTGTGTGCTCTTCATTTTCTGTCTGATTCAGGCAGCTAACACTGCTAACTGCTGCTCTGACTGACTGTTTACACAGCACAAAAGCACGTGCTTGTAGGGGAGTCACGTGGTGACGTGGAGTCAATCTGCGAATCACAACACATTATATTAAGGGATCAGCCTCTTGAGGGAGGGCCTTTCAGAGGAACTAGGACATATTACAGTCGCATTCATGTTAGCGGACTAGCTGTAAATAACGTGATTATCTACAGTACAAATGAAGCATGAGCACACATTGCTTTGCAACTTATAAACACAACCAAGCCTTAAAAATACAATCTGGCCCACCTCTTTATATGCTCATTGTCATTTACTTCTATTGACTTCATCCATTTAATTACATTGACTTCCATAGTAGGAAAAACAAATACTATGGAAGTCAATGGATTACTTCCCGTTTTTACTTAATGGTAAGCTTTCTTTAAAATATCTTCTTGGGTTTAACAGAATAAAGGAACTCATAAAGGTTTGGAACCGCTTGAGGATGATTAAATGGTGAGTAAATTTTCATTTTTGGGTGAACTACCCCTTTAACTGACCCCCTGTGCTCAAATCATCAGAGATGGATGTTACTACTAAACGTAAACAAGGCTGAAAGAAAAAAAAAGAAGACGAATAAATGGGGATGACACTAATTTGCTTCCCCATTCCTCTCTGGAGCTGATCTGATTGGTGGTAACTCCTCCCTGGAGCCCTGTTCCACAAACACAACTCCTATATACCTCTTACCTTATCACTTTGAGCTACCACTACACACAAAGAGAGCATATTTCCATTAGCCAGAGGCTTTGTTCGTTCGTTCAATGTCCTGTCAGGAACAAGAGAACTGTGTGGTTCTGCTCATAAATGTGCATAACCCTGGAAGAATCTGCATTTTTATTAAGCTTTTTATATTATATATTATTTAAATGAAAAATAATATTAGATGTGTCTATTGAGAAATCAAAATTCCCCTTGATTGTTTGATATAAGACATTATTGTACTTTATACAACAATTCGGTCTGGTTCTCGAATCTGATTGGCTAATAGCTATGAATTATTCTGCAATAACAGCACTCGTACAGCCTCTTCGCCCTTCTGTATTACTCCGCCCACACAGAGTGACAGCAGGTCAATAAACTCACTACAGTTTGACAAATATTGCAGCTGTTGGACAACATAATGGACTTTTGAGGCTTTTTTAGGTGAGAATCTAGTTGTTTAGATTGTAACTATGAAGTTCATTTATAAGGATAATGCCTATTTTAAATATTTATAATTTCGGAGATACAGCACATCAGTCTCCATCAGCCTGTCATACTGAGCAGAGTAAAGACGGTTGAGGTTCCGCCACAAGATGGCGACAGAGACCACATAATAAGTCCTTAGAGGAGAAAAACACAGCGTAGTTTCAAACTACAGCTGATCAAATCATTAGAAAACAGGTAAGTGGCATTCTAAGTCGATCTCGGTCTTTTGTGTGTTGTAGTGCTGTATTTATACCATAGTAATCTGGTAGTGTTTGCTTTGGCTTTCTCGGGGTTAATTATTATGATATCCCGATTGAAACAGAGAAATGCTGGGAAATCTCTGTAGACTGATGGCATTTCAGACTTATAATCTTAATATGTGAGCAAAATCACCTGTTTTGTCATCACTTTAGACATTACGTAAGAGAATCATTTAAATACTAGCTTTAAAGTGACGTTGTTGAAGAAGCAATGGTTCCTGCTGTTCTGACGTCAGCTGCAGATGTGAATGAATGGCGGAAGAAAGTAGTCCCTCTTTCTAAAGGGTTTTTAGACTCTCTGTGTTTGATTTTCTTTTTTATACACACAATTATGCCATCAAATTGTTGTATAAACGCAATATCACACTCGTAGCAGTGCGATGTGGCTGTATATCGTCCTTGGTGGGACACTAAGGCCTCCTGCCAACGCACGCCTCCCACCAGTGCTGATATACAGCCACATCGCACTGCTGCTTGTGTGATATTGCTCAGAAAACATTCTGTAAGTTTTAGAACTCTGTCTACTCATATGAAACAAATACTATACTACTTAGTATAGTAATTATTATGTTGTGGTAATTCTATAGTTGCTATGGTAATACAACAACTATAGTAATATAAACAAATTACCCAAATACAATACATTTTTCTATGGTATTTTATACAACAATACACCACAGTTTATTGTAGTAATAATTAAAACATACTACAGTTTTTTTATTTTACAGTTCATCAGTTTACTAATTAATGCAACGTTATGCTGCAGCATATATACTGTATATATATATATACACACACACACTACATACTAAAGAATTACTATAGTATTTTTACATGTGGGTAAATAGTCTAAATCAGCTTGTATTAAAGCCAATCTGCCAAAACTACAAAGTTTTTACAGGTTATTTTAAAGAAGATCCAGACCACATAATATTACTGCAAATACTATTTTTCACTATTTGACGCAAGATTTGAAGACTAAAACTAAAAGATGATGCTGTTCCGACAGTACTGTTGCACCACAACACTGTGAACAACTGTCTGATGCTGTATGTACTCAGTATTTATACTTTAACTTAAATCACAACCTGTGCACACCTATGAAGGATACATACACGCAAATGTTTACATTGGTTGTACACACAGCTGTGCTTCCGAAATGTGCAAAACTGTAAGCCAGTCACACCAGTTGGCTTTTTCTTCAACAATCTGTCACATTTTTATGAATGGCCATACAATAGCATTGACGTTCCACGTGCAGCATTTATTGCAAGAGCAGTCTAGCAGGCAGGGGTCAAAAACAGGGGCAGACAGCAGAATAAGGGGTAATCCACAAAAAGCAGTTCATGAGACAGAGGCAGACAGGAAAACAAGCACAAACCAAAAACACTCCAATGACAAAAAAAGCATTCATAACAGAATGCACTGATAATCAATGAATTAGTGTATCAGCTGTAGAGGTGCAAAACGTTATGGGTAGTTTAGTCCAGATAAGTGGAACAGGTGATGTGTGTAGTGCCCTCTAGTGTGGTTTGTGAGCACTCCAGCTGGTGACTGAGACACACATATTCAAACCACGTGGCCTGATTAAGAGGGTCAAACCAGTACAAAGTGATGATGCTGATGAGAAATTACATTGTGATTTTAGATTTTACAATTCTAGATAATAATTGGCCTTAGAGAAACAGTAAAAATTCATTCATTTCATTCATTTTTCTTCGGCTTAGTCCCTTATTTATAAGGGGTCGCCACAGCAGAATGTTTTATGCAGCGGATGCCCTTCCAGCCACAACCCAGTACTGGGAAACACCCATACACTCATTCATTCACATACACTCATACACTACGGCCAATTTTGTTTGCCCAATTCACCTATAATGCATGTCTTTGGACTGTGGGGAAAACCAAGGCACCTGCGCAAACACGGGGAGAACATGCAAACCTCACATAGAAACACCAACAGGCCCAGCCGGGACTCGAACCAGCAACCTTCTCATTGTGCAGAAATAGTGCTAAGCACTGAGCCACCATGCCACCTCTCAGTCAATTCATGCATTCATTCATTTTCTTTTAGGCAAAGTCCCTTTATTAATCCAGGGTCGCCACAGCGGAATGAACCGCCAACTTATCCAGCATATTTTTTACGCAGCGGATGCCCTTCCAGCTGCAACCCATCACTGGGAAACATCCATACGCACTTATTAACACACATAAACTATGGACAATTTAGTCTACCCAATTCACCTATACAACATGTCTTTGGACTGTGAGGGAAACCGGAGCACCTGGAGGAAACCCAAACAAACACAGGGAGAACATGCAAACTCCACACAGAAACGCCAACTGACCCAGCCGAGGTTTGAACCAGCGAACTTCTTGCTGTGAGGCGAACGTGCTACCCACTGCACCACAATGCAGCCTCAGTCAATTCAATTGAATTGAATTATACTTTATTTCTGTACCACTTTTTCCAAAGTCATTTGGAATTTTCCATGACAAGATGCAATGACAATCAATGAATTAGTCTAGTACAGTGTATCAGCTGTAGAGGTGCAAAACATTATGGGACGTGAAGTCTAGGTGAGTGGCAGAGATGATGTGTGTAGTGCCCTCTAGTGTGACTTGTAGGCACTCTAGCTGGTGAATTTGACACACACATATTCAAACTGTGTGCCCTGATTAGGAGGCTCAAAACAGCACAAAATTATGATGCTGATGAGAAATTACATTGTGATTTTAGATCTAAAATAATTGGCCTCAGTGAAAGGTACAAAATCAATTCAATGAATATTTATTTCTCTTTTGCAGTGTAGCTTAACATACTGTAGATGAAGGAAAGAGAGTAAAAGCCAAAATATTTCAAATTCTGAAACATTGCAGCAAGCCCACGAGCCCTTTAATATAGAATGCACAAAACAGAGTCTACAGGGAAAATGTAAACTTGAGGAGGAGATCTTTCTCTATGGGCCTGTAAATCTGCAGTAAGAAAAACCTCAGGTCATGTGAACTGAGTGACTAGCTTCGATCTGAAGGCTCGCTCCCCTGACGCCGCCCTGCTCTCTGTATGAACGCATGGACCCGGGGTGTTGTATATCTCTCAGCCTGACAGCTGATCCGCTGGCCCCTGTGCCAGTTTAATATGTGGGTTCTCTCTGCTGGGACCGCCATGCTTCTGCTTTGCTCTTTGCGAGAGGAAGAGAGAGGGAAAGGGAGAAACTAGGCTTCATCCATCATTTCATTAGACAGCAATGTGGCGGCCATGATAAAACTCACAGCTTCGGTGGTTTGGTTCCACGGGCTGAGAACCCTTAACAGGTTCAGATGCAGGAAATTACTGCTGCCTTCACAAGATACAGACTACAAGCACCTCCAGAAAAGAAAAAAAAAACAAGATGTGTGCTTGTGAGAGAGCAAATGGAAAGTGTGAGTGAGGCAAAGAGCTGTTCTGTGAACTGTGAGCTGAGGAACTAGTGCATTACATTTACAAAACATCCCAGAACAGAGGAGTTCAAACTGGGTCCATTGGGTCTGTTGAAGATTTCTGGAAAATTTTAATTAAAACTATAGATGTCTAGTTCAATCATGACACCGATGGAAGTTGGTACAATCTTAATGTGTTATCTTTAGGTTAAAATTAAGTTCCAATGCACCCGCTCCTAAAGTAACGCTCCACTTTTTTTTTTTTTGGAAATAGGCTCATTTTACAGTTAAACAATTGAGTTTTACCATTTTTTAACCCACTTTTTAGCTTAGATTTTCCTTTACAGTGTGGGTTTCTATAGTAGTTTATGTAGATTTTTTTATCTTATCAGATAAAAAGTTTAATTCTAAATACACTTTTATGTGCATTTTAAAAATGTATGTCCATCTTGGTGTTTCTATTAAGCATTTGTTTATGCATTACTTCAAAATGGGTAAAAAAGGTGAACTGAAACATAGCTAATGATCACTGTAAAAACAGGATAGAAATATACAGCTATTGTAAAACTTTCTTCATTGTAATATCTTCTCTGTCAGGAGTAAGACAGAAGTAACGGCTCAGTCACGACTGCTGCCTGACAGCATCCACAGTCTTGCATGTGCACTTTGGCTCACGGGGGCTTAGAAACATGAAGATGATGGAGGCAAAGAGAATCACAAAAGATCCACCATGAAACAACAGAGTCTGAAAGCAGGGAAACAAACACAGAGAGCATGACTGGGAACTCAGAACATGCCTCTACAATGCAACACAGGGAACTTTCAGAAGATGAACAACAGTGTGTAGGCAGCAACCAAGAAGATCAGGTTTTGCTGATTCAATAGTGAGGAATGTACTGAATGTGAAAATCCATCAAGAACGACACAAAGACGACATGTTTTATTAAGCATGTTGAAAAACAACAGCATTTTTTATGCATTTGGTAGATACCTTAAATCGAAAACAACTTAAGTTTAATTTAAGATACAAATTTAATCAGCTCAAGCATTCCCAAAGGATCAAACCCACGACCTTGAGGTTGACGTTAACAACATTCCTTAATGTTTGTGCTGCACTACATTTATACTCTGGTATGTGAATGCAAATGTACACTTACTTAAAAGGTGCTGTATGTAAGATTTTGACTCTTCTAAAGCATAAAAATACCATCATATGTTTGCAGATATTTAAGAAACATGCTAAGTGAACATTGTTTATCTGAAAAACAATGCTTAAGTCAGATATTCTGCTTTCTGTGCTGGAACGCTGTCTTTGTTTTGGTTATTTTAACCTGCCCAATGTCAGTTTAGCCAATTATATTTCAGCACCTCGGGTTGCCTTGGTGGAAAACAGAGCATTTCATTCATTCAGTCACAAAGGCTTTCAAAGCATGTGTCCGCAACCGAAATGCGACCTCTGGTGGACAGTAGCATACACAGATTCAGAGTTCCACATGAGGTTAATAAATAGCAAATAATATAAATATTACAAGCGTAAACATAAGTTGAGCAGGTTACGTTGTAACTGTGTCCTAACAACACGCTACTAGATTTGCAGTGATAATCAAATTAATACATATTAAACCTCTTCAACATTATTAAATGTATATGCTGAATCACTGATACAGTAACTTTCTTTTATTTTCAAGATCTGAGGTGAACTATCTGCTGCTGCTTTCAGTAGTATAACAATAATGGTCATGTAAAATGGCATTCAAACTATATTATTAGCATTTATCACTGAATAAAGCACAGGAGGTGTACCTGAGGTGATCATAGTTTATCCTGTTGTTCACCTGCGCTTCCGTGTGTTTTGATCCAGGAGTGCAATACCTAGTTCAACCACTGGGTGTCAAACTTACATACTGCAACTTTAAAGAAAATGCTTGTTATTTGATGTTAGTGATGAGTAGGCCCACGGAATCTGCGCAAGCACAAATCCGCAGATTTCCGCAGATTTTTAGCCCATCATTGAGTAAATATTAATTTACTTGTGTAAATTTATATTTATTTAGTATTACTTTCCCTTCGGCTTAGTTCCTTTATTCATCAGGGATCGCCACAGCCACGGAATGAACCGGCAACTTATCCAGTATATATTTTAAACAGCGGATGCCCTTCCAGCTGCAACCCAGAACTCGGAAACATCCACACACACTTATTCACACACATACACTACGGCCAATTTAGCTTATTTAATTCACCTATAGCGCATGTCCTTGGACTATAGGGGAAACCGGAGCACCTGAAGGAAACCCATGCGAACACGGAGAGAACATGCAAACTCAACACAGAAACGCCAAGTGACCCAGCTGGGACTCGAACAAGCGATCTTCTAGCTGTGAGACAACAGTGCTAACCACTGAGCCACCGTGTCACCTATTTATTCAGTTTTTAAATTAATTTCAGTAATATTACTGACTAATATGAAAATGCTTGTATGATTTATTTAGAATACAGTTTGTAAAGTATTATTTTCTGTCTTTTAGTAGATATATGAGAGACTTGCTTTGTTTATAATAAGTGGATCTAATTGAATTTGCACTGTAAACATTCAATAAAAGTTAAAACTTTTTATTTTTTTATTTCATATATTCAGTTTTTAGTTACGATACTGTATGGCCTTACTCATAACTAGGGCCAGACAAAATCTGGGGACTTTTTTTGCCATTTCTGCACAAAATTTTGTAAAAAATCTGCGGATTTATGTGAAATGATTTTGGGAGTAATTAAAAACTTAATATATGACATAAAAATAACACCTTTTTAACTTTTATTTAATGTTCACAATGCAAAGCACTAGCAATGTCACCTGCAAGAAGGTCGCTAGTTCGAGTCCCGGCTGGGCCAGTTGGCATTTCAGTGTGGAGTTTGCATCTTCTCCCCGTGTTGGCGTGGGTTTCCTCCGGGTACTACGGTTTCCCCCACAGTCCAAAGACATAAGCTATAGGTGAATTGGGTAAACTAAGTGTGGTTTGTTTACAAACTAATTTCGAAAGGATCACGTGCTTATGATTGAACACAGCTGGTATCGCTTAACTTCGCATATTGCGCCAATCAGATGAACACAGACACACTATAAAGTACCAGAGCGCTTTGCTCCAGTCATCTTCGTTTGAAGAATCCCCCCTTCCACCCCTACTCCTCCCCTTCTCCGATAGGGCGGCACGGTGGCCAGTGGGTAGCACTGTTGCCTCACAGCAAGAACGCCGCTGGTCCGTTCCCTCCGGGCCGGTTGGCGTTTCTGTGCGGAGTTTGCATGTTCTCCCCGTGTTCGCGTGGGTTTTCCCCGGGTTCTCCGGTTTCCTCCCACCGTTCAAAGACAGGAACCATAGAAAAAAATTGACTAACCAAAATAGCATCCTAAGGCAAATATATACAGTAGTTCACAGCAGGGGAGTTCTCGAGACCACCTGAGCTCAGACTCTCCTGACGCCCTACAAACGGGAGGAAGCCCCGGGCTCAAGGATATTCTGAGCTCAGGGCTCTCTCCTGGGACAGCATGCCAAACACGCTTTATTATCAATCATCAGCTAAGTGTGAACTCTTGAAATTGGCCGTAGTGTATTTGTGTATGTGTGAGAATGTGGGAGTGTATGGGTGTTTCCCAGTACTGGGATGCGGCTGAAAAGGTATCCGCTGTGTAAAACATATGCCAGAATAAGCGGCGGTTCATTTCGCTGTGGCGACCCCTTATAAATAAGGGACTAAGCCAAAGAAAAATGAATGAATGAAAATCAAGTGAGCAACAGTTCTGTGGATGAAAATGCCTTATTAATGACAGAAACAGGAGATATACATATAAAATAAACAGTCAAAAATATATTCAAAGCCAGTTTAACTATTTGGCTCATCCACATCACTTCTTCAGAATACTGCAGTGCCATTAGTTATAAAAACGCCATCAAATTTTCATGCTGTGAACCTAAACACAAGCCCCACGAGTCTTCGCCGTCTACACAAAAAGAGGGCAGTGGGCATGCTGAGAAGCATGAGTGTGCGTCAGTGTATGGGACATGTGTGATGGCGGGGTCTTAAAATAAATGGAATAATCTGCACACAAATGAGTCGAGGCAGGACCATGACGGCATGATGAAAAAGTACAGTATTTATGGCTTGATGGCCGAGTGGACACAACACTTAACACAGGACCACCCAAAACCTGAGAGCGGCAGACAGTCATGCATGACAACAGCCCGTGTCAGCAAATCTGTGTAGAGCAGAGAGAAAAAAAAAAAAAGAGAGATAGATCTCTCCTTTGAATGATGCTAACTCCAGGAAAACTAATGTGACTGAGGCACTAATGCATGTCAGTGTAGAAAATAACATCATTTCCTACCAATGTACCTGCAAATGTGCATGCTAGATTGCTTACATGTAGGGTCCCAAGCAAGATGCTGGAACTACAGTACATTTTAAGGCCAATATTATTAGCTCATTTAAGCAAATAAAAAGGTATTTGGTATATTCACCAGATGTTGAAAACAACCAAAGAAATCCATATATGAAAAGAAAACAAATCTAATTAGTTTACAAATGAAGTTATGCAAAACAAAAAGAAATGACACAGAAAAAAGGTATTGAACACATGAAGAAAGGGAGGTGTAGAAAGGCAGTTAAAGCCCAGACAGCAGGTGAAATCTCTCAGTAGTTCTTCAGCAACCCTCTGCTCTTCCTCAGTGTAAATTAATATCAGCTGCTTCAGACCAACATCTACATTAGCAGGATGATGAAGAGGAAACCAGGGTGGACATTTCAGCAAGACAATGAGCCAAAACACCACCAAGGAAACTCTAAAATAGTTTCAGAGAAAGAAAACCAAGCTGTAGAATGGCCCAGCCAATCACCTGATTGAATCCAATAGAAAATACAAATAAAGATTAGTTTTGATTTGCAATGACTTATAACTGCAGTATTGGTCAACTATATGCTTATTTCACACGGCCGCCATTTTAAAGAATGAAATCGAGGCTGCGGTGGGAAGAAACCCAGAAGTATAGGATCAGCACTGTAAACATTGCAACAACATGCTGTGCAGTGGCGGCTGGTGTTAAAAAATGTGGGGGGGCGCAAACACCAGAAAAAAATCTAAAGTGTAAAAGCCATTTTTCAGGTGATGTATCAAAAAACTAAAATATGACTAAAGCATACAATAAATGCAAATCAGTTCATTTTAGTTCAATTTGGGTTTATTATCAGTAATGAAGTAATCAAGATAATCAGTAAACACACACACAAACACACACATAAATGTTGCCTAATCACTGGCCAGTAGCACTACCTAAAAAATTAATTTCCTTTCTTTCTGGCTTGCAAATTTCTCAATGACCTTAATGGTTAAAGTCAGTCATCTCAGTCACCAGTCTCTTCTCTATTGACACCATGGCCAATGCATTCAGCCTCTCTTGCGTCATGGAACACGGAAAACAGTAAAGGCATGGCTTATATCACAACCTGTCAGCCAACTCCGTTTGTCATAACAAGTGCTGAAAGACCCGAATACATGCGCGCCCGCGATCACTTGTCTACTGCTGAATTTGCAAGGAAGGTCGATCTGGTCCAAGATCCTTGATTCTTTTTTTTTTCTTCATCCAAACGCCTTGTGAACAGATATTTTTGCAAAGATACAACGTAATTTTCCTTCATCTCGAGAAATTGCACTTGCTTTCACTATGATTAAAGGTCGGCACAGACGAGCTCCTGCTGAAACAAATAAGATTCGTTCTAACAACAAAAATGGGAGGGTTCGGGACGCAGAGCGCTGCGCCCCAAAGACAATTTAAAACCGGCCAATTAGAGCCTATCGTCATATCACGTGCATTGCAAAAGTTTGTGTACCTACATAGACACTTATTAGTCCGGCGCCCCGCACACATATGAAAAAATATTGTTCATACATTTTTTTTCAATAAATGTTAGTATGACTACAATAAATGTTAGAATGTTATAATTAAATTAATTTATTTAGTTAATATTTGTGATAATAAATATTAACATATTAAAGGGGTCTAACTTGAAGGGGGCGGCGCCCCAGCGCCCTCTATTGACCAGCCGCCACTGATGCTGTGTACTACAAACCTCCAGCTGTTGCTGCGATTTCAAAATGCAGATGAGGTATAAACATCACTTTATTATCATTCAGTTAAGTTTAATTTAAACAATTAAAAGCATATTAGGCATTGAAAAAAAAAAATAATCACAACACAGAGTAAAACCCGGTGAGCGATAAAACGATGCAGTTCTCTAAAGCACATCCTCGTGTTGTCTGTAATAGTGTTGTCTCAGTACTAAAGAATTTAAAAATGTCCATTTCCTGCTAACATTTAGGCGCCGCTGAGCGCGTTCTTAAACACTGCGGATTTGCCATAGTATTGACCAGTGCTCAATAGAAATGACTGTGATTGGCCATGAAGGTCATCAGTTCACCGCTCTTCACCGAGTGCAAACACAGATACATGAACACTGGAGCGTTTTAAAGCCGCGAAGACCAGTCGATTCATCAAGCGGATCGCTCGTCTGTGTTTGCACTCGGTAAACATTGTGAAGTGCAGTGGGTGAACTGATGACCTTCACGGCCAATCACAGTCATTTCTGTTGAGCACGTGAACACAATGGCAAATCAGCTGTGTTTAAGAACACCATCAACAGTGCCTTAGATGTAGCAGGAAATTGACTTTTTTATTTCAGTACCGAAATTCAGTATAGTGACAAGTCTAATATAGTGAAAGAATCAGTTCATTAACTTGAGTTTGATAAATGACATCTAAAACGTGTGTTTGGGAAAAAAAACGTTAGCTAACTAGTGCAATTACCCTTAACTTAGCTGAAAATGAGGTCCAATATCCCTTTTTATTTTCAGCATTCTTTCAGAACAGACCGTCGGGTTACTCGGAAGGCGGTGAAATGATAAATTTGTGTCACTTTTTCCTCGCTGATAAGATATACAGCCAGGTACAAAACATGCCTGTGTGACTCCAAGTGATACTTCCGGGTTTCTTCCCATCGCAACCTCAATTTCGCTTTTAAAAATGACGGCCGCGTGAAATCAGTCAATAATCCCAACTCGACATTGTGTTCCTGCAATGTATGTGACTATTGCGGACTTGCACATTGAAACTACATATATTGTGCAGCCCTACCAGGACTCCTTTTATTCAAAGTCCCTTTCAAGAAAACTCTGTTTACTCAGCAGCCATATTTTGCAATGCCTTCAGGCAGTTCATCCAAGACCAAAGTCCTATCTTCATGAAAGAGGGAAATGCTGAAGACTTGAAAACTACTCACTGAACTTGCAATTAAACAACATGTTTCGGATCAGCAACGACATCTGAAGGCACATGTACCAATAATGTCATTGATTAAAACACTAACTATGTTTAAAACCTGTTATTTCCAGTTTGGTGCACAACAAATGGCACACATCTACTTTATGGCTGTTTCAATGGTAACCAAATGACCTGCTTACAAACACTTGAAGAACAGAGACAAAACCAGGAAGAAAGGACTCAATATGCGGCTGGATGTGATGTGATATAATTTCTTCTGTCAAATTCAATATACACAGAATACAATGCGCTAGATACTGGAAAAATCCGACAATGCCTTATTTTTATGCGATATATATTGCAGTACGTATACAATTTCACCAAATGACTATAAATGAATAGCACTATTTGGAAAGAATTGATCATTTTAGATTGATTGAAATGATCCTGTAGGGGAGTGAATCTGCATAAAATATAATAAACAAGCATAGACACATACAATCAAGAAAATATGCGAATGAAATGAACTGTGTTTGTTTTGTGAAGAGTCTAACAGTATTCAGGAACACAGTTGTGGAATAATCAAATGTAAAATAATACTGCATAGTCTTTGTTAGATAAATAACTCAATAAAGTTAATCGTTATTAAAGTTACAAACTATACAATGTTTTATGCCTAAACACTTTTAAAATCATTATACAATCACAGGCCTCAAAAACACATGCATTTGATAATCTATAATCCAGACTAAACATTGCATTTTCTGTGATGTAACTATTGTGAAAGATCACATTGCGATATCGATGCTCAAACAATATATTGTGCAGCCCTACAATGTGCAGTGTCAATAATGAACATTTGCAAACAGGTTTCCGAATCACTTCCCCTCCTGCCACCCCTGCAGGCACAAGACGTCAACATGACGGCAGATTGACATTGTACCCCAACAGGATGTTGCATTACGAGTGGAAATAAAAATTGGGTTGACGTCAAAACAGATGTCCGACAGGCGTTGGATATTGGTCACTTTCCAACGCAACCTGAAAACAACCAAATATCAACGTCTAATGATGTTACAGCTTGACGTTGTGTGGACGTTACCAATATGACATCTATCAGGCGTTGGATTTTGGTTGCCATTCCTGAAGAATAAATGTCAGTATTTGATGTCAATATGAAGGTTTCAGATGTTGGCTCAACGTTGATTTTGGTCACTTTTCAACACAACCTAAAATCAACCAAATATCAACGTCTAATGATGTTACAGCTTGACGTTGTGTGGGCATTACCACTAAGACGTCTATCAGGCGTTGGATTTTAGTTGGCATACGTGATGAATAAATGTGAGTATTTGACGTCAATATGACGTCGGTTTAAAATGTTGGCTCAACGTTGATTTTGGTCACTTTCCAAAACAACCTAAAAATCAACCAAATATCAACGTCTAATGATGGTACAGCTTGACGTTGTGTGGGCATTACCACTAAGACGTCTATCAGGCGTTGGATTTTAGTTGGCATACGTGATGAATAAATGTGAGTATTTGACGTCAATATGACGTTGGTTTAAAATGTTGGCTCAACGTTGATTTTGGTCACTTTCCAACACAACCTAAAATCAACCAAATATCAACGTCTAATGATGTTACAGCTTGACGTTGTGTGGGCGTTAACAATATGACGTCTATCAGGCATTGGATTTTAGTTGCTATACTTGATGAATCAATGTCAGTATTTGATGTCAATATGATGTTGGTTTAAGATGTTGGCTTGATGTTGGATTTTGGTCACTTTCCAACACAACCTAAAAACAACCCTATACTGTATGAATGTCTAATGATGCTACAGCTAGACGTTGTTGTGAACGTTACCACTATGACGTCTATCAGGCGTTGGATTTTGGTTGCCATACCTGACAAATCAATGTCAGTATTTGACGTCAATATGAAGGTTTAAGATGTTGGCTCAACGTTGATTTTGGTCACTTTCCAACACAACCTAAAAACAACCAAATATCAACATCTGATGATGTTAAAGCTTGACGTTGTGTGGACGTTACTACTAAGATGTCTATCAGATGTTGGATTTTGGTTGCTGTACCTGACGAATAAATGTCAGTATTTGACGTCAATATGACGTTGGTTTAAGATGTTGGCTCAACTTTGATTTTGGTCACTTTCCAACACAACCTAAAATCAACACCTAATGATGTTATAGCTTGACGTTGTGTGGATGTTATTTCTATCAGACGCTGGATTTTGGTTGCCATACCTCATGAACAAATGTCAATATTTGACATCAATATGACGTTGGTTTAAGACGTTGGCTGGACAATGGATTTTGGTCACTTTCCAGTTTCCAACACAACCTAAAAACAACCATATATGAACTTCTAATGATGTTACAGCTAGACGTTGTTGTGGACGTTACTACTATGACGTCTATGAGACATTGGATTTTGGTTGCCATACCTGACGAATAAATGTCAGTATTTGACGTCAGTATGACGCAGGTTTAAGAGGTTGGCTCGACGTCAGATTTTGGTCACTTTCCAAAACAACCTAAAATCAACCAAATATCAACATCATTTGACGTCGTTATTGGACATCAAAATAACATTGTCCTTGGACACTGGCTAGTCATTGAATTTTGGTCACCCAACATCATGACCTAAATCTAACCTAATATTAACGTCTTATGATGTTGTGTACCTGCTAGGACTGGTCAGACTAAAAATTAGCCCCGCCCCAAAAATCACACTTTTGTTTCATCCAAAATTCTATCAAATGCTTAAAGCAGCATGTGTGTTTACACTGTCTGGCAAGTCAATCAATGAAATGTCTGGCTTACAGTGATTTTACCGACAAGTGTTTTAACACTGAAAATAACATGTATATCTTGCCTTACTCAGAAAAAACATCACCCTTCACCTCCAAAACAACAAAGATGGCGATGCTAACAATGCTCATAAATAAATGATTGAGCAGTCAGGGCCATGTATATTCAGTTATGTATTGCAGCATTTAGCCAAAGCCACATGTACACACACACACACATCACTGCCAAACGTCATTCCCAAATCCATTCCTTTCTTTCCCTCTCTAATGCCTTGAGAATGGGCAACATCTTTATCCTCCGCCCTTCAAATTCCTCCACAAATCAAAGAAATGCAATTTATTAATATCTCCTTTCAAATGGTAATTTTTTTATCCATACATAAATCATAAGGCACAAGGTTGCTTCAGACAAAACAGAGCGAGCGAGAGAGCTTTAGGGTATTAAGGAAACAAGAGGAAAGGCTTCTGCGTGCTGCGTGATGCAAAAATGGAGAAGCTCTGATGAAAACAAGCAGATGCTGAACTACATTTCTATGGACTTTACATATATGTCCGTCTGGGACAACAAGAGAAATAAAATGCTGAATTATCCATTTAGATTTAACACTATGAAAAGATTTATGTAAAGTATATTTTAGAGGTACGGTGCTCAACATAAATGAGTACACCCCATTTTGAGAATGAATATTTTGATGCATTTCTCAGTGAATATAGCTAATGTATTTTGGTGCATTTGAACAAAACTAATTTATTAAACAGATATATTTATTGAAATAATATTTTAGTCACCGAAAATATTCAGAAATAGAAAGATAATATATTTAAATTCATGCAAATATTGAAAAAAAATATACAAACTACAAAATATTAACAAAATTTTATACGTTTTTGTTTCTCTTGAATTTTGCTCTGTTTACATTTTTTATTTAATAATATTCCCTAACATATAAATTTGTGTGTACTAATTTTGGACCATAATTATTAGTTATTTTGATAGATAATCTCCAGATTTGCCTTTAGTAATCTAAGGATGGGTTTTTAACTACAGTAGTTCGAGTTGTAGTTCTGCCGAGTGACTAAAAAGTTAGTAGTACGATGGTGAAAACTGTACATTTCTAGTCAAACCATCCTTCTGCAATCTTATACAAAAAACGGAAATAAGGGCAGTATTAATAGCTAAAAATGTGGGAGAGCGTTGCTATTATGTGATTAAGTGTTGATGTTAAATCAAAAGTATATCACGGAATACTTGAAAGTGAATTGACTCAATGACAATTCTGTATGGTTACAACTGAATTAGTTACAAAATAACTGTATAAAAAGATTAATTATGAAATAAAACATGATGTTAATTGTACCCAGCTTAAATGTAAAATAAAGTTACCTAAGAGAGAGAGAGAGAGACAAAGAACAGAGAGTATGCTTTGAAGAAAGCATGATAGCAGTAGAGTCAGAATAGATAGACTCCAGAGCAGGAGAGGAGCAGAGCAGGGAAAGGCCAGAACAAGAAAAGTGACCAAAGTTTACCACCCATTTTGTATCTTTCTTGACCATGTGACCAAAGCCCAAATACTGAGACATACAAACTGACCAATCAACATGTGACCAAATTGTAAAACCTTCAAAATCCACACACACACACATATTAACCACACCCTGATTTTATCAGTATCTGCCATTGGAACCTGTATTGACCTTCTTAGTGAAAAAGACATGATTTGCAATATAAACAACTGCATATGAAAATTTTCATTCCTACAGTACTGACTAATCTAATGAATATGCACTAATATAATATTGTAAAGCTTTAGAATAGAGATGCCCAAAGTAGGGCCCGTGGTCCAAAGTTGGCCCATGGTAACCTTTGATTTGGCCCGCCATCCCATCTGAAAAGAGAGTGAGAATGATGGGGAGGTGATCGGGGAGAATTCCTTTGACAGAGATTGACATTTCAAAATTAATGTAACCTTTTGTTTTTTTGTTTTATTGCTAAGCTACTGATAGCCAACTGAATTTAAATGATTCAATTAATTTGGTAAATTAATCAAACGTTTAAAATGTAAATACTGTCACTTGACAGATAGAGAACAATGCAGAAGATATCAGCGGGCAAAACAAGGAAAAGGCAGGAGCAGCTCCACTAGTGTTTTTTGCATTGAACTCCGTTGTGTTATAATGGGATTGTTTATGTTTTTACTATAATAAGTTCATTATTAAATGTTACAAATGATACTGAATTAGTTAATATGATTTAAAGCAATGCTTTCTAGTTATTTTTAAATATTACTGAATTAATTAGGAAATTACCCATGGTAAATTTAACAAGTTTGGTGTATATATATATATATATATATATATATATATATATATATATATATATATATATATATATATATATATATATATATATATATAGTTTGCTCTTTGGCCCTTTATAGAAAAAAGTTTGGGCACCCCTGCTTTGGAAAATATTAACTTATTTGTTATAATATTTTATTAATTACGAATATACATAATTTTGTTCGTCTTTAGCATTGTTAAAATGAGCATTGTCTGTTGGTTTGTTTCAATGTGTTTTGTGATTAATAGTTAAAATGTTAATAAAAAGATGCCTTTAAATTAATTAGCATTATTAATTCATTAAATTATGCAATTATAATTCTGTTTGAGATGATATGAATATCAGGATTCATTTTACCTGATAAATCTGTGTGTGAGAGTAGGTTTGTTTTTATTTATTGTGACAGTGCACAAACTAATAATGTATCAGCATTAATGATAAGCTATATTAAATATATATATACATTTTTAAGCTTTCAGCTGTCAGCTAGAAGCTTCTACCAAGATTTTTCTTGTTCACAGACAACATACATTTGCCTCATTGTCTTAGGAAATTTGATCATGGCTGAAAATCATTAAAAATTTATGAAAACCCTCTTTGTGAGTAAAAACAAAAAAGTAACTGAATACTGATCGAGCACAACAACTGTAATAAGGTTTTTTAATTTAAATTACACATTTTAAATGAAAAGTGTCCCCTTTTCTTTTATTCGCTTTTAGAAATGATCAGACATATTCAATACATTGTGTATATTTCTGTTCAATTAACAAACTGTACAGAGCTGAAATTTTGAATTTCATGCATAAATCTTCATTATGTCAGGAGCTGTCAATATGAGCCCATTTTGCACATCCATCACAATACATCCACATTTCCCATTTACACAAAACAATCTGCTTCACTACCACAGGTGTTTAGGAAGAGCTGTAGTGATTCTAAAAGCCAGGCAGTGCTTAAGCAGAAAACTGCAACTTATACAGTAGGGGTGTTCACTACTGATACACTGATAAAAACTGTGTCTTTATTGTCAAGATATGATTGTTAAAGGGTTTTTTTTTTCTGTCATGGAAAGATATAAATAAAACAGACAGTCGGTGGCGTCGAGTAAGAGACAGTTTACCCAAAAATGAAAATTCTGTCATGATTTACTCACCCTTTACTTGTTTGTTCCAAACCTGTTGGAGTTTCATTATTCTGTTGAACACAATGATATGCTGAAAAATGATGGGGGGGAGGGGGGGAGGGTTGAAGAGCCATCGGCTTCAATAGTATTTTTTTGTTCCTATATGGAAGTCATTGGCTACATATTCCCAGCATTCTTCAGAATATCTTCTTTGTGTTCAACAGACAAAGAAATTCATGTAACCCTCTGGTCCTACTGCACCCAACCCGCTCTGAGCTGGGATCGAACCGGCGATTCTTTGTATGGGAGTCATAACAAGGAGGCTAAAGACCATGGCCTCTAGCGTCAGTCGCTAGAGCACCTTTTGAGGTCAGAGGAGTGAGGTTTACCTGCAAAGCACCTCACTAGCTGGCCGCCGATACACTCAAACCTCACTCCCATCCCGGACGAGCCCCCGCTTAAAACCCACTGGTCCTAGTTCACCCAATCCGCTCTGAAGCCTGTTTCACATTGCAAGCGCAAGCAGCGGGTGAGCAGCGGATGAGCATAGTGTGTTTTTTCGGCGTCCATGTTAACAGATTAGAGCTTTTATACTGCACACAGAAGCGGCGCGTCAGCGCGAGGGTCGCTGAAGCAGCAGCGATAGTTGGGTCTATTTTTACGACGCTGCTCACACTCAATTAAAGTAACAGTGTATTTATAATGACCAATAACACATTGAATGACAGCAATTTTACCCAATAAATGCATAAATAATATAAACTGATTTATATATAGTCAGTCAAATGAACTTAAACGATTAAAAACTGCAACAAATATTTATTCAGGCCGAACTACAAAACCAAATGTAAAACAATTTTAGTATCAGTTTTGCTTAAGTTGCACACTAGAGTTGCAAAAGAGGGGAAATAGAAGGCCACTTTAAGACTGCTATTTACGGAAGTTGTAGTCCATAGCGAAGTGTATTGTGGGTAGTGCAGTTCGACACGCGTGCTGGAAGATGTGAGCTCGCTGTGTGCTGTGCAGTTGAAGCAGAGGAAGAAAGTTTTATTCGGCTTTGTTTTATGTTCACTCAAGTTATTCCACCCAGGAGCTGTTTGCACTGTGAACCTGACAACATGAAAATAAGTAAAAGAAGGGCATGCATTAATTACTTTTGTCCGTCTCATCTTTTGCACGAGCATGAATTAACGAGCTGTTACTCTGCTGCTGGATATCGCTGTAGCGGAGAAAGTAACACTAGTTTGATCATGTATAAATATCATTATAACTATATTGTATGAATATTATTATAACTAGGTCTACAACATCCTGACAATCAAAAACAAAATGACATGATGTCACAGGCGATTGTCTTCTGAGTGCACCAGACATGAACGACACCCCTCATAGTGCTTGAGAAGCAGACAGTACTGTATCTATATAATTTGTAAAATAAAGAGTGGCAGGTTAAGGAAACAGCATAGGAGGAAGTTGCCGTGGGCCTTGGTGCATATGAAAAGTAAAAAAAAAACAAAAAGTGTATTTGTATATAGAGCGAGATAGGCAACTAGATAGAATAGACAGAGATAGATTGATCTGTGCAGCAGCTGCCGAAGAGCTGCGCGCAGCAGACGCAGTCGGTGTGAAAGGCAAAACGCCGGCCTCTGTTACACTCATAAAAGTTTAGAATCACTTAGGTGTGAGTAAATGGAGAGGTGAACTACCCCCTTTAATAAACGATTCATTACCTGGAATTATTCATACAAATGATTCATTTAAACTGAATGATCAATTATAAACAAAGCAATTGACTGCCTTTATGAATTGAATTATTGGCTTACTTGATTCACTCTGAAACAGAATAATTCAAGAAAGAATGTTCTGTCCCGGCTTTCTTCAAAAGTTCAACAGTTTAGCAAAAGTACTTTTATTGACATTTTTCTAGCAGTTTGAAACAATAAATTTCGGTTTAGTCCATTTATTAATCAGGGGCTGCCACAGCGGAATGAACCGCCAACTTATCCAGCATATGTTTTACACAGCGGATGCCCTTCCAGCCACAATTCAACACTGGGAAACAGAAACACCCATACACTCACAGCTTATTCAATTCACCTGTAGCGCATGTCTTTGGACTGTGGGTGAAACCGGAGCACCCGGAGGAAACCCACACAAACAAGGGGAGAACATGCCAACTCCACACGGAAATGCCAACTGACCCAACCGGGGCTCGAACCAGCGACCTTATTGCTGTGAGGCGATCATGCTACCCACTGTGCCATCATGGCTCCACCATCTATTAGATTTTCACCAAATTTAGCCTTGTTTTAGCCAAGATGTCTATATTTAGACATCTATTCGGCAAAATAGCTTGGCAGGTAGTAATGTTTCCAAATCTTAGAGCTCAATACTAATGAACAATGTAGTTTGTACAATGTCTTTTTATGGGACAAACTTTAAAACTTGAAGATCCACCTCTTGGGCTTTTTATTTAAGCCAGAGTAAAACGATATGGTTTGCTTTTATAATATAATCATAAAGAGTGCACAGCAGCAGTGAAGACTCTTGATGAAGCTGCTACATGCAGATGTTTCCCAAGGACAAATCAGTTTACAACCGGCATAAAAAACAGTCTGATGAAGTCTAACAAAGACAATCATCATGTTGATTTTTTTCCAGTTGTCCTGGATTTGAAGATAGCAAACTACAAAAATCTCAACAAACCATGTTTATATAATGTTTGCTGATTTGCTTTATGCTAGAGTGCCACAAAATGTTATGACAACTTAAATTAAACGTTAAAGCAGGGGTGCTCAAACCTGTTCCTGGAGATCTACCTTCCTGCAGATTTCAGCTCCAATCAAACACACCTGAACTAATTAACTAGGACCTGAACAGCACTTGATAATTACAGGCAGGTGTGTTTGATCAGGGTTTGAGCTGAAATCTGCAGGAAGGTAGATCTCCAGGAACAGGGTTGAGCACCCCTGCGTTAAAGAAAGGCCTGGTTACTAGATCAATAGTCACAGTCACTTAATAGTCACTTAAAGGGATAGTTCACCCATAATTTGTTCACTATTTATTCATATTAAAGTGGTGTCAAACGTGAATTTCTTTCTTCTGTTGAACACAAAATACGATATTTAGAAAAAAAGCTGAAAACCTGTGACCATTGACTTGCATAGTAGGAAAAACAAATACTTTAGAATCCAAATGTTTACAGGTTTTCAACATTTTTCTAAATATATACTTCTGTGCCTAACAATACAAAAGAAGCTGATAAAGGTTTAAAACAAGTAAAGGGCGAGTAAAGGATGACAGAAAATATATTTTGGGTAAACTATCCCTTTAAGAACTACCAGCCCCCACCACCACCAAAAAAAAAAAAGAAATACCAAAATAACACCTTTCTAAATCAGAGATCAAACGTATAGTCACACACAAGATAATATAATTATTTTAATATTGTCCAATATATATCCACAAAGAATTCAGCACAAAATGTTCAGTTCAGCTTCTTGTCCAAAAAAAGAAGACAAAAATCAATAAACTTCCAAAGATCCATGTCTTCCAAAACAGAAAAAAACAATACATTTTTACTGGGAGGGTCCACTTTCTGACTCTTGTGTTATAAGCTCTGAATTATTTAAAACCAACTGATGCACTTTGCTGCTAAGAATAGAGCTATGTATGTCAAATGAGCGAAAACTCCTGAGTCCTGCACTGAAATATGCAACATTTGCTCGTTTTTCTCCCCATCATGAACAAGGCATTTGCCATGAGTCATCCTTGCTTTTTCATTATATATATTATATTTGCATACAGATCGATTTTAAAGGTGATTATTCAGTTATAGGCATAGTTCATCCAAAAATGAAAATCTCCTTCACCATTTACTCACACTCAATTAGTTCTAAACTTTTATTCATTTCTTGAGCGTTGAACAAAACAACAGATATTCTGAGGAGAAAAAGCAGCCATTGACAGCTAAAATATAATGCAAGTCAATAGTTCCTCATAATTCTTCGTGATATCTTTCTTTGTGTTCAACAGAAGAAAGAAACTCAAACAGGTTTGGATCAAATAGAGCATAAGTAAACCGAATTTTTATTTTTTGGGCGAACTGACCTTTAAAGTACTCTTGACTATACAGTATATGCACTTCTTAAATCTTGCAAAAAGAGACTTTTGCATTTTTAGTTGTCACATTCGCTACCTCCTTAAATAGATATCTAATCATGGATTTCAACAAGTATTTGAAGCAAAACAACAGGTAAAGATGTTGTAAATCAGGGGTGCCCAAACTCGGTCCTGCAAAGTTTAGTTCCAACTCCAATCAGTCACAACTGGGCTAGCTAACCAAGCTCTTACTAGGCCAGGGCTGCTCAACCCTGTTCCTGGAGAACTAACTTCGTGCAGAGCTCAGCTCCAACCCTGACCAAACACACATGAACTGAATTAGATAGGACCTGAACCGTACTTGATATTTACAGGCAGATGTGTTTAATGTGGGTTGCAATTGAAATCTGCAGGAAGGCAGATCTCCAGGAACAGGGTTAAGCACCCATGTACTAGGTCTTCTAGAAACTTCGGTGCAGGTGAGTTGAGGCAGGTTGAAGCTAAAATCTGCAGGACACCGGCCCATCAGAACCGAATTTGGGAACCCCTGTTATATAATGTTCAGTTTCTGTCACGGACTGATTGCTTTGCTTCAAGACCTTGTCGTGTCAGGAGTAACCGAATTTATGTTGTTTTGCCTGCATTTGTAGCCATTTACTTGCATTACATGAATCACCAAAAAACAGGGTTTCAACAAAAATAACTTCTTTATTGTTCTGCTGAAGAGGAGTCACCTACATCTAGGTTTGAGGGTGAATTATCAGCTAATTTTATTTTCAAAGTAACATTTTTGATACGCAAAATGTCAGAGACATCCTTTCTCTGAAGCATATATATATATATATATATATATATATATATATATATATATATATATATATATATATATATATATATATATATATATATATAGATAGATATATAGATATATATATATAGATAGATAGATATATATATATATATATATATATATATATATATATATATATATATATATATATATATATATACACACACATATACAGGCAGTGCAGAATTATTAGGCAAATGAGTATTTTGACCACATTGTCCTCTTTTTGCAAGTTGACTTACTCCAAGCCTACTACCAATTAAGCATATTAGGTGATGTGCATCTCTGTAATGAGAAGGGGTGTGGTCTAATGACATCAACACCCTATATGAGGTGTGCATAATTATTAGGCAACTTCCTTTCCTTTGGAAAAATGGGTCAAAAGAAGGACTTGACAGGCTCTGAAAAGTCAAAAATAGTGAGATATCTTGCAGAGGGATGCAGCACTCTTAAAATTGCCAAGCTTCTGAAGCGTGATCATCGAACAATCAAGTGTTTCATTCAAAATAGTCAACAGGGTCGCAAGAAGCATCTGGAAAAACCAAGGCGCAAAATAAACTGCCCATGAACTGAGAAAAGTCAAGCGTGCAGCTGCCAAGATGCCACTTGGCACCAGTTTTGCCATATTTCAGAGCTGCAACATCTCTGGAGTGCTCAAAAGCACAAGGTGTGCAATACTCAGAGACATGGCCAAGGTAAGAAAGGCTGAAAAACGACCACCACTGAACAAGACACACAAGCTGAAACGTCAAGACTGGGCCAAGAAATATCTCAAGACTGATTTTTCTAAGGTTTTATGGACTGATGAAATGAGAGTGAGTCTTGATGGGCCAGATGGATGGGCCCGTGGCTGGATCAGAAAAGGGCAGAGAGCTCCAGTCCGACTCAGATGCCAGCAAGGTGAAGGTAGAGTACTGGTTTGGGCTGGTATCATCAAAGATGAGCTTGTGGGGCCTTTTCGGGTTGAGGATGGAGTCAAGCTCAACTCCCAGTCCTACTGCCAGTTTCTGGAAGACACCTTCTTCAAGCAGTGGCACAGGAAGAAGTCTGCATCCTTCAAGAAAAACATGATTTTCATGCAGGACAATGCTCCATCACACGCGTCCAAGTACTCCACAGCGTGGCTGGCAAGAAAGGGTCTAAAAGAAGAAAAACTAATGACATGGCGTCCTTGTTCACCTGATCTGAACCCCATAGAGAACCTGTGGTCCATCATCAAATGTGAGATTTACAAGGAGGGAAAACAGTACACCTCTCTGAACAGTGTCTGGGAGGCTGTGGTTGCTGCTGCACGCAATGTTGATGGATTCTGTCAGTGTTTTGATCCGTTCACCATGGATGGCAGGCTTTTGAGTGTCCTTGCAAAGAAAGGTGGCTATATTGGTCACAGATTTGTTTTTGTTTTGTTTTTGAATGTCAGAAATGTATATTTGTGAATGTTGAGATGTTATATTGGTTTCACTGGTGAAAATAAATATTTGAAATGGGTATATATTTGTTTTTTGTTAAGTTGCCTAATAATTATGCACAGTAATAGTCACCTGCACACACATATATCCTATATATCCTATATATATATATATATATATATATATATATATATATATATATATATATATATATATATATATATATATATATATATATATATATATATATATATATATATATACGCACACACACAAATACACTTTACAAAAATTAAAAGGATAATTCACCCAAAACTGAAAATTCATATTGGAAATCATATTCTCAAACATTCTCAAACTCAAAACATATTGGAAATCTGTAATCATTGATGTCCATAGCATTTGTTATAGCATTTGTTTCTTTTTCCAACTATGTAAGTCAATCGTTACTGGCTTTCAACATTCTTCAAAATATCTTCTTTTGTGTTCAACAGAAAAAAAATAAACAGAAATAAGTGGAGGTTGAATAATTAGTGACAAATTTTCATTTTTGGGTGGACTATGGCTTTAAAATGATACAACTACTTACTGTGGAGCCTGAGAGACAGCAGTACTACTTTTAAAACACATTTTTTGTCTAAACAGTAATGTTTCATTTCTCTGACACGTTTAATCCATTTACTGTTGATGCCATATTTAAAGAAATATTTTGCCAAATTTACAGGATGGAAAACAGGATCAATATGTAAAGTTATAAAAATCATTCAAGTAAAATGAAAACCAAAGTAATAAAAATATTAAAGCGTTTAATTATAAAAGATGTTTAAAACTTAATGTTTATTAATTTTAAAAGTTTTGCTTTTGTTATACAACGTTTTATCTGTTCAGATGCATTTTTTTTTTTATTTTAATAAAAGCATTTTTCTTTAAAATCAGCCTGCAACAAAAATAACTTTGTGTTATTGAATATTAAGTAGCCTAAAAATCATGTTCCATTAATATATTTTGTAATTTCCCTACTGTAAATTCCTATATCAAAGTTTAATGGTGATTTTTTCAGTATTTAAGATTGTTTTAACCATCAAACTCCAGTTTTTCTGTTATTTTAACCATCAAACTCTTGATTTTCTGTTGTTTTAACCATCAACTCTTGATTTTCTGTTGTTTTAACCATCAAACTCTTGATTTTTTGTTGTTCATCAAACAGATTTCACTGTTGCTTCTTCTACAGACTGATGTTAGGCTAATTCGGTCAGGAAGAGTTGTACTCAAAAGTTGTGGTTTCTTCAACATTTATAGCTAAAACATTCAACATTTACAGCTTAGTACTTTCCTCCAATGTTTCCCATTCAACCAAAACTCATCCTACCTGCCAAGAGCTTGACGGAATCTCCTGAAATTTGCCCAGCCCGCCAAAGGTGTAACATCTGTACATGTGATCCAGAGACTCGGAGCAGTGCCACAGGAGCCCGAAACTCACGGAATCCTTGTGGTTTTTCGGATGCTCCTTCACTATCCACGCGGGAGAGATGAAGCTGAAGCTGCAAATCGCGACCAGGGCGGAGGACAGGAGCACCCAAAAACACCCGACGCAGCTGAACATCCTCGCGGCGGCGCGGGGCGACGAGAGCGGAGACAGATCGATTCCCAGCCCTTTCCAGTTGCGGTCAAACAGCGCGTGCATCTGGCGCTCAATCACAGCAGACGAGCACCAACAATCACGCAAACACACATGAGTTACCGAAAAACCTCCAAGAGTGCCGAATAACGCACGCCTAACTTTTGAGTTCAATGTAATTCCAGCGCGATCCGGTTGAGTGGAGGAGATATTCCGGGTAATTCATCTGATGAGGAGCAGGTGGTGGACAAAAGACAGCCGTCACACCCAGAGCTCAAGCACTCAGAACCGCCGCCAGCAGGTGCTCACTGTGCAGTAAAAGATGCGAGTCCGCTCTGCTTGCGTTTTACTTGCTCATCCCAGCTTCATCTTCATCCTCATCCTCTCCGGCTACAGGAGTGAAGCTCAAACTTACTGCGCCGCACTGAGCGCCTGTATCTCGGTCACATGGAGGTGGGCGTCACCGCCGCTGCGAATGCGTCCAGAGTTTTGGAGTCATCGCTGATGCATAAGACTTTCCTCTGTAGTTGTTTATCCTATCTTATTTTTCACTCTAAAATGCAGGGTACCACACAATCGATTTGAAGAAATGAAGAAACAACATGAAGAAATTAAGTTAACTTACTCCTTTTTACAAATTGGAATCACCAGCACTGCAAATGTGTCCAGAGATTTGTAGTCATCATTGACGCATACGTCTTTTCTCTGTAGTTGTTTATCTTATGTTACGTTATCTTATCTTATACTGTAATAAATGCTGGGTTCCACATAATCGATTTGTTTTGAGACAACATAAAGAAATTAAGTTCAATTTGTAAAAAAAAAAAAAAAAAAAAAAAAAAAAAAAAGTTGAGTCACCAGCTGAATGTGTCCATAGATTTATAGTCATCACTGATGCACAAGTTTTTTCTCTAGTTGTTTATCTTATCCTATACTGTAAAAAATGCTGGGTTCCACACAATTGATTTGTGTTGGGATAACATAAAGAAATTAAGTTAACTTATTCTTTTTATTTTTACAAATTGGAGTCACCGGCACTGCTAATGTGTCCAGAGTTTTGGATTTATCACTGATGCATTAGTCTTGCCTCTGTAGTTCCTTATCTTATCTTATACTGTAAAAACAATTGCTGGGTTCCACACAGTCGATTTGCCTTGGGACGACATGAAAAAATGTCCCCCCCCCCCCCCCCCCCCCAAAAAAAAAACTTAAGAATTGCGTTTTAGCTCATTTTAAATAAGCAGTTTGAACAAACAGCAAACATCATTTATCTTTTATAATCATATTTATTTATTTATTCTTTCTTATTGTATTTCTACACTCTCAAAAAAAAGGTACACGGTGGTACAAATATTGTTCCTTAAGGAACAGTTTTATACCTTTGTTAAAGTTGTACCTATTATGGTACAGAAAAGTCCTCTGTTCTGTACCTTTTAAAATGAAGGTACACAATTATTCTAATATAAAAGCTACATAAGTGTTGGACAACTCCTCCTTTATTACAATATCTATGAAAATAAATATGACTGGAAAGGCAAAGTAATTTATGAGTAGTTTCCATATTAAAACATGAATCATCATTTAAAAGCATGTTTAAAGTAACTCATAAACATTATTAAGTTCTATAATACAAAACAACTGGTAAAACAAAACTATAGGCATCGTAAACTAAACATTTAAGGCATTTTTAATAAACGTTTGATGAGCATTTTCTGATAGATTCATTTTCATTATTGATATCCTCACCTTTTGGTGTTGCTTTCCACAACACATGTGAGCTGGCAAAAGTCCTGCATATGTAAAGTGTTCATGCAGACATTTTAGTATTGTAAAGCTAATCAAACATTGTGCATATCTCATTACAATACTTTTGCATAATTCTATTTTTTTTTTTAATTAAGTCAATGAAATTACCGTTTAAGTGATTCCAAAGGTATTTTGAGAAAACTGGAGAAAAAAAAATGTTTTATATTGTACATGGGGGAATGATTTTCTGTAACGTTTTTGTGAAAAGTGTGTGAAGTGTTTAGCAAAAAATAGATCTTTTGATTTATGTTGAAGTGTTTTTTATTCTTTATTGTAAATGGGAAAAAAAAATAAAAAAAAGAAACTTTTTTTGTTTATATACTGAATATAAATTGACACATTGTGGATAATGAAAATGCCTTTTAATAGTTCTTGAAGGAACATTTGACACTGTTGAGGTACAAAGTGTCTTGTCACTGTAGTGGTACCTTCATGTATCAGATTTGTACCTTTGATGAAGCTATAATATTGTATCTGCAAGTTTTAAAAAATCGAAGGTACATTTTGGTTTCCCATGGTACAAATCATGTCCTTAAAAGTACAAACTGCAAAGGTACAAATTTGTTTTTGTCTTAAGGTACAATTCTGTTCCATTAAAAGGTACTGCCCCAGTGACAAGGGTTTGTACCTTCTTTGGTATATTTTTGTACAGTGTATATGTTTGTATTATTATTTAATTTGTTTTGTTAAATTATTACTATCATTGTTGTTATATTACTTTTATATTTTACCTGTGTATGTTCTGTTTGTTTGTTATTTAAAGCATTAATAAAAATAGTAGTTTCGGATCCATGAATTCTTATATGATAAACATAACAGAATATATAGGCTATCATTTGTTTTTATTATTGGGAAAATATTATATTAACAAATGCCACTTTTTTTGTAAATTTGCCCAATTGCAAAATCTTCCTTGACTTAAATTAAGCTACTCAATTACATAAAATGTTTACAACAAAAAAAGTGTAAAAATGACTTCATGACCTTTTAAATAGCCCAATTTGTATTTTTTTTTCTCAATTTTCATCTATATTTGTTTATTATTTATTATAACAAATGAATTTTTTACATAATTTCTTATTATTTAATATTGTCTTTCTGTTTTACTTTTGTATTCATAATGTCATCCTATATTATGCTTAGTTGTTGAAATGTATATTAAATAAGTTTTTGATTCATAAAAAGTAATTCAATCATACTTTTGTGATTTTCAAGGCCTTTTTTTGTAAAACGAGTAATAAAGTCATGCATTCATGATAGTTTGTATGTCTAAATTCAGCCTCAACAGACTTGCACCCATATTATGTGAACCTGGACCACAAAACCAGTCTTACGGTGCACATGTATATTTATGCCAATAACCAAATTTATTGTATGGGTCAAAATGATAGATTTTTTAAAGATAATGTTCCATGAAGATATTTTGTTTCTTTCAGTATTTAGATAGTTTTGACCCTCAAACTCTAGATTTTCAAATAGTTGTGTTTCAACAAAATATTGCCCTATCCTATCAAACCATACATCAATGAAACCCTTATTTAATCAGAAATCTAAATATCAAAAAATTCAGTTATTCATGTTTTTAAACCACATAAGATGAAAACATTTTAATCCCGCAATCCTAACTTATACGATTTGAACAACAGTAACAATTTATATTTGAGCTTTATCTCGTATTAGGCTTTATTTTGAATGATGTGCAAAAGCTTATCGTGTCTTACACTGCCCTCTGGTGGTAATGTACTCATTCTGGGCGCTTTAGTTTTTTTAATATGAGGAGAAACGGAGAAAAACTTGAATGGATGTAGTGTTGATAATTGTAATTGATCAAATATAGAGTTTTATAGTTATATTTGGCTAAAACATGGGTTTACAAACTTGCGTCTACAGTCCTGGGGGTCTGTGGAAATTTGTATATGCAAAACATAATGACATCTTATTAAATAAATTAATAAATAATACAATAAAAATTCACAAACATTTTAAGATTATACACTAGCATAACAAATAAATAACACATAAAATAGTAATTTTTATCAAATTTAAAAATGATTACAATTCAAATAGGCCAATGTCTACAATTTGAATAAAGAGAATAAAATGTTATGCATTTATTAGTTTAAAACAAAAACATATTTAAATGAACAATAAAAACTTAAACATGTACTATAACGACTGAACCAGAAAAGGTGTAACTTGATATGGTATTACTGAAGTTTTCCAAATAACATTTTATATCTATTTTCAATCTTATTTATCATCATTTGGATTGTTATAAAAGACTTTAGATGGCATTTGCAATTTAGGATGAGGGGTTTGTGATGAAAATTATTAATATGAGGTGTAAAAATGTATTTACATGTGTTTGTGAAACACGTTTCAATCATTTTTTATCTTATATTTTCATCACTGCCAGGGTTTCGAATCCCCTACATTAACATACTGTAATACCTTTCAAATACACTCACCAGCCACTTTATTAGGTACACCTTACTAGTACCGGGTTGGTCCCCCTTTTGCTTTCAGAACTGCCTTAATTCTTTGTGGCATACATTCAACAAGATACTGGAGATTTTGGTCTATATTGGCATGATAGCATCACGCAGTTGCTGCAGATCTGTCGGCTGCACATCCATGATGCAAATCTTCAGTACCACCACATCCCGAAGGTGCTCTATTGGATTGTGATCTGGCGACTGTGGAGGCCATTTAAGTACAGTGAACTCAGTCATGTTTAAAAAAAACAGTCTGAGATGATTCACACTTTATGACGTGGCACGTTATCCTGCTGGAAGTAGCCATCAGAAGATAAGTACACTGTGGTCATAAAGGGATGGACATGGTCATGGACATTTGTGCACACAGAACTGCCGCTCACTGGATATTTTCTCAGGGGCTGGATTCTTTTTTCAGACACTAGAGATGGTTGTGCGTGAAAACCCCAGTAGATCAGAAGTTTCTGAAATACTCAGATCAGCCCGTCTGGCACCGACAACCGTGCCACGTTCAAAGTCACTTAAATCACCTTTCTTCCCCATTCTGATGCTCAGTTTGAACTGCAGCAGATCATTTTGACCATGTCTACGTGGCTGATTAGAAATTTGCGTTAACAAGCAGTTGGACAGGTGTACCTAATAAAGTGGCCGGTGAGTGTATATCAAAATACTTACTCTGAAATCACGAATGACCGAAAGATGAAAAAGTGTCATGAAAAAGTGTGGTGAATAAAACCAGCACACCACAAATAAATGGACTGCATCTGAAATCACATAATTCTCTTCTATATAGCAGTTGAAAAACTTGAATTTGAAGTGCTCATAAAGATAGACCAGAAGTATCTTGTTGACCCACTATTGAGGTTTGCATATGATGGACACTTTAATGTGTGTGCCATATTCAGTCAGAGTGCAATAACATAAGAATGGTAAAATTCGGGGGGAGAAAAAATAAATAAATAAAAATAAATAAATAAATAAATAAATAAATAAATAAATAAATAAATAAATAAATAAATAAATAAATAAATAAATAAATAAATGTTGTTGGACAATAAATGGGTAGAAATTAAAAGCTACAAGTGTATTTTTATAACAGTAGTAACTGTTTTAAGGTCTACTACTTTAAAAAGGTATCATTTTAATTTTTAGTTTGTAATGTTACAATGAATGAATAATTGGTGATCAAAAATATTTAAAAAAAATGGAAGGTAAAATTATATTGCTATGATATCCTTGATATTGCTGATATCAAATAATATTTTTAACCAGATATCAGGAAACAAAAACCCCTGAAATTTTATGACTTTGGACAAAATTTCTTTTAAAAATCAAGTCAACTTTCAACATCTTGAATAGACTTTTTAAAATTCCATGATATTCCAGAAATTCCATCACCAATGGGAACCCTGTATTATGAATACAATCCTGGAGCATTTTGTCAATTTTAATGAATGGCTTTCTACCAAAGTGAACTCCCTAGCCAATGAGAATCTTTCTCTGTAAGCTCCGCCCTCAGAAAAAAACAGTTAAATACAGTACATCAGGAAAGTATTCATAGTGCTTCACTTTTTCACATTTTTTATGTTACAGCCTTATTCTAAAATAGATTTAATTCCTTTATTTCCTCAAAATCCTACACACAATACACCATAATGACAATGTGAAAAAAGAGATTTTTTTTTAATTGTTGCAAATTTATTAAAAATTAAAAACCTGAAAAGTCACATGTACAGAAGTATTCACAGCCCTTGCTGTGAAGCTCTAAATTGAGCTCAGGTACATTCTGTTTCCACTGATCATTCTTGAGATGTTTCAGCAGGCTAATTGGAGTTCACCTGTGGTAAATTCAGTTGATTGGACATGATTTGAAAAGGCATACACCTGTCTATATAAGGTCCCAGGGTTGACAGTGCATGTCAAAGCACAAACCAAGCATGAAGACAAAGAAATTGTCTGTAGATCTTCGAGACAGGATTGTCTCGAGGCACAAGGCTGGGGAAGATTACAGAAAAATTTCTGCTGCTCTGAAAGTTCCAATGAGCACAGTGGCCTCCATCATCCGTAAGTGGAAGATGTTTGGAACCACCAGGACTCTTCCTAGAGCTGGCCGGCCATCTAAGCTGAGTGATCAGGAGAGAAGGGCCTTAGTCAGGGAGGTGATCAAGAACCCGATGGTCACTCTGTCTGAGCTCCAGCATTCTTCTATGGAGAGAGGAGAACCTTACAAAAGGACAACCATTTGTGCAGTAATCCACTAATCAGGCCTGTATGGTAGAGTGGCCAGACAGACGCCACTCCCCGCCTGGAATTTGCCAAGAGACATCTGAAGGACTCTCAGACTATAAGAAACTAAATTCTCTGGTCTGATGAGACTAAAATTTAACTCTTTGGAGTGAATGCCAGGCGTTACGTTTGGAGAAAACCAGGCAGCGCTCATCCCCAGGCTAATACCATCCCTACAGTGAAGCATGATGGTGGCAGCATCATGCTGTGGGGTTCTTTTTCAGCCGCAGGAATTGGAAGACTAGTCAGGATAGAGGGAAAGATGAATGCAGCAATGTACATTTTTGGATGAACATTTCCTTTAAGTAGACACCATTTCCTGTTGGTCAACATGGTAAGAGGTTGGTTTTGAAATTCAGTGTTCATTCAGTCTTGTTCTGAGCGTTTGTCTGCTGCATGACAGCTCTGCGCATTTAGTCCAACTTGTTGTTTCACTACTTATCAAATAATAATAAACACAAATAACCTTGGGGTGGATTGTATTTCAGACTGGGGCGACGGTTCATCTTCCAGCAGGACAATGACCCAAAGCCCACTGCCAAAATATCAATGGAGTGGCTTCACAACTCGGTGAATGTCCTTAAGTGGCCCAGCCAGAGCCCAGACCTAAATCCTATTGAACATCTCTGGAGGGATCTGAAAATGGCTGTGCACAGTCTCTTCCCATCCAACCATACAGAGTTAGAGAAGTACTGCAAAGAGGAATGGGCAAAAATTCCCAAAGACAGGTGTGCCAAGCTTGTGGCATCATATTCAAAAAGACTTGAGGCTGTAATTGCTGCCAAAGGTGCATCAACAAAGTAAAGTACAGCAAAGGCTCTGAATACTTCTGTACATGTGATTTTTCAGGTTTTTTTATTTTTAATAAATTTGCAACCATTTCAACAAAATCTTTTTTCACATTGTCATTTTGTCATTGTCATAATCTATTTTGGAATAAGGCTGTAACATTAAAAGAATGTGGGAAAAGTGAAGCGCTGTGAATACTTTCCGGATGCACGGTATATGTGCTATTTGAAATCTAAAATATGGGCTGTCGAAAGCTTTATAGCATTAGTGCAAATGCTTATTCAATCTAAGCCGCAAACACAAAAAAAAGACAATGCGTTGAGAGACATTTCAACAATATATGTATTTAAATCAAACACATTTAAATATATTATAGATTAAGTACACATATATGTCAGAAAACATATTAGTGGTACATAGTACCAAAAGTCTTTTGCCTGTGTCTCGTCCGCATCTCAATGAGGTCCAAAGCAATAACTTCACGTCCAAGCACACGTTTGAAAATGAACAGTCATCACTGAGATTTGCTTAGACAGAGTTTGACATATCATACAAAAGAAGAAGAAAAATGAAGACAGTCAATCACCATAAAAGAACTAACATTAATATATGGCGGTAAACCACATTTATAGACATTGCTCTAGCAGTTCAGTTTCGGTGTATCTCTACAGTCTAGAATCAGATCCCGACAGGGTTGGAGAGGAAGGTCATTAGTTCTCATTCCAGTTTGAACTGTAACATCAGTCGCTTCAAATCCATGAGAGACGGACAGAACAGCCTTGGACAATGACCGACTGGCATAGCGTATATCGAAATAAAACTGTACACAGCCATCCGGGGTATTTCTGCATTTGTGTGTATCTGTACTAAATAAAAAGCTTAAGCATTTCATAACCACTCTTTCTTAAAAAGTGAAAATGAAAGATAAAAGAGAAGAGTGAGATAAGAACTAAGTTCAGGAAAGGGAAAACATTTTAAGGGATAGTTCACCCAAAATAACAAAATGACTCGCTGTTTACACTGTAAAAAAATGCTGGGTCAGCTCAATTGCTTCATCTTGTCCCAACACAAATCAATTAAGTTACCTTAACCATTGTTAGGAATTTAAGTGGATTGAACATAAAACAATCAAGTTATCCCCCAAAAAAACTTAAGATTTTTTGTTTCAACTCATTTTAAATAATTAAATAATTAAACAAATCTTTGTGTTTCTTCTTTTAAACACAAAAGAAGAAGATTTGAAGCTTAAAACCAGCAGCCACTGAAATCCACAGTAAAAAAACAAATGATACACTGTTAAAAAGAAGTTGACTTAACTTTCCCTACAGAGCTTTTTGAGTTGACCAAGTACAATACTAGTGTTAAACGTCGAGTCAACTCGAAAACACCTGTGCAGCAAGTTGCCTTACAATTTTAAGTTGAGTCAACTTTTTTAGCAGTGTATGGGTGTCAATGGTTACAGATTTTAAACATTCTTCAAAATAACTTCTGTGTTTAACAGAAACTTAAACAAGCAAAGTGTGAGTAAACATTAACAAACATCCATTTTTGGATGAACTATCCCTTTAAGTAGACACCATTTCCTGATCAGATTACAGGAAAGGCAAAAGAGAAGTGTGAGATAAGAACTAAGTTGAGGAAGGGAAACATTTAAAGGGATAGTTCACCCAAAAATGAAAAATGACTCCATTTACACTGTAAAAATGCAGGGTTCAGCTTAAATCCTTCATCTTGTCCCAACACAAATCAAATAAGTTAACTTAACCACTGTTAGGAATTTAAGTGGATTGAACATAAAACAATTAAGTTGTCTCCCCCAAAAAAATACGAATTGTGTTGTTTCAACTCATTTTAAATAAGTAACAGTAAAAGTAATTTTTTAAGTGTACTCTACCTCAAGTGGTTCCAAAACTTTGTTTTTTTTCTTCTTTTAAACACAAAAGAAGATATTTTGAAGCTTAAAACCTGCAACCACTGACATCCACAGTAAAAAACAAATGCTACACTGTTAAAAAGAAGTTGGCACAACTTAAAATTGTAAGGTAACTCCCCCTGCAGTGCTCAAGTGCAATTCTTGGGTTAACAGCTGAGTCAACTCCAAAAAACTTGTGCAGCTAGTTGCCTTACAATTTTAAGTTGAGTCAACTTTTTTTAACAGTGTATGGGTGTCAATGGCTACAGGCTTTGAACATTCTTCAAAATATCTTCTTCTGTGTTTAACAGAAACTCAAACAAGCAAAGTGTGAGTAAATGGTGACATAATTTCCATTTTTGGATGAACTATCCCTTTATGTATACACCATTTCCTGTTGAGATTACCAAGCGCTTCCTGTTGGTCAACATGGTAAGAGGTTGGTTTTGAAATTCAGTGTTCATTCAGTCTTGTTCTGAGCGTTGGTTTGCTGCACGACAGCTCTGCGCATTTAGTCCAACTTGTTGTTTCGCTACTCATCAAATAATAATAAACACAAATAACCTTGGGGTGGATTGTATTTTGGCTATTAGTGTGCAAACCTAAACACTCACGCTCACACGGTCACATGCAGGAAGTGATGGAATGCCTCGTTCAGTCCTCACGGATATGGTAATGCAGTTTGGCTGAGTGTTCGTCTTCAGGTCGTTCACTTCAGGAGGGCGTCAGGAGCTGCGTCAACACTCAGACAGAGGGTCATAGCTGGAAAAATACACACACACACAACAAATCAGATTGTACGCACTTTATGAAAATATTCAGTTTTTAAAAGTGGGTCAAACACTCAAAATATGAGGTTTGCAGTTTGTTCAAACTACTTATTTGAAAATGAGCTGAAACAACACGATTCTTGAGGGTTTTTTGTGAAAACTTTTAATTGTTTTATGTTCAATCCACTTCAAAGTTGTCCAAAGTTTCACTTATATTTATCGTTATATTTTGAACTGAATGAGCTATGATCAAAACTCTCTGATTTCTTGGCTCAAGTGAATTCAAATGCACCCTATGACGCCATTTCCCATCATGAACATTTTTTTGCCATTTCGAATTATTCGTAAACCCATTTGAACAAACTCATCCTAGGTCGTTTTTCCGATTTACACCAAAATTGAATCACATGATCTACAGACCACGCTGACCAAAATTATTGAATTCAAGCTGGTCTAGACCAGTGGTGGGCAAACTTTTTAGACCCGAGGGCCACATTAAGTTTTGCACACCAAGTGAAGGGCCACATGTCAAATCCTTCAAAAAATACCTTTTATTTATAGTGGCAGTATGCATGAAATAATATGTAATATCAGACAGAATCATGTCACATTAATACAAAACTGATTATGTTAATAATAGTTATAATTGAGTCAAATTTACAAGTCAAATTAATTTGCACTGCTATTTATATTTACTTATTAATCATCATAAAACTATACAGTATAATAATACTATCAATAATAATAATAATAATAATGTAATAATTTTTACAGTGGAGAATAGAAAAGATATTGTTTGATAGAAAAAATCAATTTAAAAATAATTCTTAAAGTTTACTATTCAGTCAAATGTACATTAATCTACTTTGCACTGCTTTTAGAATATACAGATCAATCATCATAAAACTTGATGAAACCACAAATCTTTGATAAAAGAACTTTTTAAAGTGGATGTATGCATGGAAAATATATTCTATGACAAAAATTAACACATTTAACCAGCAATTATTATACAATTTAAGTCAAATTCACAACAATCTCATTTGAGCTTGTATTAATATGCTCATATCAATCATAAAACTATGAGATAAAACGGAAGAAGAATCTGAGGGTGTACTCACACTATGTACAGTTGCATTAAACCGGGCCGAAGCACGCTTGTCCCCCCCTCCCGTCTCCCCCGACGGCCCGCACTCACATTACATGCGGGCCTGAGCATCGACGATGCGCTGTTTAGTTTAAGAAGTGCTCCCGCAAAAAAAAGAGAAGCGCATTTTGCGTGAAAGTGCATTTTAATATCCGAGAGTGTGTTCTAATTCTACTGGTTGCGCTAACTGTACCGCGTGCAATACTGCCACCAAATGGCGTTCACTTGTATTGTATCATTAATTTACTAGTTCTGAAACCAAACCACTCAGAAGCAGCATTTTAAAAACTCCCTCGCGGGCCGGATGAAAGTGTTCAGCGGGCCGCATCTGGCCCGCGGGCCGTAGTTTGCCCACCTCTGGTCTAGACCAACCATTTTTGATTAACTTGCAAACAAATTTAACGTAGAGCTTGCAAAAATTGACTTAAGGTGTTATCTCCGTAACGCATTGGTGTATTTGCACCAACCCCTAGTGGTCGGGAGATACAAAAATGGCTTTTTTTTGGTTATAACTTCTCAACCCTGGAAAAAAACAAATAAATGGAAAAAACAAATAAATAAATAAATAAAACATTCACAACAGATCAGATTGTATGTACTTTAAGAAGATATTCAGATTTTTAAAGTGGGTCAAACACTCAAAATATGACGTTTGCAGTTTGTTCAAACTACTTATTTAAAATGAAAGGTGAGCTGCGTTATAGCGAGGGACTACTGTATAGTTATACAGATCGTTATAGATAGTTCAGCCTGGCCTGCAGAATTAGCCTACATCAGGGTCAGTCGGTACAAGACACAAGACGCAACAGCAGTGATATGAAGGTTATTTTTCTTTTTTTCAGGCTGTTTTTAAAGAAAAAAGCTTTTATTAAAATGTTTTATATATAAAAAAAGATTAAAAATGTTTTTAAAACTTTCAACTTAGAAAAACATTTATTATTGTTGTTTTTATTCTAAAACGTTTATAATCAAATGTTTTAATTGTAAAATTGTCCATCCGGTAAATTGTCTAGATATTTCTTTACAATTTCCATCTACAGTAAATAAAAAATGTGTTAAAAATAAATAAAAAAATTAAAACATTACTAATTTTTTTTATTTTATTATTGGTAGTCGATACAGGGAAATAAAACACAATTATAAAAAGATCGCTGTTGCAAGTTCTGCTGTCTTTCACATCCACATAGTCTTTTAATCATTTCAAATCCGTTTACCTAAAAATACTCACTGTTTAATCACCCTCAAGTGGTCTCTCTATTTTGTTGAACACAAAAGAAAATATTTGGAGGAGATGTAAAAACCTGTAACCACTGACATTCATAATAAAAAAAACAAATACTATGGAAGTCAATGGTTACCAGTTTCCTCAAAATATCTTCTTTTGTGTTCAACGTAATAAAGAAAATCAAACAGGTTTGGAGCAAGACTGATGACAGAATTTTAAAGTTTTGGGTGAACTAACCCTTTAAGAGATATGAAATATGGTCATGCAGAATAACAGACAATACTCTAGTAATGTTTTGCTAATCAGTGAGAATTGGTCTCCAAACTAAAGTGCTACCAAACAATAACTGATCAAATAGGACCACAGAAATATAGAATAAAAACTACAGACTAACTAACTGCTCTGCCTTTTGATACCCTTTTGTTGTGCTAAGTACCCTTTGCAAAGGGTACAAAAAAGTGGTATGGTACGGTTCGTTTTTAGGCATCTTTTGTCAGTGGAAATAGACATAAAATCTAATCGAACCATAAGGTACCGCACCACTCAGTGGAAACGGGCTGTAAATCTAGTGAATGCGAGGACAAAACTAGTATAAATGTACTTTTGTTGCTTTTACTTTAGGGCTTCCATGGTGTCCCTGCTGCATGACATCATTGACGATCATCTTTGCGATCTTCCACGCCATCTCTTCTTGTGCCTGACACACAAAAAAAAATATATATATATAAATATATAAATATATATATATATATATACCATGAAACATACTAAGCTAAAATCCTCTACGCTCCATTTAAAATACATTATAGGGGTCATGGCATGTGAAATCAAAGTAACATAACAAAACTTTATTAACATTATAAGTGAACCTCAAAACACATGAAAAAAAAATTTTTATCCACATCATGACCACTTATAAATTATTGCACATGTAATTTGAAAGCAAAAGGCAGGAGCACACCTCATCTGAGTTTCCTTGAACCCATTTCTTCATTGCTAGAGAAAACATGGAACCTGTTAGAAAGAGAACAAAGCGAGAGTGTGAGCGAGCCGGACAGAGCTGCGAATCCTGCTTTTTTCACTGCTCTTCACAGCAATCACACACATCACCGGCTACTTATCGCCATGGCAACACCCTCTCCACTCTCAAACTGAAGACTACAAAAGCTCTTCAAGCACAAGTCACTCATAACCGAGAGCCAACTCACAAAATACACAACACGTGCAAGAGCGTGTGTGTGTCTGTGTGTGTTTCTGAGAGAAGAAAACATTCTTTAAGAGCCAATGTGTGTGAGTGTGTCGTACCCTTGGACTTCTTCACGTCTGGTTCTGGCTCAGCCTCTCTGATGAACTGGCCCAGCTCATTCACCTTCCCAAAGGTCATTCTTCTGAGATAAAAGCAAGAAAGACTGAAGCTGGGTCTGAATTAAGTGTTTTGTGTATAACATGAGGAACATCAGCAAAAAGGATCGGTCTTTAGAAAGGATTTTACTTGTTCAACCCAGAAATAAAAACTCAAATTTTATTATTGTGTATGTCTGAGATCGATTGATAAATATCTATCTATCTATCTATCTGAAAAACAATTATTGTCTTTATCACAAAATAATATAATACAATACACGAGCAAAAAAAAAATCTGAAACTAAAAAAGGGAGGTGACGATCTCATTATGGCGGTAATGTGATTATTGTCACACCCCATATGGACTTTTTAGATACAAACACATACTTTCAACACAGAAAGAGCTGAGATCAAGGTCCCATAATGCAATTCAAAAGAGTAAATTAAACCAAACAACAACTCATAAATCCTGAGTTAATGGAAACTGTCATTTAATTTTCTTACAGCGTACCAACTAATGACTGATCCTTACTTTTGAACCCTGAATATGCTTATGATCCATCAACTTAGTGTCTAGAAGTGTAGTATGAGTGTCAGACTCACCCAGCATACGGTCTCTGATAGAGAGACTCAGGGTCCAGACTGGCGATGTCCACAGTTATCGCCTCATCGAAGTTCTTCAAGATCTTGATTGCTGCTTTTTTAGTACCTTGCTGCAACTGGAAGTGTAAAAATTTAAACATCAGGAAAACAGTAACCCATTTGTGCAACCATATTGTAAATGAACACTTATAAAAGTAAGCAATGTGGGCCTCCAGTGAATCACCTGGACGTGTGACCCTTCTGTAACGCTCGAGTTGCGCTCGCCTTCCTGGGTCCAGCCCTGGTTCGGAGTGTTGGCATTTCCTCCAATGAACTCATCCACCCGTACAGAATTAATAAGGTCGCTTAAATACTTGTAGTAAAGGTTGCTTGACAGAAAGCCTGGCATGTAAACCTGAGGTTGAGAGAACATGAAACATTGAGTAGGATTATTCTCAGAGCCAATCCCATTTTTTTTTTTTTTTTTTTTTGGTAAAGTGTTATGACGACATAACTGACCTTCTCCATGGTGGTCCAGGCCTGTCTTAGTGGAGTGTTGAAGCAGTCTGGGAGAGGTCCGCCTTCTCGACAGATATTAGATTCAATCTCCATCCGTACAGAGTCACCAAAACCCAACGGATTTGTTGCTTGGAGTGAAAAATACCTAAACAGATCACATGATTTGTTGAGTCTTCCGTTTACCAAGAGTAATAATTATGATGTCGGTACATCTTAAACAGTAAAGAGAGGTATGTGCAAAATTCCATAGTGTCAGACTCCTACATGACTAGATGATCATCAGTGATGGGAATAACGGCGCTATAAATAAATGGGATTACTAATGGAGATACTTTTTTCAGTTACGATTATTCAATTGAATTACTGTTTACCATGTTACAACGTCGTTACCGTTACAGACAATAAAATGCGTGTTACTATAATTGAGAACACCGAAGTGGTATTCATGCGAGCAGCGTCTCTGTGGGTGTGTGTGTGTGTGTGTTCGGGGCTTGGGCGAGACACAAAACCAACCAGTGATGATGATTGGTGTGTCTGTGAACGTGGTGTATAACTGAGAACGTGATGATTGGCTTCGAATGACGACATTTCCATCATTTGTCAATCAGAGGCAGAGTAGGGCAGGTGTTCACACACAAGCACAGTAGGTGGCACACACCAACGATCAGGAGTCAGAACGATGGCAAATCCAACAAGTTCAAAGGTAGCTTTTGCAAACTGGAAATATAAGCACTACTTTTCCCTCGTTGAGATGAAAGGCAAGAATGTTTATGTTCAGTGGCGGATTTAGGCATGGGCGGCATCTTGCTAGGGGCGGCACGGGGAGACGGTACAAAAGAAGGAAAAACAAAAATGTGCCCTGGTAAAAATCACATGTGCCACTGCCTCAGTATGCTTTGAGATACAATTTATTTTATGCAAGTGTATTAATCCCAAGAGTGATAGGCTAATCCCAGAATGAAGACGTTAGGGGCCATTCATATTTGGCGTCTGTTGTAAGCACAAATTAGTTTTGACATAGTTTTAACATATATGTTTTGTATTTTATAGAATTGTCAAAATTAATATTCATGCTAAAGATTTCGCAAGTGATCTTAGCATATCACTCTAGTTTTGTCTTTACATTGTTTTCCAGTTACATTTAGGATTGAGTTGTTATTTATTTAGGATAATAATTGTATAACAACAACAACAACAGTAACAACAGTAATAATAATAATAATAATAATAATAATAATAATAATAATAATTTTATGTATAATAAATATAATATTTTTAATAATTCCAGTTCTGGGTTTGTCCATATTGCACCCAAAGTTGGGGTAAAACAAAAAAACTTTTTTGAATTTACATGCTTAATGGTCCTTTTTTATATGAACTAGATGTAACCTTACATGGGGGGGGGGGGGGGGGGGGGGGGTATATGGGGTGATTCGCCCAGGGTGCTAATATTTATAATGATGGTCGTCTCTCTCATTGTCCCACAACAACATTAAAACAGTGTAGATTAGTGTACAATGTTTTATATTTATTTAAGAGTCATTTGACAAATTAGATTTTTTTTTAAAGTAAAGCAATAGTTACTTACCCTGGTAATTAGTTACTTTTAACTATAAGTAATTACTCTTTTAAAGGAACGTGCCCAACACTGACGATCATAAAAGAAGCTCCATATATACACGCTGATTTAGAATTATATCTACCACAAACCAATCAGACACATTTACTAAAGGCTGCTAGCATACATACAGTGCTCAACATATACGAGTACAGCCCTCACAAATCTCCCATGTAAATACATATTTTTAATAGGAAGCTATACAATATTTGTGCATATACATAAGTTTAGGCAGTCCTGAGGCCAAATCTGGAGCTAATCTAACAAAAAAAACTTATGATAACGGTCCAAATAGTAGTACACCCAAATGTATTTGTTAGAAAAAAATGTTAAATAAAATAAAAATAAAAATTAATTTAAAAATTAAAAAAAATAAAAATAAAATAAAAATAAAAAAAATCAAGAGAAAAAAAATCAGTAAAATGTTTGTTGAAATTATGTAGTTTGTAATTTGTTTTTTAATATTTCGCTTGAATTTAAAATGTATTGTCTTCCTTTTTTATTTTATTTTATTTATTTAGTGTAGCAGCATAACCAATCCAATGTTTCAGCTTAAAAGCTGATCATTTCACTATTTTAATACAATATAGAAAACAAATGTAAAAAATTAAATAAGTAAATAATAACAATAACTATAAAATAATAATGTAAGCAATATCAATAATAAAAATGTACACAATTTGAGGAGGGTCAAATATTCACTCTGTATTAAACAATATTAAACCTTTGTTCTTAGTCTGAAGAGGAGACTGAGAGAGAAAGCATACTGGTTAATAAATTAGAAAATTCGTACCTAGCAGATTAAAACCAAGTAGCAATTATATTATGGTTCTACAAAATCTGGATAGAGTAATTTTACATATTTAGTCTGAATCTGAATAGATTCATTTTAAGGCAAAGGGAAAATGTATTTTTTTCCATAACATTTTATCTTTCTATTTCTAAAGATGTTCGGTGACAAAAATATTTTTAATCTTGTTTTCAGAAAAAAAGTAATTAATAATGGGGTGTACTCAATTATGCTGAGCACTGTACATAAAAAATAAAACAATTATTCATCAAAAAAACCTGAAAAGAATTTCACAAAAAAAAAATATATAGCAACACTCCTTTAACACAACCATTTTGAATATTGATAATTACACATAGTTTTGACCATAAATTAAATGAGGATCATGTGACACTAAGGACTGCAGTCATGATGCTAAAAATTCAGCCTTGATTTCATAGCAGAAAATTGCATTTCCAGTACTAAACTACTGAAATGTATTTAATACTTTATATAACAGCTTTTTTGGTGATGGCAGCTTAAAGACACCTCTCATATGGAGAATGAAGTCACATGCATAGCTCAGGTGTAAGTTTTTCACAGACTTCAGTAAAAGTCTTGATGATTCTGTGGATCTCATCTATCTCAGGGCTCAAAATTGCGACCATTTTGGTAAAATATGCACCCAAAATTGAATTATGCAACCTCATAATATATTTGAGAGCATTTGTGTGAAAGCGTGCTGAATTTCCTGCCGATATATTGGTTCATATAGCTGTCAATCACTCAAGGCTTTTCGCTGTCAGATGACAGGGAGCTTTTGTGATCGTGGGAAATGCAAATGGCTGAAGTTTGAGGAAGACGCAATAAAAAAAAATACACAGGTTTGCACACCCACCTGAAGTTACAAATAATGGTGCCTATGAGAGCGATCATGTGGTGAATGTTGATCCGTTGATCCAATAATGAGAAATGCAATTTATTTATTGTTTTTTCAATTCAATTCATTTTTATTTGTATAGCGCTTTTACAATGTAGACTGTGTCAAAGCAGCTTCACATAGAAGATCATGGAAGATCGTTGTCATTGTCATCATTAATATTTTATAAATATTAGACATTCATTTTGAAATTATTGCACAAATATCAATGAGTCATTACAGAATTAGTCAGAGAGTTGTTTCTGTTTTTTGTTAGTCCTGATTGATGTTGTTTTCAATACAATGCATCCGTTAATAAACAATTTGCAGTAGTGCTCATTGACTTTTGTTGGGTGCTCCTAAATTTTTTCTGGTCCTCCTAAATTGGGAAGTTGGGAGCACCAAGTAAAAAAGTTAATTTCGAGCCCTGTATCTAATCTGATCTTTATTTTTGTATTTCTATTGGATTCGGTTCAGGTGATTGGCTGGGCCATTCTACAGCTTTATTTTCTTTCTCTGAAACATTATAATTTTATTTAAGTTTTTCCATAATGGTACAGTATTACTGTTTTACTGTAATTCTTAATTAATACAGCCTTGCGGTGAATAAGTAACTTTTGAGAAAAATACCATCTGAATGAATGGCAACAAAAAATAGGGCGGTCATTTCTAGACAATCAGACGAATTTAAATCAACTACCAACAAAATTAACTTTTCTAACTGGAAATATGCTTTAATTTTATTTCTTTATTATCAAATAATTTTTCAAGTCCAAAAAAAAAAGAGAATTTATACCAAGTTTGCAATAATATCTTTTAAAATAACAGTTTAAAAAGTTATGGATGACTTTCCAATTTGATGACCACCCCAAATACTAGGCTGAAGCGACAATACTGAAGTTCAAAACGGACGTACTTGTCATAGAGGATCATTGCATCATTCTGGGCTTCCTGTCCATCATACTGGCCTTTTTTGGCAGCCAACTGATCTTGAAAGTTTTCTGCGGCCAGCCAGAACTGCAGCACGTTCATAGCATCCTCCTTTTCCATGTACTGCATTGACACACACACACACACACACACACACACACACACACACACACACACACACACACACACACACACACACACACACTTTGAATTAGGTTTCAATCCCACTTTATAATCCCTTGCCACTTCAAATGCACTTGGATCAGAAATCCATCAATTTATACGCACACTTGCACTTTTGGTACATTTAGAAACAGGTTTTGGGCAGACTGTCGAGCTCAGCATATTTCCTGTGCTTAGACAGCTCCATGCATAAATTTAACTTCAAACGGGACACATAATATCTGGACCCATAAAACACTTAAAATCCAATTTTAAAGCACATTTAAAAAGTAAAGCACGTCATATATTATGCAACACCTATACATATATAATTTAAAATGCATCTAAAAAGGATATCTTCACATATATTTCGATTAACTACAAGTTAACCATATTTAAAGTTGCACTAATTCCTTTAAGAGTGTTCTCACCTCAGAGAAGTAGAAGAGGGCTGATTCACAGAAGAGGATGTCCGCCAGGAACACCGAACCACTGGTCAGCACCTCGATCTGGTACTTACAGAAATAATGGCTGCGCAAAAACTCAGTAAAGTGCCTGCGAAAGAGATGCCAGACATTTGTAATTGCAGGAAGAAAAGAAGCTGGACAAGCCAATGTCTGTTGAATGTCTGAATGTCAATTAAATAGGAGTAATTACTTTTTTTTAAAACCATAAAGTTAAAAATGTATTATTATCTTAATGCAAGAAGTTAAAAACATTTAAGATATTTCACCCACCCTGACCTAATTTAAAAATAAATAGAAAACACACATTGCTTTATATTATCTAATGCAGTATATATTTTTACATTTTATAATGAACTTGTTACAGCAAAAAACACAATCCCATTTATAATAGAATGGAGTTACACTAGTCAAGCTGCACCTGTTTTTTGCCTTGATTTGCTCACCAATGTCTTCTACATTGTCCTCTATCAGTTAAGTGACAGTATTTATATTTTTAAAAATCTGATTCATTTACATCATTTAATTTAAACATTAATTTTCAGTTTGATTTTTTTGTAGCTCAGAAATAAAACAAACTAAAAAAGTTACTTTAAATTAGAAACTACGATCTCAGTTTAAGGCATTCGCCCCAACTAGTGGTGTAACGGATCACAAATCTCACAGGTTCGGATCACATTGTGTTTTTTAGTCACTTTTTGGATCATCCAAAAAGAGGAGAAGACAAATGTAATTTATTTTTCATTTAGTACAAAAACAGTACTGCAAGACACTTTTGGTTTTAACAAATAGAACTGAGAACCTGTATTTTTATTAAAAATAAAATGAATAAATAGTCAGCTGAATAACAATAAATAGTAAAATATTCAGTACTGTGAGAAATTCACTGTTAGAACTGTTGCTGATCACGCTAAATGTAAAAGAAACATTATATACAAATTTGTACAACCCATATTTATTTTTAGTCTCGTTTTCAGCAAATGATTCAGCTATTCACTCATAAAACTTCATTTTTCATTGCTAGATAATTTTTGAAGAAATATTCAGTGGCATATTTTTTTATGGCCACCTATTGTTAAATAATGTAATTGCTGCCAACAACTTTCATTTTTGAGCCTTTTGAAGAATTAATAAACATATGCAAATCACCATCATTTATAATTTATGTTGCGTGGGTGTTAAGATCTCGACCTTTCAATGCTTAATCATGCAGCTTAAAACTGAATGCATTAATGCAGGCTAAACAAGTAGTGACAGAAAACACTTTTAATAACCTTAGAATCCCACCACATCCTGAATAACCTACTTCAACTTCGTCCGTCATGAATATATTTTACAGTTAAGCCTAAATGCTTTTATACATGTAATTTGAATGAAGAGAGCGGCGATCGTTACAAATTTAGGATTAATCTCCAAGTAAAAAAAAATGTTTTAATCCGCGGGTCACATGTGTTCCGAACCATGGGTTGTGATCCGTACGAATCACGGATCAACCGTGTTCAGTTACACCCCTAGCCCCAACCTTCCCCGTCATTCTCATGTGGGATGGTGAGCCAAATCAAGGTTACCATGGTCCAACTTTGGCCCGCGGGCCCAAGTTTGGACATCTCTGAGATAGATGGAGGATAAGCAAATTAAAAGCAAATTTTAAACTATGGCTTTCAGCACACTGGATGCAAAGAGTGATAAACCCACACAAAAATAACATTTGTGAGCGATATTGTGACTAAAATTACTTACTGTTGGTCAATGATGGAGAAAACAACAGATTGTGCAATGACGAAACAGTTTGGGTCCACCTGGCCGTCCTCCCCACAGATTTTTGCTGACAAAAGCAAAAAAAAAAGTGTCTAAAATATGCTTAAAAACTCCTACTAAACATGTTTAAAGTCTGCATGAACCAGTATGCTGATGTACTTCCAACTGAAACTGAATATTGTGTAGGGGACGTGGTTTTCTCATCATTCTGTCATAGCAAACTAACGGTAAGAGGGGTGGGGTTAAAAATATTGTGGCTGAAGCCATCAAACTGACGTCAACAGAAAATAACTGACACTCCAAATACAGAAGCAAATGGTCAGACTTCGAAGATCATCAAAAAAATAATAATTTAGTGGATTCACTTACGCAGATTAATTATTCACCTAAAGAATAACAGTGTGCATTAGCAAAATAAACATTGTAAATTTGGATCGTACACAGATTTTAAGTGCTCACACATGCTAAAGAGCTTCATTCCAGCCAAGTGAAGATATGCCACAAGAATGTGTTACCAATTAAAATAAGGTGTTCAAAGACAGCAAGCTTCCAGCTTATGAATCTACAAAACCAAACCCCCATTTTCTAATCACCCAGTATCTCCTACAAATATAAGTATCTTGTCCAAACACAGAGAAGCACTCATTCAGCAGCCATTAAACACAGAGGTCATTGTGATAAGAAGTTCTCTTACCCACAATGTCGTTGCGTATCTGTTCGGTGATGGGAATTGGTCTAGCAGCATCAGGAGATATGTACTTAGTGAAAATGTTAACGGCATCTCTCTCTATACCTACAAAAAAATGGTCAAAAAAGCAATAATTGGAAAAAATACATATATAAAAGTAAATGAAATTGTATACAGAGGAAAAAAAAGTTGAAGGACATCTCATACTCCTCTCACAGCAAACACCCTCTTCACAGACGTTTAATTCACATTTCAGATACAGCTATTCATCAAAGCCTTATGTGTGCTTAAGTGTCACTATTAATCAAACAAATGACTGGGACATTTCGAGCAAAGGCCTGGGGAATGTCTACAGCTTGTTAAACATTAATATCAAACTCAAATACAGGATGGACATATTTCATCATGAAGACCATGTCAGAGTGCTTGTCAGAGAAATTTTTTATATTTGATAGAATTATAGGTGTTCATGTATGTATTGAATTGCAGCATTGTGCATATGCATGTAGCACACACAAATATTTGTGCATTGAATGTGTCCAATGCACAAAACGGTTTTAAATGAATTTATAGTGGAAAAAGGTTCTTTTCAAGAGTTCACACTTAGCTGATGATTGATTATAAAGCAAGTTTGGCATGCTGTCCCGGGAGAGAGCCCTGAGCCCAAAAGGTCCTTGAGCCCTGGGCTCCCTCCCGTTTGCAGGGTGAGAGGGGAGCTTTGAGCTCAGGTAGATCTCGAGGACTCCCCCCGCCGTAGTGGTTGAAGAGCAGATAGTAATTCTCTTTAACGAGATAGATACTAGATAGGGAGCGAGTTTTAGACGATGACTTAGGTTACGTGTTTTTAATCTGTGGGAGGAAACCGGAGAACCCGGAGGAAACCCACGTGAGCACGGGGAGAACGTGTAAACTCCACACAGAAATGCCTGCTGGTTTGGTAAAGCCTAGAACCATTGACATTCTTGCTGTGAGGCAACAGCGCTAAACGCTGGGCCACCGTGTCACCCATCTAGGAAGGAGGAGGAGTAGGGGTGGAAGGAGGGGGAGGGGTTCTTCAAATCGAAGATGACTGTAGTGAGAAACCCTAGCTCTTTATAGTGGGTTAGGGATCGTCTGATTGGATAATCATGAGTGGTTAATGCGTAACCAGTCGTGTTCAATCATAATCACGTGATCCTCTCGAAATTAGTTTATACCTAAACTTCACAAAGAAACGCCTAATGGAAATAGGCTCATTTTACAAGTTGATCTTTGGGTCGAGCACTTTTAGCTTAGCTTAGCATAAATCATTGAATCGGATTAGACCATTACCATCGAGACCTTTAGCATAGAGTTTTGTTAATTTTCCTATTTAAAGCTCGACTCTTCATTGGGTTCCTTTTACAGCATCGATAATGTAATTTAATTAAAATATAATCAGTTAAGCAGACGCTAGCATTTATGTACTTGTTCAAGTGTAAAACGAAATGCCGTTTAAAATCAAGCGTCGTCAGGAGCAGTAGATGAGTGCTGAAACTCCAAAGAAAACTGTGGTAAAATAAATGTTCGTATTTTAATAAACATTAAAATATGGTTCCTTTGTTTTCATTCTCCTGCTTGTGTACGCGTTAGTGACGAATAGCATTTAACTGGGCATCTAGCTCCACTTTGTGGTACCCTTTTGTCATGCTAGGTACCATTTCAAAAGGGTACCCAAAAAGTAGTACGGTACGGTTCGCTTTTTGGTACCTTTTGACAGTGGAAACGGCCATAAAAGCGTACCAAACTATACCTTACCGTACCACTCAGTGGAAACGGGCCATAAGAGACATCCATAATCCTGGACCAGACCGTATCCTGAGCATATGCTGTGGCGGTCATGGAGAAGAGGAGAGCACGAGACTTTCCTAAAAGACCCAGTTACAAACAAGTCCCCGCATTGATCCCATGGGCCAGCCTGTACACCTGCCGGTGACCTACTCACACCTGCAGCTTCTCCATGATGGACGTCCAGCGTTCTCTAGCCTCCGGCGCCTAGACTTCAGCTCTGCACAAAAAGTTTGGCCAGAGGAAAAATGGTCTTGCCCAACTGAGCCTGGTTTCTTTCGAGGTTTTTTTCCTTCACTTTCATCAA
>LR812523.1:71521018-71573518 GCA_903798195.1 Danio kyathit | reverse complement strand
GAGAGAGAGAGAGAGAGAGAAATTTGGAACTAATGTAATAAAAAATAAACTCAGATCACAGTCCAAAAATTGACCATCAAAATTAATATGTTGGGGGAAGATATTAAATAAAATTAATAAACTGAAAAAAAAATCATTAAAAACATAAAAAAATATCAAATTTAGTTGAATTGTTGTAGTTTGTATTTGCAATAACTTATGTATTTGTAATATTGTTATTGTATTACAAAAAATACCCCCCCCCCAAAAAAAAATTTAAGCAAACACAACACTGAACAAAACAAAAAACATGCTAAATTCACAACAACAAAACACACATTAAAGTTTAAAACAATAAATAAACAAATAAAACACATAAATAAATATAATATTTTTTTTATCTTAATAAAAAATAAAATAAGGAAAACAAAAGAAAATTTACAAACACTACCTAAAAAACCAGTTAAAAAAAGATAAACAAAAAAACCTTTAAAATAAAAATAAAACAACGAGCAAAACAAAAGAAAAAAAACTACCAATAAAAACATGTCAACAAAACAAAAACAAAAAACCTTAAAATAAAAATAAAACAACAAGCAAAACAAAAAAACACTATATAAAAACTATTTAAGAACAAAAAAATAAAGACAACAAATAAAAAAACAAGCAAACAGAATAAAATAAAAACACTACCGACAAAAACAAATTAAAAACAATATAATCAAAAATACCTTAAAATAAAAAACAAGAAAAACAAAATAAAAACACTACCAATAAAAACAAGTTAAAAGCAAAACATTAAAAATGTTAATATAAAATAACAAATAAAAACCAGCAAAACAAGAAAATTAAAAAAACACTACTATTAAAAACAAGTTAGAAACAAAACAAACAAAAGAAATCTTAAAATAAAAATAAAACAACAAGCAAAACAAAATAAAAAAACACTACCTATAAAAACTATTTTTTTTTTTAAAAAAAAGCAAAGAAAATTAAATAAAATATAAAACACTACAAATAAAAACAAAAGTATACCTTTAAATAAAAAATACCTTAAAATAAAAATAAAAAAGCAAAACAAAACAAAAGAAATAAAATAAAAACACTACCAACAAAAACAAGTTAAAAACTAAATATAAACGAAAAATACCTTAAAATAAAAAAACAAGCAAAACAAAATCAAATCAAATAAAAATAAAAAAAACACTGAACAAAAGAAAACACAATAAATTCTCAATAACATTAGAGTTTAAAACAATAAATAAAACGCATAAATAAATAATAATATAACACAACAGCCTAACAAACATAAATAATAATAATAATATTTAAACTTGGCTTGGCAAAAAATAACTACAATACAATAGCTAAACAAACACATGTCTATACAAGTGAACACCTTTAATGTCTCAAATTCAGACTTGTGGCATCTCCAGATCACACCCAGCCATCTATTTCTAATATACAGCAGCAGCACAGACTCTGTTCCATATAAAAACAAACAAAACAAATCTTTTAATAGAGCCGTGACCTCCTTTGAATGTGTCGAAAAAAAGGCCACACCCTCCTCTTTCAAAACCAGAAGATTGGGTTTAGCATACATTTACTAGGATGTGAACTCAGAGATCCAGTAACACAACGCAAAGAGCCGGTAAAATACTATCCATCTTTATGTAGGTGTTTAAAATATGACGTTAAAGGCATTGTGCTTGTTAAAGTCACCTCGCAACACTGGTTTGTCAACAAATACGTGTCAATGTTGCTTTTCTTTACATGTAAAAGAGGAGTCATTATATTTAAGACAAGACATTCTGTGCTACATGATAATGCTGAAGAAGACATTTACAGTATGATGATTAAAAACATAATAAAATGTATATATGACTCATTTAAACAATGGTTCCAAGATTAAATTCATTAATTTCCTTAAAATTCTACACACAATACCCCATAATGACAATGTGAAAAAAGATTTTTTGAAATTGTTGCAAATTTATTTAAAATAAAAAACCAGAAAAAAAATAAATCACATGTACATACAACAATTCTGCAATAGCTCTTAAAAATGACCTGTTTTTGTTTGGTGTCTGTGACTTTGAAACCAAAATATTCCCATATTACCAACGTGCTATTTTTCTTTGATATGAGTTCATTTATTAATGCTTCTAAAGCGGCAGACGCCCTCATCCCACTCGTCTGCACTTTCCTGTTTGTTTTATTGTGGGCTTCCTGCACAGTTTGGTTGCGCAATTCTGATTGGGCAGAACGAAAGTGTGCTCACTCAATTGGCTAGTAAGACTGTCACAATTATATAATACAGATAGACAGATAGACAGACAGACAGACAGACAGATAGACAGATAGATAGACAGACAGACAGACAGACAGACAGACAGACAGACAGACAGACAGACAGACAGACAGACAGACAGACAGACAGACAGACAGACAGACAGACAGACAGACAGACAGACAGACAGACAGACAGACAGACAGACAGACAGACAGATAGATAGATAGATAGATAGATAGATAGATAGATAGATAGATAGATAGATAGATAGATAGATAGACAGATAGACAGATAGATTTCATATCGCAGCCTTTTGCGATTAGGATTCGATTTCAATTAATCACACAGCCCTAGTCATGACAGTGTTTTTCATGCGAGTTCATGACACTTTTAAATAACAATTACAATTAAAATAATGTAAACAATTAGTGTTTACCTCAGTTTATGGAAATAAAACGTATTACATATAGGTTATATAAATGTTATTTAAAAATGTGTTCATTTAATATTTTAAAATTATTTCAGTTAAATAATATAAACGGTGGGGACGCAGTGGTGCAGTAGGTAGTGCTGTCACCTCACAGCAAGAAGGTCGCTGGTTCGAGCCTCGGCTGGGTCAGTTGGCGTTTCTGTGTGGAGTTTGCATGTTCTCCCCGCGTTCACGTGGGTTTCCTCCGGGTGCTCCGGTTTCCCCCACAGTCCAAAGACATGCGGTACAGGTGAATTGGGTAGGCTAAATTGTCCGTAGTGTATGTGTGTGAATGAGTGTGTGTGGGTGTTTTCCAGTGATGGGTTGCAGCTGGAAGAGGCATCCGCTGCGTAAAAACGTGCTGGATAAGTTGGCGGTTCCCCGGATTAATAAAGGGACTAAGCCAAAAAGAAAATGAATGAATGAATATAAACGGTAAGTCGGCACGGTGGCTCAGTGGTTAGCACTGTCGCCTCACAGCAACAAGGTCGCTGGATTGAGTTCCGACTGGGTCAGTTGGCATTTCTGTGTGACGTTTGCATGTTCTCCCTGTGTTCGCGTGGGTTTCCTCCGGATGCTCTTGTCTCCCCTACAGTTCAAAGACTTGCTCTATAGGTGAATTGGATGAACTAAATTGGACCTTAGTGTATGAGTGTGTGCGTGTGTGTGTGTGTGTGTGTGTGTGTGTGTGTGTGTGTGTGTGTGTGTGTGTGTGTAAATGCGACAGTGTATCGGTGTTTCCCAGTAATGGGTTGCGGCTGGAAGCGCATCTGCTGTGTAAAACAAATGCCAGTATAGTTGGCGGTTCATTCTGCTGTGGCGACGCCTAATAAATAGGAGACTAAGCTGATAGAAAATGAATGAACGAATATAAACTGTTTGTTTCTGTAAATACAAGTAACAATCTGTTAGCATAAAATGTTGCCAGCTGTTCATTTTTCAATTACACAGTTTGTTTGTTTGTTTTTGGGGTTTTTCTAGTATAAGGCTATTCATAAGTTTTAAACATTTCTATTCATATCTTTTTTTTTACCAAACTACATTTTTGTCAGCTATTTAAAATCAACAAAATAAAAAGATACAGATATAAAGATAGAGAAGATTGTGTCCAACGTCCATCCCTCACAGTCATCATGTGACACTGACTAAGTTGCTAGACATTGTTTGCAAACAAGAAAGATAAAATCAAATAATGACAAGATAAAATCTAATGAATTATTGCAGATAAATGGATTTATGATTTACAGATTTAGTTTTTCTCTTCCTGAAAAACAGACAAAGAAACATTGACAACATTTAATAACCTTTACCAGGTGGTTTTGTTATAGTCGTGTACCCGTTTAAGACATTTATAAAAAAAAGCACATGTAAAAGTAACAGACAAACACACAAGAACATTTTCACAGTGGCATTTAAAATAAGGTTAAAGTTTGCCTTTGCACCAACCACAGAGCTGTAAAAGGTTAACAGATTACAGCTCTCCACATACAAATCCAGCAGGCCAGTGTGCTGCAAAAGCCATTTCAGTAACTCTCTTAACACTCCTGACAGCTTCACAAAATCCCCTCTCTAATGTGATAATTCCTGCACCGTGGGCCACGGACACACACGTCACATTAAGTATTAAATGCTCAGCACAAAACCGTACAGGGTCACGCCGGGTCAAAATGCATTTCTGAAAGAGAAGAAAAAAAAAAACAAAAAAAAGAAAAAACAGAAAGAGAAAAAAAAAAAAAAAAAGTCTATTTGCCCAATAACTCAAATGTATTACCTTTTAAACCGAAAAAAAAAAAAAAAAAAACGTGTTTCAAGTTCCAACAAAAGAAATTAACAAGTTTCATGAAAACATGATTTTCATGCAGGACAATGCTCCATCACACGCGTCCAAGTACTCCACAGCTTGGCTGGCAAGAAAGGGTCTAAAAGAAGAAAAACTAATGACATGGCCTCCTTGTTCACCTGAGCTGAACCCCATAGAGAACCTGTGGTCCATCATCAAATGTGAGATTTACAAGGAGGAAAACAGTACACCTCTCTGAACAGTGTCTGGGAGGCTGTGGTTGCTGCTGCACGCAATGTTGATGGTGAACAGATCAAAACACTGACAGAATCCATGGATGGCAGGCTTTTGAGTGTCCTTGCAAAGAAAGGTGGCTATATTGGTCACTGATTTGTTTTTGAATGTCAGAAATGTATATTTGTGAATGTTGAGGTGTTATATTGGTTTTACTGGTGAAAATAAATAATTGAAATGGTTATATATTTGTTTTTTGTTAAGTTGCCTAATAATTATGCACAGTAATAGTCACCTGCACACACAGATATCCTCCTAAAATAGCTCAAACTAAAAACAAACTAAAAACTACTTCCAAAAATATTCAGCTTTAATATTAATGAGTTTTTTGGGTTCATTGAGAACATGGTTGTTGTTCAATAATAAAATTAATCCTCAAAAATACAACTTGTATTTTGTACTTTGTACTTTGTACAATTTGTATTTTTCTAGTTGTAAATACAACTAGAACACGGAAGCAGCTGGAAGCGGAAAAGTGCGAGTATGTCTGGAGGTATTATAAGGTTGATGACGACAACATTGCCATAGCAAACTGTGAGATGTGTAAATTTGGGATTGCCTGCTGGGTATTTTATGTTAAGGTGCTATTTGTTCTAATATTAGATTTTTTTTATATTTACTGTTGCACTAAAGTCCAAAAGTGAAGAATTGAACTTATTTATTACTTGATTGATATCAACAATTCAATTTTATATTACAAATCAGCAATTACATTTATGATATCAAGAATCAAATTGTTGATATTAAGAATACATATCCTGAGAATGAATAAAAGTCAAAATGGCTTGCCATTCTACCTCACAGAAGTGCTCTGTTTATTAACAGAGTTGTTAAATGTTAAAAAAGGAGCATTAAATAAAAATAAAAAAGAACATCCTGGATCTGTTTCTTCACTCTTCTTTATTCTTTTTTATGTATTATAGAAGTATCGGATGGGGTATCGGTAAATGCTCAAAATGAAATTACTCTGACATGCACTCGAAGTTTTGACATCAGATGGTTTACAATGAAAGTTTAGGATTAAAAAATTATTAAGAATTAGGTTACAATTATTAAAGTTTATAAACAAATTAAAGGATTTTTGCATATATTTTAGATATTTATCTTGTGCTATGCTTTGAACCCAGATTTTAATATTAGAGCTGCAAAATATATTGTTTCAGCATAAATATTGCAATATGCGCATCCACAATAGTCAAACTGCAGATCTGTGATTAAGTAGGGTTTATACGTTGGCATTCCTTCCTAATGTAAAGTTAATCTTTTTAAACTTCAGCATTAAAGAGGGAATTAGGTGCATTTCCATTGCATTGTTAGAGCAGCTGACTGTAGTATTGGTAACCATCATTTGGGAAATATTTGAAAAAAAAAAAAAAATTCAGAGGAGTGTGAATCATTTTGATTTCAACTATAGATTGCAGAAAAACTAAATTATGCTAAAAACAAAATTTTTCCCTATTTATGCAGCAAAAATTAGCATCAAGTATAATCCACATCAGGTGTACCTAAGTCTCCAAAGTGTGCTGCCTCCATGTGGCTGGGCTGTTTTTTGAGGATAGCAGTGCGGCCGCGGGCAAAGGAGTCCATGTTTGCCGAGATAGCACTGATGGCCACATGGCTGGGTCCTGCCGCCTCCAGGATAGCATGATGATTCCGGCCACTAAGTGAGGGGGAATGGGGCGACACTGGGGCTGGAGAGACATAGACAGAAGAAAAACATCAATACAAAGCAGAATTCTAGATTTTACTTCTCAGGGATGCAAACAGGTATGGAGTAAACAATGACCAGCACAGGAACGTTTGGGAATATTTTAAGATGTCATGCTTATTTCTAGTTACTTTTAGGGTGCTTTTACATCTGTGGTTCGGTTCATTTGGTCCAGACCAAGGGCAACAAATGATACATTGTAGCATTTTTCTGCCGTTTTGGGGTCCTTTTCACACCACACTGATTGCTTTGGTCCGAACCAGTTGAAAAGAGCCAAAATGCAGTCATATGACAAAATCCACATCACTCATTGGCCAAATGTTATTGAACATATTTCCCAAATTGCTTTTTGATTGGTCAGAATTAACATGCGGGAAGATGCCAATGGAACTCCCGCAAGTAAACAAACCAGCAGACACAAAATGTTGCTTTTGACTATGGAGGGACGACTGCGCTGGCTGATTGTATCCCTGGTCATAGTATACTATATAGTTTGTATAAATCACTTTAGATAAACTATACATTTCAAGAATGAAGCGCGGTGAAAATGTTTTAATGCATTGCAAACATCGAAAGCACATCGCAAGTCAGTTCAGGAGGAGGGGTGAATTAATCTAGCTAAACTGCGACATGGTCATCTTCCGGAAATATTACCAACGATCCATCAGGTAATTTTTCTCTCTCTCTCTCTCTCCCTCTGTCCATTTAAAATTGTAGGTAAAGAGCTGTCAACAAATATTTTTCCTCCACAACCCATAAAACGGGACAGCGCATCGGACTACGGCAGGTGGATTAGTCTAAAAAGTTGGGTCTGTTCTAGTTTGGATCATGTTCTCACCACAAACAAACCGCTCCAGGGTTTGTTTGAAAGCATCCCGAGACCACCTCTTCAAGGAGGTCTCGATATGCTTTTTTGGTCTGTCTTTGGTGCGCACTAGAGTGTGATTGCTGCATTCACACCTGCCCAAATGAACCCCACCAAGAGGGAAAATGAACTCAAGCACGATTCAACCGAACTAAATAAGACTGCATTAAGTATATCTGCATCCGCCTCTAATTATTAAATGTAATGGTCAAAAAAGTTTTATGTAGGGCAAAACAACCCTAAACAAAAATTCAAAAATGTATTTATTATTATTATTATTGATTGATCATTATTACTGAATAAATAAATGTAGAAGCTGCATACATCAACAGTCCAGAAAACTGTAATTGTTACACACAAAATGATTTATTTTATTTTTGTATTGTGTTTTTTTTATAATATTATATTATTATATCTTGTAAGTCCAAAACTTTAATGTTTCATTAAATAAAAACAACAACTGATGTGACTATTTACCAAAATTGAGACGAATACATTTATAAAAGGTGGTGATATGCTTAGCCTATTTAAAGGTGACCTATTATACCCCTTTTAACAAGAGGTAAACTAAGTCTCTGATGTCCTAAGAGTGTGTATGAGAAATTTCAGCTCAAAATATCACACAAATGATGTTTTATAACTCGTTAAAACTGCCCCTTTTAGGCTTTGATGCAAATTGTGCCGTTTTGGTGACTGTCACTTTAAAATTCAAATGAGATTGTGCTCCTGGCTAGAGGGCGAAGCTACAAATGCCTATGGGAGGAGATTTCCCATCTGATGACACTTACAAAGGGAGACAGTGTGATTATATAAAATAGAGTTCATTCATTTTTACCATAAGAAGCTGGTTAAATTCACACACCGCTGCCACATAATTGTGTATAGAAGTGATTTTTGCATAATAGGTCACCTTTAAAAGCAATGTTTTCGGATTTTATTCCAGAAGAACAACTGGCATGATGTACATTATCCCTAACTTTCCAGAATCTTAAATCATCCTTTTAATATTAGGTGTCACAGTCTAAAGATGGATGCATTTTATCAGATTCTTTTAACTTGCACACCTTTCTTTCAAAATGTTGTATCAATGTTGCTCAAGACACAAAAAAAAAAAAAAAATGCATGAGCTTGACATTCATGCACAAACAGTATAAGTAAAATACAGAAAGGCATTATGTGATATTCATATTTGGTGACACTACATGTCAAAGTCATGACAAAGTCTGACATAAAAAAGGACTATCATGGAAATAACTTAGGCTGTCAATGCAAAAAATGCATTGTGACGGGTGTGTATAGCACTAGACACTTACCTTTGCTGGCTTTGGCATCTGCTGGTCTCTCAGGTTCCTTTCCTTTAGCTGTGAAATAAAGAACAGCAAATATTATTTACATTTATTTATTGTGGGGTTATGAAATTTGGCTGACAAATAATTGTTTAAAAAAATAATTGTAATAATTAATAGTTTTAAATGTTTTGGTGGCCATACGGAAATCTAATTGTTAGTGTTAACATTTTTATAATGCTAATGTTTAAAAACGAATATGTTGTTAGCCATTTTTGTAATATTTTGACATTTTTTGTATATCTATGAGATCCCAACATAACCTTGTATGGTAAAAATACGACTTGCATAAATTGCCATACATTCAATGTCAATATAGGGGTTCTGTCATGCTTTGTGTGCACTACGTTATTTAAATAAAACTTGTTAAAATTTATTGTGACTAATTGACTCTTTTGTAAATTGTCCCTTTAAATATTTAAGTGATTATAACAATAATAACACATTTGCACACATGTAACTAACAAACACACAGGCCGGGCAATAAATAAAGCCATTTCTGAAATCAGCAGCAAATATCCAGCAAGCGCTTTCAGATGGAGCAGCATGTAACAGTTCACTGGGCAAGCTATAAAATAAATCATAACTGTTTACAAATTGTGTTTTGGATTTACGAACTGGATTTGCACATTTACCAATTGGGTTTTGGATTTGCACAATATTGAATTGCGTTTTGGATTTAAGAATCGGATTTGCACATTTATGAATTGCGTTTTTGAATTTACAATTTGGATTTTCACATTTACCAATTGCATTTGCACATTTACGAATTGCGTTTTGGATTTTTCGATTTGGATTTGCGCATTTACCAATTGCATTTTTGATTTACGAATTGGATTTGCACATTTACCAAATGTGTTTTGGATTTACAAATTGCGTTTTGGATTTACAAATTGCGTTTTGGATTTACGAAGTAGATTTGCACATTTATGAATTGTGCTTTGGATTTTACGAATTGTTTTTTTGTAAATGTGAATTGTGCTGTGCGCGTATGAATTTTATTTTTTTTTAAATCTATTAGTATTATTGAGATTGATCTGGCTCCATACCGCAATGCTTTGAAAGTAAAAGTAAAATACACGCGTCCAAAAAGCACCCATGTATTTTGGTTTATGTCTCTTGTGCCTTTTAAAGTAACTACAGCAATTGCACTCATCTGAAACAACAGCAGTTAGATTAAACAACCACAAATTAAAAAATAAAGACATTTACATTTTTTTTTTTTTACATTAAATTTTTTTTCTTTTTTTTACTCTTTTATAACCTGTTTTAACACATTTTAATCTGTTTTTAATCACTTTTATTATTTGTTTTTATTTTCTTATTTTATTCCTGTTTATGTAAAGCACTTTGAATTGCAACGGTGTATGAAATGTGCTATATAAATAAACTTGCCTTGCCATTACAATAACATTAGATTTCTTTATTTGAAATGAGGCAGTTGCACTGATTTACACTTATTATCACCTATTTTTTGAGTCTTTCCACTTTATGTTTTGTGGATTTGCATGATGTGAGGCCTTCTGTAAATCTATCAACAAAAAGCACTACTGGCAAACAAACCTGCATCATGGAAAACAAAATGACAAGCTTTTCCATCAAACCAGTCATTATTTGTGAAGAGTGCAAGCAAAGACATATATGATACTATGAGCAGCATGTCTTACATCACTTCAAGCATTTCATAACCCACTGCTGCGCTCATAACATACATTTAACTATTGTATCTCTAGTGGATGGAGTAAACAGAGAGGACAATAAGGATTGGACTAGATAACAAAGAGAAAAGGAGGTTCCTGTTAAACAGGGCATGGGCTAAGAGGGCATCCTTCCTTTCCTTAGGGCAGCCGCATTGATTAACGCTCACAGACTGAAGTCACAGGATACATGTGTACGCTCTTTATCATGTGAACAGGGATACTGGGAAATAATAGTGTCTTTATGTGGTACCAAACTACAGATTCATTTGATGGTTTATTATGCATGACAAACTAAAGACTTCCATTTGTTTTGATCAACTATATCTTGTTAGTTTTCCAGTTGACTTATTACCAGAATTTTTATTTTTACTATTTTCTTCCATGCCTGGAAAGCAAAACTTTAAACATTTTCAGGTTTTCCAATGACCATATAAAAAGTTTTAATAAACAACAAGTGTTGGAAAGAAAAGGAAAAGGTGGATAGGCGTACATTAAATGAGGCAAATATAATTTTTTTTTTAAAGATTCTTGTCACTACTTGTGGTGTATAGATCAATTCAGTCCATTAAAAAAAAAAAAAAAAAAAATTATATATATATATATATATATATATATATATATATATATATATATATATATATATATATATATATATATATATATATATATATATATATATATATATATATATATATTAGGGGTGTGAACCTACACTGGTCTCACGGTTCGGTTACAATTATAATGCCACCGATTCGGTTCAATTCGATATCTCGGTGCATTGACGATGCTTTCCATACATAATTAGAATTTTTTTCTTTACAACACAAGAAAAAAAATTGTATTAAAATCTATAAATATGTTTATATTTATATATTACGTGTAATACAATTTTGTCCTTTAATACAAGCAGTCAGATATATGAACTGTACCTTTAATTTTACCTGCTCAAAAAACATTCTTTGTGAATGAAAACTCCAATACATGCTCAGAAGACAGCACGAGCATTCATAAGAAATAAACTCATGTAAATATTATCCCGCTTGCTTTTTGAGCGCTGGCAAGTTCTTACACACCTATGATTGGTCATTGTCTTCACCCGCTCAACAGAAAGGGCTGCGCTTGGCTTTAGAAACGAAAGCGCTGTTCACCCATGAGTGACGCGGGAAAAACAGCCGCGGATCAGTCTATGCGCATATAACGCGGTTATCAGGTAATCCGTAATAGAGTAAATACAATACAATAAACTCGCATCACAGGCATGCTTGTGTCTCGATCCACAAACAGCCGAGAGGAGGGAAATTTACCTCACGAACATGCCAGCGGGTCAAATGCCCAAAGTGTGTGTGTGTGTGTGTGTGTGTGTGTGTGTGTGTGTGTGGGAGGGAGGGAGGGAGAGGGAGGGAGAGAGAGAGAGAGAGTTTTACAGCATTTCTCCCTAGTAGTGAAATAGCGGCTCGTGCTTTACCATTCCCCAGTGTCAGTGAAAGATCTGCTTTTTAAGTAGTAGGAGTGTTTTATTTACTCACCCTCGCCTCCTTCGCCATAGTATTCTACCGCGACATTGCGTGCGTAATAACCGGTTATGATCTCTTACTGGACCGATATCGAATTGTCCCCATCTGCATCGCGGTGCACCGAAGAAACTATTAATTTTGACACCCCTAATATATATATATATATATATATATATATATATATATATATATATATATATATATATATTTTTTTTTTTTTTTTTTTTTTTATAAATTAAAATATATTTTTTATTAAGAATCAGTAAAATGATTAAATGACTCTCTTAAAGACTTAGAATGTTTTATCATTGGATGTATTTGGGCTGCACAATATAGCGTTTCAGCATCGATATCGCAATGTGTCTGTCCGCAATAGTCACATCGCAGGATATGCAATGTTGAGTTGGGATTATTATTTATCAAAACCACCAAATTATAACCATACCAGAGTGAAAGTTTATCATTGGCATGCATTTTAAAGGCATTTAAGGAGCATTTAATAACTTTAATGAAGAATAATTTGACTGAAATATTAATACAAAGATGACAACACAGGATAGGTCTCAAACTCAATTCCTGAAGGGCCGCAACTCTGCACAGTTTTGCTCCAACCCTATCAAACACAGCTGATCCACAGCTGCGGCCCTCCAGGAATTGAGTTTGAGAACTATGTTTTACAGTGTTATTTGACATTTAATTCAATTTCTGCACACCTGAATACTTATTATTATTATTATACTTTTTTTCTTTGTCTATTGTAATTATTTTTGCTTACTATTTGTTTATTAATTTTTGATACATTATTCACACCCTTACAAAAATCACCCCACTCCATCTAAATTGATCATTTATTTCCAAACAGAGCTATTCAAATTATCTGGTGAAATTGTGTTCATATCACTAAATACAAAAAAATAAATAAATAAAATAAATAAATAAATAAATAAAAATCGCAATGCCAGATTTATAGGCGAGTAGAATGAATGGTTTATTTTGTGTTTTTAAATGAATGATTCAGTCAGAAATACTTTTTTTAAATGTTTTGTTGTCATTATTTGTATTAACGACTGAATTGATGTGGATTTTCATCTGAAGCATCACATCACATTGTTTTCAAAGGGTGATTAAGTTTATTCTGATAACTACTACGGTAACCATCATATCTATGGTAAATACTGTTTACACATTCAAAATACTGTACTTCTGAGATATGATTTTTTTAACAGAAAAAAAGGTGTGGTTGAAAACACTGCTTATGAAACCATTTTATAACAACGTTTAACTCGATGTCAAAGGTTAAATCTATGTCATTTAAAAATAAGATCATGTTGGCTTTTTTAACATATATTTTAAAGATTAATCATGCAGCATGAAATCACAGTTATTTTAATATAACCTTAAGTAGAATATTTTAATCTGATTTTTTATTTACTTTTAATCCAACAGAAGTACGATCAGAAAGTAAGTGTCTTTAAATATTGGCCTCCAAGTATTGTCTTAGACCAGAGATGCCAAAAACTAAAGCACGCGGGAAAATGATTGGGATGGGTTGGGGAATGCCTTTAACAGAGATTCTCACTTCTATATTAATGTAACCTTTTGTTTGTTTATTTTATTGTTGAGCTACAAAAAAAAAAAAGAAAACTGAAATTAAACTGTTTCAATTAAATGTTGAAAATAAATCAGATTCTTTTATAAAAATGTACATACTGTCACTTAACGAATAGGGTACAAAACAGAAGACATCAGCGTGCAAATCAAAGCAAAGGCAGGTTCAGCATGACTAGTGTATTCGCCATTGAACTCTATTGTTTCGATTTTAAGAACAATTATAAAAATTATGGGTTTATTGTAATAAGTTAGTTAAAATAATATACATTTTCAAAAAAAAAAAATGGAAATACGTAAATACGATTAAAGTAATTTATTTCTATTTATTTATAAATATTATTAAATAAATGAGGAAATTACCCATGGCAACTTTAATGTAAAACAGTTTGCTATATTTACTTTCGGCTCACAGCCCTCAATCAAGCTTGGATTTTAGCCCTTCATAAGAAAAAGTTTGGCACCCCTGTCTTAATCAATGGGGTGACTTTATAAACAAAACAAAATATCGCAATGCCAGAGTTTTCCAATATCGTGCAGCCGTAGAATAATTGATTCATTTTGCTTTTTTAAATGAATGATTCAGTAAGAAATAACAATTGAACTGATACGATTTCATCTGAAGCGTGACATATTACTTTCAAAGAGTGATTAAGTTTATTCTGAGCACTACGGTAACCATAATATCTATGGTAAATACTGTTTACACATTCAAAACATTTTTTACTGTCCTTCTGAGATATGATTTTTTTTAACAGAAAAAAACTTGATGTGTGGTTGAAAACACTGCTTCTGGAGCCATTTCATAACTATGTTTACCTCTGTTAAATTGATGTCATTTAGAAATAAGATCACGTGGGTTTTTGGAATATATCTTGAATATATTATGAATTAATCATTCAGCAAAAAATTAGTTACATTATTATAACCTTATCCTAAAAAAAAAACAGATTTGTAATTTACATTTGGTTGTATTTCAGCAGAAGTATGATCAAAAAGCAAGTGTCTTTAAATATCAGCCTCTGAGTATTGTCTTAGACAATGGGGTGACTTGATAATCCAGTTCGTTCATACCATGAAAGATCAAAAATGTGAAAGACACTCCTTGTAAAACAAAAATACATCCAGGAATGAAATTCTATAACCAATTCTAAAGGGATCAAACTAGGCATGGGATGATAACCGGTTTCAAGGTTGACAGTGGTTTGTAAAAGTCGTTTTAAAACCACTAAAATTTTGCTATACCATTTCTGTGGTGTTTACATTTTTTACATGTTATTGATATTGATATTTATTCATTGGGATAAAGCCCTTGAGATGTGCCATCTCATTTTCAAGGGGGTCCCACAATTAATTGCATGATAATGACAATAAATTGGTTAAGAATATGTGTTTAAGATGTCGCCTAAAATGTGCATTTTATATTCACAATTAAGATATCTTGAAGGGATAGTTCACACAAAAATGAAAAATGTTTGAAAATGAGATTCCTTTTTATAAAATGTGTTTTTTTCTGTCAGTGGACAAATAGTAATGTAATGTATTTTTTATTTAATGCCATGTCAGCAACCAAGGCTATTTTCATGGCAGGAACATTTCAATAATAAATATACAATTAAAAATCATCAAACAAATGAATACATAAATTAAATAAGATTTTTTGTATTAATACAAGATAAAAATTCTAAAATCTTTTCTGGTGTCACTTTGCTAAAAATGTCCTTAAGAGAGTTCATTTCATAAAAAAGTCTTCTGGAATCATTAAAAGCAGGACAGTCCAGTAAAATGTGTTTAATGGTAAGAGGAATTGTGCAGCACAAACACTGAGTAGGATTTTCACCTTGGAGCAAAAAGCCATGGGTTAGTCTTGTATGCCCAATACGACATCTGGTAAAAACCACTTGATCAAATCTAGATTTAAAATGTCTTAAAATTCTGTGTGAGATTTCAGGTTGGATTTCATGTAGTTTATTATTTTCTAATGCATCCCACTCCTCTTGCCACTTGTTTAAAATGTAAACATTGATAAAAGGTCTCATCTCTGATGGAGGAATTTGGCATTTGTTCATCACTTGTTTCAAAGCGTCTTCAGCAGCTGCATCAGCTCGCTCATTTCCTGAAAGCCCAACATGTCCTGGAACCCAGCAAAAAATGATGTGATAAAACTGATTTTGTAGTTGGTGAATTTTAGTTAAAATATTATCAATCAAAGGATGATCATTCTTTGAAGATTCCATAACTTGGAGGCATGATTTGGAGTCTGTAAAAATAATAGATTTCTTTTGCTGGACATTTTCAATATACTCTAATGCTAAAAGTAATGCACGGGCTTCAGCTGTGAATATGGAGCATTCTTTAGGCAGACTGACTCCATAACGTTGTTGCCCAGTCACCATTGCTGCTGCTACGCCATTTTCCACCTTTGAACCATCTGTAAAAATAGGTGAGTGCTGAGAATATTGGTTTCTAATATCCAGATATTGTTGTCTGTACATATTGGGATGAGTTACTCCTTTCTTCTGATGTCCTAAATCCATATTGATTATGGGCTTCTTTAGATTCCAATGAGGCAGTGAACTGAAGAGTATTTGACTTAATATGTCCAGGTTTATGTTTAAATTTTGTAAATGTGGATTAATGCGCAAACCAAATGGTCTGATGGTTTTTTGGACAAATAGTAAATAAATGCAATAATAAAGTTCATGTTAATTGACCCTTCGCTAAGCCCCGCCCTCCTTAGTTACTGTTGCTACGCCTGTCAAGCTTTCGTGTCTGGCCCGTCTATTACAATGTGTATGCGCTGGTGTCAGTCATTCCCAGTGATATAATTAGTCATTTTTGGCGAACAGGTGAGACATCCGAGAAAGCCAGAGAAAAAAAGCACTGCAATATGCATTACAGGGGTATATTCACAATATAATACGCAACCGATTAGAAAATAATTCGATCAAAAGTGAAGCTAGGTTAGCCTAGCCGCCTCATACGCTGACCATTCAACAGCTTAGTTCATGCACAGCAGGAGAGGTGAAATTTTAAAACAATCTAATAATAACAATTAAACCGTGATTTCTCTATTTTAGCCAAAAAGCCTGATAGATTTATTGCAATGAAATATAGCGTTACTAACCCACGAGGAAACACGCATACACAGTGCTTCTACATAATTCATTTACAGAAAGAACAGTCAGAAAGGGGGAAATTGATGGATTTGTACCAAATATTAACATCATTGACCCATAACAATGTACAGTAAGTTATCTATAACTAGGGCTAGACGGAATCTGCGGACGTTTTTGCTATTTCTGCAGAGAACTTTGGTAAAAATTTGCGGATTTCTGCAGAATTATTTTGGGAGTATCGTAACTAAAACCTTAATATGTGAAATAAAAAAAATAATATCTTTTTAACTTATATTTAATGTTTAAAATGCAAATCCAATTAGATTAACTGTAAATAGTTAACTGTAAGTAAATAAATAGAATTAATGATGGGCTAAAAATCTGTGCGCGCAGATTCCGTGTGGGCCTACCTATAACTGTCAGTATGTTTGTGTGCTCTTTATAAATGACTGAAAAACAGCTGTGGGTAACGTTAAAGTATATTGATCGCAAGTGCTCAGTTTGTGATCACATCTCTGTTTTGTTCTGTTGATATGTAATGTCAAATATTCGTAGCTTGAAACAGATGGAAATATGACTGCTATTAGTATGACTACTACGGCGAAGGCAGGCTTAAACTGAGTAGGCTCATAATATCGAGAGAAAAAAAAGAAAAAGACAGCTGGGAAACATAACCTGCTTTGTATTTTTGTAGGAAACACAGTTTAGATCGTTTTAGGGTAACGTAAGAGGTGTGCGAGTTATTGCCGTCTATCAGTGAATGTGTCAGGAATCCCGAAATCAAAACTTTTAGGATACCGGGTATCAGATTTGCACAATCCATATGCACAACGCTTTGGTTTGTTTCCCTTGCTCGAAAGCTTGACAGAGCCCCTGCGCGTAGCTACGGTTGCCAAGCCACGATTGGTGCATGTCGGTTTTTGGGTGTGGCTTAGCGAAGGGTCAATTATAGTTCTTTGAAAACGTCATAATGTGAAATTTTGCTTTGAACACAAGTTAAAATTGTAAAATTAGGAAAAGAAATCACTTACACGCCAACATGTAAGCATGCTATAGACCATTTCAATGTGGTCATGCCACTGGTCCATGAACATTTCCTGCTTGTTATCAAACTACTTCATAACTGTAAAAAGGGGCAATTTAACCATAACTTACTGTTAAAACAGCTATCGTAACATTATTTATTAATATGTGGCTTTTTTTGGATTCTCGGAGGCTATAGAAATTAAAAATGTAAAACAGGAAATGCGTTGGGACCATTGTTTTTGTTTACATCTCTCAAAATGGTCTATAGACCTCAACACTGCAGTGGCTTATCCGAGATATCCCTTTTTAAGTTGTAAAAAATCTGTTTTAGAAAGTAATGAAGACAGGAGAAGTCAATGATTTATTCTATTTATTTAGCCTGACATGTTTACTGCTCCAAAATATTTCTGTTCTCAAAATAAAATATATAGTGTTAAATGGAAAAAAAGTTGTCGTCTTTTACAGACATTTAAAAATAACTTATTTTAGAGAAGTAATTACAATAACCGAATGAAACCGTGATATTTTTATCCAAGGTTTTCATACCATCAGAATCGTATACTGGCCCATGCCCAGATCAAACTACAGTATTAGGATCGTACATGTGTCCTATGGGAAATTATTGCTTCATTCCAAATGATATATGTGGATCATGACATGGCTAACTGTCAGATAACTGACACTATAACAGGAGTATTTCTAGAATGTACATGAGAACATAAACAAAACTGGTTTCTTTGTTTTTTACCAGAATGAAGTGTTTGAAGATTGTAACTATAAAAAAAATTGAGCTCTGAACTGCAAAACCTGCACATGACCCGCGAATGCCACATCCTGATTAGCTGATATACAGAAAAGACAGACCTATACGCATAGAAAGGGATTATATGAATAATAAACGAGTTTTTGTTGTCACGTTAATGTGTACACGATCTCCAGAAAAGCCCAGAGAGTCCGGCGAGCACCCCATCATCACCACCACCACTAACACTACCATCATCATCATGGAGCGGCCACTTCCTTACCTTTCCGCCTGAAGAACGACATGATGGATCTGAAGCTGTGAACGCGCGCTCAGCTCAGAGACAACATCCCGACGACTCCCGAGTCCCTTCATTCATAACACTTCATCGCTTTCATAACCCACATCAGCGGTCACTGGCAAAACAGAAAAACGTCCAGTCCCCGCTCAGCTGGCCCGGTCGCCATATTGTCAATAAACGCCTCACTTCCGGAGTATGTCTGCGGCACAGCGCTTCTGCTGGAATTATGGGAAAAAAACAGACAAGTGAAAAGCCTTCATTCCCATACAGGCCGCATAGCATTGCTAGAAAGCGCGTTAATATTTTATGAAAGGTGTTTTTTTTAATTAAATGATATGACAGCAGCGTCCTGCATACATGTTGTGCTGTGCCTTGTAGAATACTGGTTAGCTACACACTAGCCAAAATTTACTAGCGTATGTAGCTGATGTGCAGTATTATACTATGTTTTTTGTTCAAAATTAATTTATTCAATGAATTCAAATAGTATAATATATAACTTACAGTGAAATTATATATCTAGCTAATATACACTCACCGGCCACTTTATTAGGTACACCTTACTAGTACCAGGTTGGACCCCCTTTTGCCTTCAGAACTGCCTTAATCCTTCGTGGCATAGATTCGACAAGGTACTGGATATATTCCTCAGAGATTTTGGTCCATATTGACATGATAGCATCACGCAGTTTCTGCAGATTTGTCAGCTGCACATCCATGATGCGAATCTCCTGCACCACCCCATCCCAAAGGTGCTCTATTTGATTGAGTCCTGGTGACTGCGGAGGCCATTTGAGCACAGTGAACTCATGTTCAAGAAACCAGTCTGAGATGAGTTGGAGATTTGTGCTTTATGACATGTGCGTTATCCTACTGGAAGAAGCCATCAGAAGATGGGTACACTGTGGTCATAAAGGGATGGACATGGTCAGCAACAATACTCAGGTAGACTGTGGCATTGACACGATGCTCAATTGGTACTAATGGGCCCAAAGTTGCCAAGAAAATATCCCTCACACCATTACACCACCACTAGCAGCCTGAACCATTGATACAAGGCAGGATCCATGCTTTGATGTTGTTGACTCCAAATTCTGACCCTACCAAGTCGCAGCAGAAATCGAGACTCAGGCAACATTTTTCAATTCTTTTATTATGCAATTTTGGTGTGAATTGTAGCCTCAGTTTCCTGTTCTTAACTGACAGGAGTGGCACCCAGTGTGGGTGTGGTCTTCTGCTGCTGTAGCCCATCTGCCTCAAGGTTGGACGTGTTGTGCATTCAGAGATGCTCTTCTGCATACCTTGGTTGTAGCAAGTGGTTATTTGAGTTACTGTTGCCTTTCTATCAGCTCCAGTCTGGCCATTCTCCTCTGACCTCTGGCATCAATAAGGCATTTGCGCCCACAGAACTGCCACTCACTGGATATTTTCTCTTTTTCTGACCATTCTCTGTTAACCCTAGAGATGGTTGTGCGTGAAAATTCCAGTAGATCAGCAGTTTCTGAAATACTCAGACCAGCCCCCCTGGCACCAACATCCATGCCACGTTCAAAATCATTTAAACCACCTTTCTTCCCCATTCTGATGCTCAGTTTGAACTGCAGCAGATCGTCTTGACCATGTCTACATGCCTAAATGCATTTAGTTGCTGCCATGTAATTGGCTGATTAGAAATTAGCATAAACGAGCAGTTGGACAGGTGTACCTAATAAAGCGGCCAGTGAGTGTATGTCTATTTACTAGGAAACCATTCCAGCATTATGGATGTGACGTTTTTGTGGCAAACTTGAAACATACATTTACAAAGAATGTAGCTATATGTTAACAGTATATTGAAACGTCTGTTTTTATTTTCAAAACAACTAACCACAGAGTTAAGGGATCCGAAAAATATCAACATGTACACATTGTATGTTTTACACGAGATAAACAAACATGCATTATGGAAGTGATCAAAAATGTTTGTGAGGCTTACAGTAGATACAACATACTAATAATTCTGTGAATTAAACTGCACATCATAAAATAAATAATACTAATCAAAAGGATAAAAATTGGATCTCTTTATAAACATAAAACATAACATTATTTGCATTAATGAGGAAAATCTCTGTTACGGATGTGACAGATGTGAAATTGCCACTTTTGTGACTTTGGTAAATCAAATAAATATGTTTGTAAATGTTGACAGATTTTTTTTGAGTATTTTTACAACAGGCTAAACAAACAACTTAAAAATGGTTTTTACTAATTTGGTGGTGAAAACCTTTTTTTTTGACAGATGAGCTTGTTTTTTTTTCTCTCCCTCCCTGATTCTGAAGATTTGTTTACTGGATTTTTCATTTTTCACATAATAGATCACAAAATATCCCTTTTAAAAAATTATATTTATATAAATGAAAGACTGCAGAATATTTTCAAGGGATTAAAGTCAGCGTGAAATCAAAATTTACAATGTTTATTTTGCTAGCACACATCGAAACATCACACATCTTTAAGTGATCAATAATCCATGTGAGTTTTTTGAGAATTTAATGGGGGGAAAAAAAGTTTCTTTTGGTAATCTTCAAACAAATCTTGCCCTTTGCTTCAGAGTTTAAAGTGGCGGTTCTTCTCTGTTGACGTCAGTTTGACGGCTTCTTACCTTTAGACTGCTACGAGGAAATGTTTATTAAATGTCCCATTTACACTTTCATTTTTATGATCTATATTCTGGGTCATTTCAGATTATGACTTGTTATACAACCCTTTGTGTGACCGTGTTTAAATAAGTATTGAACACATCACCTATTTTCTTAGAAAAAAAAATATTTCTAAAGGTGCCGGTGACTTGAAATTTTCCCTGGATGTTGGTAACAACCAAAGAATTCCATATATGCAAAGAAAGCAAATCTAATTAGTTTACAAATTATGTAATGCTTAATAAAATGAAATGACACAGAGAAAAAGTATTGAACACGTGAAGAAAGGGAGATGTAAAAAGACATGGAAAGCCCAAACAGCAGCTGAAATCTCCCAGTAGTTCTTCAGCAACCCTCTGCCCTTTGTCATTGCAAATGAATATTAGCTGCTTCAGTCCAACATCTACATTACCAGAATGATAAAGATGAAACCAAGGTGGACTTTACAGCAAGACAATGATCCAAAGGCCTAGGAAACTCACAAATGCTGGCAGAGAAAGAAAAAAAAATCAAGCTGTACAATGGCCCAGCCAATCACCTGATCCAAATCCAATAGAAAATACAAATTAAAGATCAGATTTGATAGATGAGACCCACAGAACCGTCAAGATTTTTACATTCTGTTGAGGTCTGTGGAAAACTCACACCTGAGCAATGAATGTGACTTTATTCTCCATATGAGAGGCTTCGTTAAGCTGTCATCACCAAAAAAAGCCTTTTATATAAAGTATTAATACATTTCAGTAGTTTCTCCTTGTGTCATTCTATTTTTTTGTTTTGTTTGATTGTTACGTGTGTATTGTTTTTTTTTTACTAGAATATGGTTCAATTCCATGTCAACATCTCCCTAGAAATATTATTCCCAGAAGAAGAAAAAAAGCATGTCATGTTCAATACCTATTTTCCCTGCTGAATATATACACATTTAATGTTTGACAGAAATCTGTGCTGTACAGATGCCTAGCCCCAATGAACAAAAGACAAAGCCTGTAACATCCTTTATTGCATGAAAGTCTTGAATAATGCCAAAATATTCCCTAAATTTGTGCGTTGTAGCAAAGGCAAACACACTGAGAAAAACAAAGATCAGGTCAAAAGTACCCATAATTTAACACGTTCTGACAAATTGTGTCTAACTTAAAGATTTCCCTTTTTGTTTTCAACCGTTAAAGCGTTAATCTGAAGCTGTTTACACAGGGAGTTTCCTGCTCTGATGATCTTCTCCTGGGAAGAGCGGAGAGCATCAAGCAACATCCGTGCGCAATACACTTTGGACGTCACCATCATTGTTGCACTACCCAGGAGTCCCCCAAACAGAGAAGAAAAACTGCTGTGAAAACGAAACAGAACAGAATGAGAAAGACAAGAAAAGGAGGCGTTTATTTGTTCAAATGTCATAATAAAAAGCTTATGGTGGGTTTTTTTACCCTCTATGATCAGTTCATGCTCATTTCCCCATGGCCTGCTCGATGGCAGTCACGATTTTCTGCATTTTTGAATCGGAGTCAACAAATCCATCTCCATTCTGACAAAGATCAAATTACATGTAAAATATTGTAGACACATACTTTCCCAAACAAGATTTGCATAGCAAAACATTCAGTCATGAACACTGCACTCTGCAGTAGCTAAAGGGATAGTTGAAAATCATTTAATCACCCTGCACTTCCAAACCTGTTTAACTTTCTTCTGTTTAGCACAAAAGAAGATATTTTGAAGAATGCTGAAAACTGGTAACCATTGACTTCCATAGTATTTTTTTCCTATATGGTTGTCAATGATAACCGGGTGTCAGCTTCCTTCAATATATCGTGTTTTGTGTTTGATAACAAAACTCAAAAAAGGTTTCAAACCACTTGAGGGCGAGTAAATAGTGAGAGAATTTTTATTTTTGATTTCCCTATACTTCTGCGTCAAGCGCGCACACATATGGTCCCTCACGGTGGCTGACACGCACCTCTCAAAAAATGTAACTACACGTCGCAGTGATGCATAGCACAAGCTTTGTGATTGGTCGGCTTGGTAGCTGTGACAAGCATGGCCGGTGCTGAGAGCCGCAAGCCTGATGGAGCGAGTGTTTACAAGTGTCTTGTCCCATGAAGGAGCTCCAGATGGAAACGTTTGTATCGTGTTTACCATATGAATAAAGTTGTTGCACTAGTGGAAGATGAGGAACCTTTTACACCATTAACAATGTAGACTTTATTTAGTTTAACAACAAAACATCCGTAAATAGTGCTATTCAGCCTAGCCTGCTTTAACTGAGGTGAAGTTAGTTTTATATTCACATCATTGGTTCATTTTTGAACAATGACGACCTGTGACGCTCTCCCTATATTGTTTACCATGCTACTCTGAATATTCACTCTGAAATAGCATGTCACTATGGCTTAATAATTAATGTAATTCCTGCACACCGCCGGACAAACACTAGAGGCTATTAACACATGAGAGAGGGTTCTGCTGTCATCTTTAGGGTGTGCGTGCTCGTGTTTCAGGAGGCGTGGCTCTGGACGGCAGGGGAGGGACTGTGATTCAGAGATTTATGCTAAGCTAATAGCATTGTGGAAGATCACCTACTGCACCTTTAAGATGTACAGTGCAGTGCAATTTAAGAAAGAAACTGAATAAAGGCTAGAAATTATGGTTAATTAATTATGGTATGGTAATGGAATTATGGCGAATTCAAAATACATAACTGTGATCTATGGGAGTAAAAAGAGCGAGTGAGAGGTCAACACTTACCTTCTTAGAGTGCACCAACTTGCCGTTTACTTCCACCTCAAACCAGCCTGTGGTCGAGGGTGTGCCCACACCAGTCTGCGAAGGGGAATTCATAGTAAAATAGAAAAGATAATCAGGAGAAAACAAGACTTTGTGCAATTGTACATGCACATGTATTAATAAATTATTTACATTAAGGTTTGTCATGATAAAATTATTTAATTGACATACAATCTCAAGTTCGTTGGGGAATTCATCCTCAAGCAACGTCTTGAGTTTGGTGAACTGTTCACAAAAGAGAAAACAAATATTACATTATTATATTAAAGTGATAGTTCAACCAAAAATGAAATCATAATTTACTCATCCTCCACTTGAGTTTCTTTCTTTAGTTGAACACAAAGGAAGATATTTTAAAGAATGTTTTTCATCGACTTCCACAGTATTTTGTTCCCACTAATGGCTATTCTTAGACATCTATTAGATTTTCAATGGCAGCCTAAATTTAGCTATGTTTTAGCCAAGCCATCTATGTTTAGACATCTATTAGACACAGAAAATGCTTTCTGGGTACGTGGCTCACCTGCTTCTGGTTATTTTCTAGTTTAGGGATCACAAACCAATAAGATTCAATCAATGAACTTAAAGCAAAGTGACTCATCTCTGAAATATACTGTATACATTTTTATACAACAGTTCTGTCTGGTTCTCGAATCTGATTGGCTGATAGCTGTGCGATATTCCCATAATAACAGCACTCGTACAGCCTCTTCACCCTTGTGTATTACTCCGCCCACATAGAGTGACAGCAGATCAATAAACTCACTACAGTTTGACAAATATCATTAGACAACAATGTATTTTGAGGCATTTTTAGGCGTGAATGTTTAGATTGCTACTATGCAGTTTATTTATAAGGATAGTGCCTATTTTAAATATTAATAATTTCAGAGATACAGCGCATCAGCCTGTCGTTCTGAGCGGAGCAAAAATAGTTTACATTGTCCATCCACAAGATGGCGACAGAGACCGCATAATAAGCCCTTAGAGGAGAAAAACTCAAGAGTAATTTCTAACTACAGCTGATCAAATAAGTATTAAACATTCATTCATTCATTCATTTTCGGCTTAGTCCCTTTATTAATCCGGGGTCGCCACAGCGGAATGAACCGCCAACTTATCCAGCACGTTTTTACGCAGCAGATGCCCTTCCGGCTTCAACCCATCTCTGGGAAACATCCACACACACTCATTTACAGTCATACACTACGGACAATTTAACCTACCCAATTCACCTGTACCACATGTCTTTGGACTGTGGGGGAAACCGGAGCAACTGGAGGAAACCCACGCGAACGCAGGGAGAACATGCAAACTCCACACAGAAACGCCAACTGACCCAGCCGAGGCTAGAACCAGCGACCTTCTTGCTGTGAGGCGACAGCACTATCTACAGCGCCACTGCGTCATCTAATTATTAAACAGCTAAGCGTTATTCTAAGTCGATCTCTCTTTTTTGTGTGTATATATATATATATATATATATATATATATATAGTAGTCTTCTATTAATTGTAGTGTATTGAGTGTGAGATCGGACTCGCATATCAGGAATGTATGCATTTTGTGTTGGCCATTCTTTGTAAAAGCAAGCAAAAAACAGAAATGTGCGCACATCTAAAAAATCTCGAAGGTAGGTCCTCGATCAAAAATAAACACTGTTAACACTAAACTCATTACTTAAAGCCGAATTATACAAGAGGTCCGCGTATTTGATGGTTTTGGTGTTTTTCGAACCAAGGCTTCTTTTTGATCCATATTTTCAAAACGGGCCGCAGCTTCTTTAATCCATTTTTTAAAATGACCTCCATCATAAAACCGTTTACATAATTCCTTACGTTGTTTATCATATGTTGTATACTAAATATATGTGTACACAATTTGTTTTCCCCTTGGTTCACTGGCCTTGTGGTTGATTGATGTGATTATTTTTTGCAGGTGTGATGTGCTATATTTATACATTGAATACTGTCTCTGAGGAAGGTAAAATTTGGATTTGTATTTTAAATCTTTTTTGTAATGGTATGTATCTCATATTGTCATATGTATATTCTTGTATGCAAATGTGCCTCTTTACTGGCTTGTTGGCTGACTGTGATGATCGACTGCAGGTGTAATGTGTAGAGCCGTTTCACTATTTCTTGAGAACTCCCATTTGTATTGTTTTACCTGATGAAGACCATGTCGGTCGAAACATTGTATTAAAGACTTTTGAGAGCTAAAGTGGCAGTGTGTCGATTTTCTTTTGATCTTTTGCTACACTCTTTGTATAACCCGAAGTTACTTTTTGGTTGGCCATCTGTTTTTGTTTCTAATGAGTCTCCTGTTTTCGTTACTGCAGACTAGTTCAGTAAAAAGACAGAAAAAAGAAATGCCCGCATGTGTTTAGTGTTTTTCCTTATCACAAACACAACGTTAATCTGGTAGTGTTTACACTGCCTCTTTCAGGGTTAATTATTGTGATCACCTGATTGCAACAAAGTACTGGGAAATCTCTGTAGACTGATGGCATTTCATGCCGTTCAGCCTTATCTTAAAATGTGAGCAAATCACCCGTTTTGTCATCACTTTAGTCATTACGTTAAAGAATCATTCAAATACTAGCTCTAAAGTGACGTTGGTGAAGTAGCAACAGTTTCTGCTGTTATGACGTCAGCTGCAGATGTGAATGTATGGAGGAAGTAGTTCCTCATACAAAAGGGTTTTTAGACTCTCCATGTTTCATTTTCTTTTTTTTATTTACACGATTGTGGCGTTGAACTGTTGTATGAACGCAATATCACACTCGTAGCAGTACGATATGGCTGTATATCGCCTCCCATCAGTGACGATATGCAGCCATATCGCACTGCTACGAGTGTGTTATTGCTCATATTTACATCTACAATTTAAAGCTTTGTTTTTTTTAATCATGAGTTGAAGCTTTAAAAAAACAATTACATACGAGCTTAGATGTCTCTGTATATTTTTACAGTAAGCATGATCAACTAAGCTTCACTAACACTAATGTGTAATCACATTCTTTAGAATATCTTACTTTGTATTTTAACAGAAGAAAAAAAATCATAAAAATTTAGGTTTTGAGTGAATTATCCCTTAAAATAGGAAACAATGGGTTTATATCTTAATAATAAGAACTGAAGTGAAGTGAAAGAATCTTACATTGGGCCGGTACCCTCATCCGCCGCTAGAAGATGACAAACAGACATATTTAAATAATATTCACCTGATTGGTCAAAAGTAATTAGCATATTAGCTGTTTTTTAAACTATGACGGTTCAGAAATTACATAGATTTTTCTGATTCCAATCTTTTGAGCTACCGTGCATAGCTCGTAATCATTCGGTTGTTAAGAAAACAGCAGTGAATGCAGGAATCCAAACAATTAAGCCTGCAAATCCTGCTGAGCATAGAAACATGAGCGGGTGCACCTAACAACCCAAACAATGAGCGAAGCACAAACAACGCTACTGTATGTCCTTCGTCTTCCTAGTATTAATAGTTATATTGATCTACATATACAGCCAGAACATAAAAAATTGAACTAAAGTTGGTTTTATATGCACACGTTCGGAATTTCTCGATAATAATAACGTTTTAAGAGAAGTATTCTTTGCAAATTCTTAATAGGGGAATCATATTAGCAGCCAATGACTTTCAAAGTTCAACATTGTTAACTGCTATTGTTGTTTTGAAGTCATACTTACAGGCTATTTTAGACCGAATATTCAAAGTAGCAAGGTAAACAATATAGAGAGCATGTCACGAGCGAATATAAAACCAACGTTACCCTCAATAACATAAAATAAGCTTTAACAAATTTTAAAAACACTTCTACATCTGTAATTTCTATTAAACACAGTGAGTGCATCATAAATCAGTCATCTAAAAATGGCACTGCCTGCAATAAGCCCGAAAATATACAGTACAGTAACCTACCAGTAAACGATATGAACTTTGACGGTCATCTTGACAGTGCGTGAGAGTCTCGACTGTTTGGGCTGTGCCTATGTGTGCTGCGCAGATAACGAACTGAGGAAATTATTTTCGGGTCTGTTAGATTAGTTCCAGCTGTTTCCTGGATTGTTATGAAAGATTGGAGGAGGAGCTAGAGGCCTGCCATAGATATATACACTAGATATCACATAGGGACCCTGAGCATGCGTCAATAGCGCCGCCACATTGGTACAGTGCTTCTAGGACAAACGTCATTCAACCGCATAGTCAAGACAGTGTGCCAATGTGAAGATGCTGGACTTTAGCGCTGTGTTTGTGTTGTAGTAATGAGCAAACAAAGAATACAAAGCACAAAGGCATCACATTTCATAGGTAAGATTTCGTTTTTTATGTTTTTGTATGTTATGAACTTTTGTGCTTAACAAGTCACGTTATTGATGATAATACAGTCTCTTACTGCAGTGACCATAAGGCAAAGTAGCACCAACTCGCACTAAATTCTAAGCTTATGCTAGTTTTGTTGAATAAAATAAGCAAACAATGTTGTGAAATATGACAAGAAGATGCTGCGCTGCCAGAAACTTGTATTATTGTCGGCTAAGTGAACGAGTCGTTCATAACGGCGATTCATTCACAAACGAATCGCTCCCTCCGTCAGAATGAGAAGTGAAAGCAGGAGAGGAGGTGTGTTTCAGGACATGGATTAGATCAAATTAAACAGGGAAGGAGGGTAATGCATTTCCATGCACACAAACACTTGCTTTTGTCAGGAATGCCCGTGCGGTCACATCCATCAATGTAGAAAAGTGATGTAAAATTATAATATTTCATAATTTAAAAAAAATATTTGCATACGGACCACCGGGGAAAACTCCCGATCATAGATATATGTGTATATGTGTATTTCTCTGGCTTTGGATGGCCAGTCCTCCACTTCACCCTGGTCCTGCATTCATTTCAATCGAGCGCTACCCTGTACTAAAATGGCGGCTCTATTGACGCATTCCTTTAAATAGACAACAGTAGGGTAGGCGACATCTAATGTATATATCTATGGAGGCCTGCTAGTGTCTGCACAACCACTCCTCGCGAGAATTCATCTTCTTCCGCTTACAGTTCCCTCAGATCCCTAAAATGTTTAGCAAACGAGGGAATTTACACTACAGCAACAGCACCACTAAACAATGTTGTCGGAGCTTCACCGATTCACTGTAATATTACACACCGAAACAGTCGAAGCAAATGTATCGAGGCTTCGAAACCAGTCTCTGCAGTGACATCCAGTGGTCATTTTCAGGTATTGCTCTGAAACCACATCAACAAAGATTGTCGTTCAAAATCTTTAGGTTAATTTATGAACCAGTCTATTCTATAAGTCACCATATCTTTAAGATTACTTCATTTTGTAATCCTCCATTTCCCCCTTCACTTAATGATAAAGCATTTAATATTTGGATTTCTGTTGTCAGTGATATTTATATTGATAATATTTTTCCCAGCTTTCCACAGTTAATAAAAAATCCTGTTTTCAGTTCTCTTTTTTGTAGATACTTGCAACTCATTTCCAGATTGTCCTAATCTTCCACCAAATAGCATCCTTAGTTAAAAAAAAGAAGCTAAAAATCCTTTTGTATGCAATCTGATCGCAAACTCTCATTAAAGGGCGAATGTGAAATAATCACAGTTATGAAGGTTATGTTTTTAACTGTATTATAACTGCATTTACCTTTTAATTAATAATGGAAACTTTCTTTGGAATGTCAATTCACGCATAAACAACATCAATAATAACTATTAAGTAACTTTTTTAATACTAATAATGATCAGGGATGCTCCGATCAGGATTTTTGCAGCCGATACCAAGTACCAATTCTTTGTGATGGTGATCGGCCAATACTGAGTACTGATTCTGATGCTTCAAGCTTTATAATACATGAAGCACATTTTCCCCCTAAGTATGATAATTAAGTGGAGATCTTGCCTTACACCTCAGAGAATAAATGAAGAATGTTGCATATAATCCCTCAAACATGTCTCTTTTATAACCATTTAGTGTGGAAATGTCATGGTCAGAAGCAACTTTACAGAAAATAATAGATAAAACAGATACAAAAAAATGGTAAGAAAAACAACTAACAAAGCAATTTGGAAACATTTGCAAATGATGGAAGAAGAATTCGACATGTCTCAATCAAGAAAAAGTACATATTTGATGCACAAGATGTTAAAATGCACATCTATAAATATTTATATTTGTTTATTGCAGTAAGTATATTACAAAAAGGTATATTATGAAATATTCAATTAAAACTTTTTTTTTTTAGCGTTTTTAATTGCATTTCAGCCAGGTTTTAGGGAACTTGTAAAAATGTCAAAAACACAGAACTCTTAGTTCTTATATATTTAAAAAGGTCTAAGAACATTCCAATATTTTGCTCTCCAACTAGCATGTCTGGTTCCTCTGCATATAAACTCGTAAACAGACACCTGTGATCAGGTCTAGAGATCGGCCAGATTGGCGAGTACCGATCGAGTCATAAAATGTGATTATCGGCCGATGCCGATCGATCGGAGCATCCCTACTAATGATTTACATATTTACTTGAATATACCATTGTATGGAATAAGAACAGTTAATCTGAGAATTACTAGTAGATGAACCCCATTGTAACGAAGTTCAACTGTAACTTCCTTTGAATTTATAACTTGTGGTTTAAGTTCTGAAGTAAGATAGATTAATTTACTCATTTATAATCATTTTAGAACTTTTTGGTCTGAAAGTGAAAATTTACTTTCACTTATAACTGTTTAACACAACTCAGTCCCAAAAATGTCAGAGACTTTAGGGAAAAAACTAATATATTTTTGACACTAATATAATTCAATAATTGTAATAACTTTAATCATCTGATAATTTATTCAAAATGTTTTCTTTCTAAACCCTTTCTCCCTAAACCCTAATAACCTAAACATGAAACGTGAAAAAATAAATAAATAACAACCAAAAAACTCTTGAAATTATATACATTTTATTAAAGAATACATTCTTTATTGTTCATTTAATTCTGCATTATATTTATTTGACCCCAGCTGCTGCTCGTGAATTTTCCCAAATGTAAAATTAGGCAGCAGATTCACAGTGGTCTTGTTACAGTAGCAGTAGTTTTTAATTTGAAGGTAATAACATGGCTAAGGTGGACTAATGGGGACAGTTATGCCAAAAAGTGTGTTGTTTCAGAAAGGCAATTTAAGGCTTTACGTCAGGAGAAGAAACTCTGACTCTTCAGCTCCATTTATTTTACATCAAAACAGGGTCAGAAATAATAGAAGGTCGCTCTTTTGAGCCCCGGCTGAGTCAGTTGGCTTTTTCCAAGTGGAGTTTGCATGTTGTCCCCGTGGTTGCGTGAGTTTCCTCTGGGTGCTCCGCTTTTCCAAAGTCCAAAGATATGCGCTATAGGTGAAATGAATAAGCTAAATTGTCCGTAGTGTATGTGTGTGAAGGAGTATGTATGGATGAATGTTTCCCAGTGATGGGTTGCAGCTGGAAGGGCATCTGCTGCGTAAAACATATGCTGGATAAGTTGGCGGTTCATTCCGCTGTGGCGACCCCAGATTAATAAAGGGACTAAGCCGAAAAGAAAATGAATGAATGAATGAATGTTGGCTGAACAACATTCAGATGTCAGTTTAATGTAATGTAAGCTGCAGTGACTTGTACAGTTAATTTGATTCAACTTATTCTTTTTTTCAAACTCACTTTTGTGTAAATTTGAATCTAGAACCGTTCCACACATGCTGAAAACCATTAAATGAAAACACTCTTTTGCTACAGCATTTAGTCCAAATGAACACACAAAAACTACAATTTCAGTTCAGTAAACTATTAGCAAATAAACAGGAAGGCCACCAAGATGTTCAACGTCCAGAAAATACTACAAAATCATTGTCAAAACTTGACTTCAGTGATTTCAGTGTAAAAAACTTCTTTGATCGGCCTTGACTTCCATGTCAGATTATGTGCTTACTAGAGAAATATGATGCTTGTGTGTTGCTCTGTTGACTTAAATCATGGAATCACATTAAGTGCAAGAAAACACACACACACTGCATCACTTGTGGGATGTTTTTCGCCTCACATGATTTTTCTGCAATTTTGTTTTCTTGTGGTGGAAGACTTGATGAATTCTGCATGTTGGCAGCAAACACATCGCACATTCCACATGATTTGTGCTGCCCAGTGGAAATTAGCCTCTATTCGCACATTTGCATTGGCTTTTGTAAGTAATTAGCAAATACTTAATTTCACTTATTGTGAACCAGCATAAATGGCAATAGGTCCTACTGCTGCACTCAGACCTGTCACCAAAGAGAAAACAAAGGTGCATTTGTAGTTTTTTGGCACACAGTGTTCTTGGTGCTTTGGATGATTATGGTTGAACCACTGAAGTCACATGAAATGTTTTGACAATGTTTTTGGTTCCATTTCTGGACTTTGAATGTCTCTGGACCCTTCTTGGAGGTGAGTGAGCTCTCGGATTTACCCAGCAAACATTGGTCGGACGCAACGTCCTCTCCCCGGCCATAAGGGGTCATGGCAGGACGGCACAAAAGGTGTATACTGTTTGTCCGAAGGCAAAGTCCTCTCTCCAGCCAAAATTAGTCGCAGCTAGATGGCACAAATGCATAACATGTCCTAAAACGCATTAATATACGCTTGTATACATTTGTACATGTCTATATTCTAAAGGTTTTGCGTGCATTTACAATTTCATATACATGTAGTTTAATATATACCCCGTCGTGATTAGGTCCACAAGTGACGTCATTTACACCTGCATTTATAGTCCATCATTACCCTTGCTGAAATTATGAAATATACAAAAGTATCATACTTACATCTGAGTATATACTACAGAAATTTATATATATATATATATATATATATATATATATATATATATATATATATATATATATATATATATATATATATATGCATCCCAAGTGTGTTTTAAGAGGTTGTGGCCAAACTTTAGGCATCTCAAGACCCATTAAAAATAGATATATCTTTATAAAATACATATACAGGAATCAAATAATGAAATTCAATATCTTTAAAGACCTTTGTAAGACTTTTGTAAGACTCTTTCCATATATTTTTAAGCTCATTGCCACCTTAGGTTTCAACCAGTATCATTGGTTACATTTTAACTTATATATTTATAAGTATATTTACTAAATACTGATTTCAAGAAACTAATCCTGTAATGTTAATCCAGCAGGTGGCGCTTATAAAACAGCAGAAATAACGGTGTTGCATTAGTTACTGCAGTAAAAAAAGCAGCGTGATGTCAAATCTAGCAGGATTCTATCGACTTCATAAACTACACAGCACCTCAATATTCGCTGATTAAATACAGGAAAACTTTAGCATACAACTATACGTTGTATAATCAAAAATTTTACAAATTTTAATACCTTTCATACCTTCATACCAAAATTGATTTTTCAACTTTAAATACTTTTTAAGACCCCGCGGACATCCTGAAAAACCTCTTAATTTGTGTTCTGAAGATGAACGAAGATCTCAGTGGTTTGCAGCAACATGAGGGTGAGTAATTAAAAACAGAATTTTCATTTTTGGGTGAACTAACCCTTTACGTTTTGACATGTGCATGCCTCATAACAACAGTCTTGAGGGCATTTCTACAACCAGCCAAGCATGTTTAAGTTCTGGGTAAACTGTTCCCAACACAAGGGCAAAGGGAACTACCAAACAAGTTGCCTCTTGAGACCGTTTCTGTCTATGGAGGATTTAATCATCCAACCATTGTAAGCTATAGGTGATGTTAAGCGTAATAGGAGTGATTAGTATTATTCATGAATTGCATGTTGAATAAACACTAATGCATGTTGCATGTTGAATAAAACATAATCATTAGGACATGCAGACTAATCATCATCTGTTATCTGAGTTCTTGCGGTGTCTTTTAGACGGTGGCAGCAGATGTGTGGGCAGCTCATGAGGAAGCCCAAAACCTTCTAACTTTACCTCAATGAGATGGCCGGCCAAAGCAAACTCCTCATCATCCAACTTACCATCACAATCCACGTCCGCCAGCTTCCAGATTCGTCCCAGGACCGAGCTGGGCAGACGAGTGCGCAACATCCACTCCTTCACTTTAGTCCCACTCAGCTTTCCCTCATGAGGCGAGAGGTTGTAGAAGATCTCGTCGAACTTTGCTTTATCTTTTGACACTACCCATTCTTCATTTGACACCTGATCGATTTCTCCATTGGATCCAGGGTGATGAAACGGGTTCCCCACAATAAACGGGCCCCTGTGAGACCCTAAAGGTCCTCCTTGTATTAAAAGTTGATCAGCTGCTTCTTCGTCCTCTTGGCGTAGAAGAGGCATCAGCTTGGCAATGTCAGTGTTTAGGAGCTCATCCAACCCAGCCAAGAGCTTAGGCTTGAGGCCTTTAAACTTGAAGTCGTGGCTCATGAGTCGCTCCTGTGTGTGATGGGAATATAAAAATGCTTATTAGACCAATATCATATACTGCAGTGTTTCTCAACCATGTTCCTGGAGGACCATCAGCTCTGCACATTTACATGTCTCCTTAACCAAACACTATTGATTCAGATCATCAGCTCCTTAGCAGTGACCAAAGGACAAAGGAGACTTCCAAAACATGCAGTGTTGGTGGTCCTCAAGGAACGTGGTTGAGAAACACTAATAATACACTGTACTGTAACTCATACTATTAAACAAAAAGGGGTTTTGTAGAAGAACAGAGTTTCTCAATCCCGGTCCTCACGCTCCACTGATTTGCATATTTTGCATGTTTTTCTTATTTAACACAGCTGATTTGCTTATCCAGCTCATTTGAAGAGCTTCGTGCATGAACTGTGTTTTGATTGAAAGGTCCTTACACAGTGTGCATTGATATCTAGTTCCTCTTTCTTCATTACTCTCTACCTGAGCATGAGAAACCTTTATTTCACTTCAGAACTTTCATTCACGTTTTTACACTATGCCACTGCCTGCATTATCACTACGAGAAACGCTGCAATAGAAGAACTCTTTTTATGGAGTCAGATCAGTCTCAATAGTAATGCATTAACAAAAAAAAAATCATACGTGCACAGCACAATTCACATATACAAAAGACAATTCGTAAATACAAAACACAATTCATAATGCACAAACTCAGTTTGTAATTTCAAAAATGCATAACTGTATAAATGTGTGATGGAAGTCAACTCAAGGACTTGATAGTACATTTAAATGTTTACACAAATATGTATAAGTTAAGAAGCATTTGTGTGAACATTGGGGAATTATTTATGCATTTTACTTGTGAATTCATGCATTGCGTTTTGAATTTCCGAATTAGATTTACACATTTATGAATTATGTTTTGAATTTACAAATTGGATTTGCACATTTACAAATCGCATTTTTGATTTGTGATTTGGATTTGCACACAAATTGGATTTTCACATTTATGAATTGCGTTTTGGATTTACGAATTGGATTTTCATATTTATGGTATGCGTTTTGGATTTACGAATTGGATTTTCACATTTATGAATTGCGTTTTGGATTTACGAATTGGATTTTCATATTTATGGTATGCGTTTTGGATTTACGAATTGGATTTTCACATTTACGAATTGCGTTTTGGATTTACGAATTGGATTTTCACATTTACGAATTGCGTTTTGGATTTACGAATTGGATTTTCACATTTATGAATTATCTTTTGGATTTACAAATTGGATTTGCACATTTACAAATCGCATTTTGGATTTGTGATTTGGATTTGCACATTTACGAATTGGATTTTCACATTTATTAATTGCGTTTTGGATTTACGAATTGGATTTTCATATTTATGGTATGCGTTTTGGATTTACGAATTGGATTTTCACATTTACGAATTGTGTTTTGGATTTACGAATTGGATTTTCACATTTATGAATTGTGTTTTGTATTTATGATTTGGATTTGCAATTTTACGAATTGCATTTTGGATTTACGAATTGTTTTTTATAAATGTGAATTGTGCTGTGTGCACATGAATCTTATTTTTGTAAATATTACTGAGACTGATCTGGCTCCATATTCTTTTTGGTTTCTGTTATATAGAAAGGTTTTATATAAAAAACATTTTTCAAAGTGTTAGAAACATTTAATCTAAAGAACTGTTTTCCACTTTAAGGCCCAATCCTAATTCTATGGTATACCCCTACACCTTCACCTTAGGGTCTTGAGTGTGAAGGGGTAGGGATGAAAATATTACCTAAATGGGACACCACTATACACTGCAACACATCATTATATGTCGTCGCTAGCTCATACGTAACACAAGACGATGTCTGCAGAAGTCATAAGCATCGTAATGTTTAACAGATAGCTCACACACACAGTTGATTTGCCCTGAATTTGAACTTTAAAAAACCTTTTTAAAAACTTTAGAAAAAAATAACTCAGCTCGAAAACATGCAAGCCTTTGGGTTTACGACTGATGGATCATGTTGCAAGAAGCACGAACAGTGTCCAAATTCATGGATTTATTCACAAGAAAACAACATTAACGTTCAAACAGACGTGCTGTAAAAAAGCGAATTACCTGCCACTAGACTTTTCTGACATGGTATTTGGTCATTGTGTATCAAAATTTAAATTGTGTTTTGGAACTATCGTGCAATGGTTATTACAATTTCTTTCAAGAGAACACCTGTAAAACATTAACACCATTATGTATTTAATAAGACAAAGGCTTGTTTGTAGTAAATATCATTATTAATGCAGACGTTTTACAGCATATTTGCGTGTCTCCTTGGGCAGTATTCAGAGAAATTCTTTATACCCCTTCATTTGGAGTGTGGTCACAAAACAATCTTCATTTGAAGGGCTAGAAAAAAGGATTGGGCCTAAAGAACCTTTTATGCATTGGAAATGTTGGTTCTTCATGGAACCAAATGTTAAAGAATTTTTTAAAGGTGCTGTAAGTTTTTGACTCTTATAAAGCATAAAAAATGCCACGATACGTTTGCAGATATTTAAGAAACATGCTAAGTGAACATTCATCTGAACGCTTATCTGAAAAACAATGCAGATGCAAGTCAGATATTCTGCTTTGAAAATGTGCCTTGGTGTGATTAATTCAGTCATGAAGGCTCTTAAAGCATGCGTCCGTGACTAAAAATGCGACCTCCAGTGAACAGTAGCAGACTCCAAAATGAGACACAGATTCAGAGTTCCACATGAGATGGTTATTAATTAGCAAATAATATAAATATTACAAACGTAAACATTATGTGAGTAGGTTACATTGTAACCCCGTGTCCCAACAACACGCTACGTGACGATGATTTGCAGTGATAAGCAATTTAACTGTTTGCACCAGACGCAAGGCGAAATTTAAATACAGCCATTCAGAAGCACAGAATATTGCACTCACTGCACTCCAACGAAATGTTAAGGTTTACAATCTAATTAATACGGTTTCCAATTTTTAATACATATTCCAATTACAGGCTGAATCACTGATATGTGTTGGCTTGCACTGAGTCACAGTTCTGAAGTTCAATTTCAAACGGTTTATTTTATTTTCAAGATCTGAGATGATCTGCTGCTGCTTTCAGTAGTATGGCAATAAATGTCATGTAAAATGGTATTCAAACTCACATTATTAGCATTTAACATTGAATACAGCACATGAGGTGTACCTGAGGCGATCATTGTCCGTTTTCTAGTTCAGCTGCAAGAAATAGAAGCCGTTTTTAAAATATCAATTTCAGGTGTTGGTTAGAACAAAAACTTTTTTAATATGGAGAATATTCCTTCTATCGTGTGCCGTTGCTTTTATTTAGAACGCGATTTAAATCAGCCTTTGTTGGTGTTGTCAATCTGGCAACCTGCTCTTGCATGTGTTTTTGAACCATTGACGCAATACCTAGTTCAACCACTGAGTGTCAAACTTACATACTGCACCTTTAAGACTGTGCTTGTAATGCTTATAGTAATCCTAGCAAATAAATCCTAATAAATATGCTTGACTGTGAAGTATTTAAACATCTGAACCTGCATCTTGGCACAGTCTGGAAAATCTCCTGGTGAAATCTGATGGCGCTGTTGGATTCTCGAATAGATGGTGGGAAGGTCATAGATCAGATCTCGCCGCTTCTTTCCTCTGCAGAAAACAACAGGCATCTCTTCTTTTAGACAGCTGATGATATAAGCATGGGCCTGTGGGTGAAGAAAAGAAATAGGAGAAGTCATGTTAATGTTTTAGTAGGACAGGTGGAAACCAAAGAAGCAGATCACTTTCGATAGCATGAACAACCATAATTTACAAAGTGCAGGTTTAAGCAGATGCAGCAGTGTTTGGGCATAAATCATGTGGTGTACTGCATGACTAATAATTTCAAGGATATTATACCCAAAATGGAAATTCTGTCATCTGTTACTCAACCTCTTATCATTCAAAGCCTTTGAGGACACAAATAAACAATTTTTATGACACCTGAATTTTTGTGCATCATTGTAGGTCAAAAGGTATATATATACACAATGAAAGAAATCCATTAATTCAGTGGTTTAAACCAAGCCTGACGGAGAAATGGAGTCACTTGAAGAACAGAGTATTTATTTATTTAACTCTTTGTAAGCAAAAATGACAAATTTGACCTCTTCCCAACAAGGAAAACCAGCAACAATCAAGAATGCATGATTATATATTGGCTTTGCAATTAAAAATGTCATTATAATGGAAGTTAACACAACGGAAGGGTAGTAAATTTGCCCAGAGTGTCAGCAAAAATCATTCCATTTGCTGAAACACAGAGAAAGTTGTGGCCAAATTAAGACTTAAAATCACCTCAGAGTGGATGAAAACACCCTGAGGCGATGCTTACAATCTTCGTTAATTTAACAATCGTAATAACAAGGGTTAATTACATTTTTCATTAAAAAAAAAAAAAAAGAAGAAATACATTAATTAGTGTTCTGGTTCTTATGTGTTTGGATTTTGGAAAGACATTAAGGTGAATTAAGGATGACAGAATTTATATTTGTGAACTAATCCTTTAGGAGGTCGCATATACCAGCAGTTCCCAACAGGGGGGTCCTGGCCCACAAGGGGGCCATCAGTGAGCTCTGTGGTGAGTCGTGTAATATTTTTACAATTTTTTAGCAGTGGAAAATTAGGGGAACGATCATGTTGCCTTAGTTCATTTTAATAATAGTAATACCCAGGTATGGAAGCTCCAAACATTTCGGGTCGCAGCGCTAGCAACACTGCAAACACGAAATGCAGGAAATGTTACCTGAACTATGGTTTTATTCATTTTTCTCGAAGCAAAGTGTGCCTGACCCAGACACAGTGCATTATTTTGTTATCCTTACTGCAAACTTATATAAGCATTGAATGTGGAGGGAGGCCTTACAATATTTCCAGGGGAAAAGGAGGTCTCAGGCAAAAATATATTTTAAAATATATTTATTGTCTGTTTTTTAGTCCTGTCTGTAATTCTGTTGCACTGTAGTAGCTCTGTCACGAAAACAAATTCCTTGTATGTGTGAACATACCTGGCAATAAAGCTCTTTCTAATTCTAATTTCTAAAAAAAAGGTTAGGAACAACTGGCATATATACAACTATGAAAGAATTGAGACCACTAAAACTTTCGGGTTCTCTGGAATTTACTAACTTACAAACTATCTATCTTTTATACAATTACATAAAGGGTACCATGCTTTCAGACTGTAATGTATTCATACAGAATGTCTGTATTCATTTTTAGACCGCACAATATGAAAATTTCACTGTTAATAAATCAATATTTTGTGAAATAACCCTGATTTTCAAATAACAACAAATAAAAGCATTTATTTTGACCAGCTTTCATTTTATGAAACAAAATATTTAATATAAAAAAAATGAAAATAAAAACATAAATAGATTTTTAAGTATTGTTAAAACATACACTGTAAAAAAGCTTTCATTCATCCAATAAAAAAAATAGGGTAATGGATCTAAATTTAATCACTTGACCCAATGAAAAATAAATAATTTGCCTTAAACAATATTTTCTATCTCCATGAGAACAATTTTATAAAACCTGGTACAAAGCATATTTGTCTCGTTGAAGAAAGCCAATTAATTTAAATTCTCTATTTGTTCTAAACAAGAAGATATAGCTTTAATCAAAACAACAATTCCCATAAAATGTTCAATTATCCAATTAAAAATAATTGGGTAATGGTTTCACATCTAAATTTGATCACTTAAACAAATAAAAAAATTAATAATTTGCATTTTTTTCAAGTCCATGAAAGTACAAAGCATATTGTAATGATTGCTATATGTGGGCAATTAGAGCTAGGAGAACACTTGTGCCCCAATATACACCACACAACTCTGAGTATCTGTTGTCAGTAATTTGGCAGAATAAGCAGGTAGGAGACAGCACTGTCAGTTGACCTTTTTATTCTGAGCTCAGAACATGAACAGCCCTTAACAGGACCATACCACCAGGGTGCTTTCTTTACACACTACCCTCGTTGATGGTGATGGCCAATATTTTATAAAAAAATGAAATATTGGGCTTAAATCAGAGAAGCCAACTCAAACATAAATAGAAAGTTTATAACAAAACAACCCATGGACTTGACTAATTTAACACATAAACTAACTCTGTGTTGACTAATAAAACACATAAACTAATATACCATAAACTGTGTGAGTAACCTTAAAATTTTACATTGGCCGATTAAGAGATGTCTATCCACCCCCAATTCCTTTTGGAACTGTGATCCTCATAATCCATTTACCCAAACAGGTGGCTTGAATTTTTTTTTTTAACGTGATATTAATTCATTCATTCATTCATTTTCTTTTCGGCTTAGTCCCTTTATTAATCAGGGGTCGCCACAGCGGAATGAACCGCCAACTTATCCAGCATATGTTTTATGCAGCGGATGCCCTTCCAGCTGCAACCCATCACTGGGAAACATCCATACACACTCATTCACACACTACGGACAATTTAGTCTACCCAATTCACCTATACCACATGTTTTTGGACTTGTGGGAGAACCCGGAGCACCCACACCAACACAGGGAGAACATGCAAACTCCACACAGAAATGCCAACTGACCCAGCCGAGGCTTGAACCAGCGACCTTCTTGCTGTGAGGCGTACGTGCTACCCACTGGGCCACCGTGCAGCCCACATGTGATTATAATATTTCTAAAATCCCCTTCAAACTCTCTAAATTCCATTAACAAGCCCTTCTTGCTTGGAAAATGTGTTACTCACAATTTTTCTCCTCACACCTCCTTTATTTGGAATAATGGCAATATAAGCTCTTCAAATAAATATTTATTCTTAGTAAATTGGTTTAATAGAGACATTAATCATCTTTTAAAAAATTTTGACAGTTCCGGGAATATTCTATCATATAAACAATTCATTTCTATTTACAAAATCCCAATACTATTTAGAGAATTTATTTTAGTTATTAAATCTATCCCTGTGAAAATTATACAACTTGTTTTAGAAGGTGTTGAGTTAACTGATAAAAATGTACTAACAAACACATTCAAAATATTTTTCAAAAGCAAAATAAAATTACTCCTAGAGGCAAATTGTTCTGGAACTCTATTATAGTTGATATTTATTGGAAAAGAGCCTGGTTAACTCCCTTCAAGTACACTATTAATAATAAAATTAAGGAAATTCATTTTAAAATACTACATACAATTTACCAGTAAAATCTTTATTATCTAAGTACATTGAAATGGAGGACATCTGTAGTTTCTGTAATGCAGAAAAAGAGAGCCTTTGTCATTTATTTTTTGAATGCAACGTTGTAAACAATTTCTGGAAGGATCTAGCCAAATATATTTTTAAAATGACAAAACTTAGTTATTATTTTACATTAAAAGATATTATTTTTTATTATGAGAACAAATCCAACTAAAGTCTTGAATATATTGTTAATCTCTTTATTTTATTGGCAAAATTTTACATACACCAACAGAAATTTGCTAAATCATTTACAACATTACCAGTTTTTTGTATCGAGTTTGACTTCTTTATTTCTACTGTGAAATTGTTGAAAAGCAAAAAACTAAGATTTGTATCAATTATTATAATAGTTTTTTTGACTCCCCTGTTAATTCTTAAAATCATTGGATGAGAAATGCTGTACACTATGCTTTTGTATTTATTTATTTTTAAATTTTTAATTATATTTTATTTATATCAGTTTCACCTTTTATATTGTGTTGTATGTTTGTTCCTGATGGTTTATGCAAATAAAAAATTATAATTATTTACATTGGTCAAAATAAATATTTCTTAGTTAAGCTCTTAATCCAAAACATTTAAGTTGATTGTAAAATGTTTATTTGTATGCCTTTATAGGGCTAATACTGTAGATTTGACATTTTTCCTAACCTAGAAATGCTGAACATTACAAACGCATATACAGTTGAAACCAGAAGTTTACATACACTGTAAACAGATGTTAATGTGTCTAAACTTTTTCTCTTTTAGGTAAGTTAGGATTATCAGATTTGTTTCTGTTATGCTTAATAGCAGAATAATGAGAGAGATATTTTTTTGAGAAATTGTTTTAACTTTTCTTGAAAGTCAAGTTTACATACAATAAGATTATTATGCCTCAAGCTCAGATGATAGTGTCAAGGTTTTGGAAGTTTCTGATTGGCTAATTGACAACATTTGAGTTAATTAGAGGCGCAACTGTAGAATAGTATTTAACGAAAACCTCAAACACACTGCTTCCTTGTGTGACAACATGGGAAAATCAACAAGCCAGAATCAACAAAAAAGCCAGATTAAAATTGCTAAATTACACTGGGAAAAAGACAAATTTTTGAAGAAATGTCCTGTGGTCTGATGGAACTAAGATTGAACTGTTTTGCCATAATGACCAGTGTTACATTTGGAGGACAAAGGGGAAAGCTTACAAGCCTAGGAACACCATCCCAACTGAGAAATATGGGGGTGGCAGCATCATATTTTGGGGCTGTTTTGCTGCAGGAGGGACTGGTCCACTTCACAGCATAGATGGCATCCTGAAGAAAGAACATTATGTAGAAATACTGAAGCAACATCTCAAGACATCAGCCAGGAAATTAAAACTTGGCCACAAATGGGTCGTCCAAACAGACCATGACTCTAAGTATACTGCCAAATTAGCTAAAATGTGCGTTAAGAACAACAGAGTGAATGTTTTGGAGTGGCCATCACAAAGCCCTGACATCAATCCTATAGAAAATACAAGACAGCCTACAAATCTGACTTAGTTACACCAGTTCTGTCAGCAGGAATGGGCCAAAATTCCTGCAAACTATTGTGAGAAGCTTGTGGAAGGATTCCCAAAACATTTGACCAAAGTTATACAGTTTAAAAGCAAAGCTAAAAAATACCAAGGAAATGTATGTAAACTTTTAACAGTCTAGAAATTTGTAAAATAATTTAAAAAAAAAAACTTCTCTCATTATTCTGGCATTTAGCAAATGTAAATGATTTAGGTAATCCTAACGGACCAAAATGGTAAACGTTTAGTATGATTTACCATCAGACATTTTTTTAAAAATGGCTATGTTCCTTTTTTTTTTAGAGTGTATGTAAACTTCTGGTTTCAACTGTATCTATTCAGATTTCCTCAATACATAAGATGACCTCAAAGCAAATAGACATAAATTAAAAGTTACATTTTTAATTGTTTCACAGAACTAAACTAGTGTTGGAAAGCAGAAGTGTCCTCACCCTCACAAGGCGTGCTCGTTTCACCAGGTCATTGAGTTTTCTCAGGGCAGAGTTTCTTGGCAGGTTCTGAAGGTCTGCAAAAAGATCTCCCTCCTCTCGCTCAAACAGTTTGCGGTTGTCTGTGATTCGCATCGGAGAGGTCCAGAAGGAGCCGATGTAGACCCTCAGGACCTCCGGGGTGCAGAAGACCTTCCCGAGAGACCACATGAGGGCGCCGTAGACCCGCATCAGCTCCTGCGAGTCCACCATGTCGGCCTTGTTGAGCACCACTCGGAGCTTGTCCTCATTGCCTCGTAATGCCATTATAGTGCGAGAAAACTCATCAGAAATCTCCAGCTTGTGTGCATCACACAGGAGGATGATGCGGTCAACGTGCTCTGCAAACCAGCGGATAACTGAAGGAAAGTCATAACCTGATGGAAGAAAGAGAAGTTATACACACACACACACACACACACACACACACACACACACACACACACACACACACACACACACACACACACACACACACACACACAGTTGAAGTCAAAATCATTCACCTTCGTGTGATTTTTTTTTTCTTTTTTAAATATTTGCCAAATTATATTTAACAGAGAAATGAAATTTTCACAGTATTTCTGACGCTATTTTTTCTTCTGGAGAAAGTCTTATTTGTTTTATTTAGCATAGAATAAAAGCAGTAAAAAAAAAAAAAAAAAAAACTATTTTAAGGTCAATATTATTAGCCCCATTAAGCATTTTTCTATTGTGTACAGAACAAACCATTGTTATACAATGACTTGCCTAACTACCCTAACCTGCCTAGTTATCCTAAGAAAGCCTTTAAGTGTCACTTTAGGCTGAATACTAGTATGTTGAAAAATATCTAATCAAATAGTACTGTCATCATGACAGATAAAAGAAATCAGTTATTAGAAATGAGTTATTAAAACTATTATGTGTTACGGTTGATTGCAAGAAAGCGGAGCCAGTTGCAGCAATGAACAACACAAAGGTGTTTTTTGACAGAATTAGGCACAAGTGACGAGGTTCAAACAGTATAATACAGGGAAGCCAGAGGTATTGACAAGATGACACCAAAATGAACAGCCAGCTATAGGAGTAGTGAGTAACAGTGATCAAAACCAGAGCTAGATCCTGGAGCAAGTCACGTAAACGCCAGACCGGCAGGCCAGGGAAGTCAGGATGACATGGGATAGGACTGAAAAAGTATAAGACACAAGACAAGACAAGACAAAACAGACAGCAATAATATACAATAAAAATAATAAAACTAAAAATCTAAAAGAAAATATGAAATTAAATATAAATCCTAGTAGAAAGAACTAGACTGACTTGGGCTATCAGATAAAACAGAAATAAAGACCACTCTTAAAGAGAGAAATGAAACAATCAAAAAGACAACTAATAATCAACCATTTATACAAGACTGGTACTGACAGAAAAAAAGGGAACAAAAATGGATCAAAGCAAGACAAAGATTAAAACACAAAATTAAGTAAACACTAGGAACAAACAAAAGAAAGTAGTAGCTACAAACATAATTTTTTTATTTATTTTTTATTATTTTTGAGGTATAATATGGACTCAATATACTGTAATGTTTCATTTAATTTTTAAATGCAATAAAACGTAAAAAATTAACATTTATGAATATGAAATTTGGTCATTAAAACAAAGAAATTTAAAAAAAAAATTATGGGACTTTTTGTCTAAGCTTCAGAAATTCCTCAAAGAACATATTTCCAATGCAAAGTAATATTTTCATCAATATTAACAGCAATAAAGTCAATTACATTTCACCAAAAAAAAATTTAATAAAAATAAAATAAAAAAAAGACACATAAGGGCAATACCAAAATAAATGGACAGCACCTTCTGCAAAAACCACATCTCACATCTATACATTTTTAAAATTTAGTTAAATAAAGTTTGGCAGGATATAGTCTGTAAAGGAGTTTAAACAAAATCTCTTTAACCTTGTTTGTTTATAGCGATTAGGCAAAAGCCAAACTTTTTTGCAAACTTCACTCATAAATTGATTCCAATATGTTATTGCATTTGGTTTTGATGCAGCATCCTTCTGGAAAAGAGCGTTTATTGATCTGTTATTATTCCTACAACTATAGGAAAAGCATATTTTACCTATGGGAGAGTCACGTGAAAATAGTGGTAATAGCTGATCATTTAATCTGTTTTATTATGTTTATACAACATACATATTTTAGGAGAGATTGCATCAAAAACCGTTGTAAATTTCATTGGTGGTATGGGAAAATTATATTTTGTTAAGAATTCCTCATATATGAAAAGAAGACCACCTGAATTAAATGATTGGTTTACCAATACAATGTTATTTCAAAACCAGTTATCAAAAAAAAAAAAAAAAAAAATATATATATATATATATATATATATATATATATATATATATATATATATATACAGTGAGGGAAATAAGTATTTAATCACACTGTGATTTTTCAAGATCTCCTACTTAGAAACCATGGAGGGGTCTAGAATTTTCAGTATAGGTGCAATTCCACTGTGAGAGACAGAATCTAAAAATAAAAATGCAGAAATCCCATTGTATGATTTAACAATTTATTTGTAAATTAGTGTGTGAAATAAGTATTTGATCACTTGCTTTTCAGCCAAATTTCTGACCCTCAAAGACCTGTTATTTTGCTTTAAAATAGTCCAGCTACACTCTGCTCATGATTCTAATTTAGTAGCACTTGTTTGAGGTCACTAGCTGTCATAAAGACACCTGTGCACCCCACAATCAATCAAACGTCTAAGTAGCAATATTGCCAAAACCAAAGAGCTGTCAAAAGACACAAGAGATGAAATTGTAGACTTTCATAAAGCTGAAACTGCTACGGGGCAATTGCCAAGAAAGAGCAACTGTTGGAGCATATATTATATATATATAAGCAATATATTTAGAGAGAGAAAGAGAGAGATTTGTTTATATAAAATGTCTTTGTTATACCAAATAAAGTAACGGTGTGGTGAAAAATTGTGTTTGTAAATCAAATTTCCTGCTAAAAAAGCTGAATTATGAAAGTTTCATTCACAAGTATTTTGTTAATATTAAAATTTCAAGTAAAAAAAAATATGTATGCCACCCAAACTAGATAAAATATGAAAGGGAATCATATTCCAAACAGAGGTTGGATATTTAACAAGTTGTCTAACACAGTTTATTTTAAATGTATTGTTTTTTATAGAGAAGTCCAGAAAATCTCTTTAGGAAACAGTATTCACAACCACAGCATAAGATCCCCACCTAGTGGTCAACTATAAGAACTGCTATACTACAGTTTTAAGGCATAGCTACATTTTTCTTCATAGTTTTAATTATTTATCAGTTTTATAAATATTTACTTTATCTTTAGCTAATCCTGGCCTATAGCTTATATCATAGCTCCCACCAAATTTCATAGGTAGCAAAGGTCACAAAAACGAGTGAGTAAAATTATTGCCATTACTATGAATTTGTGTGAAACACTAAAAGAACAACCTCACCTGAAGGTAAGCAGTTAATATTTGCCCTGTGTGTATTCTTCCGGCTTTCCTTATCAACTTTAACTGTAGATTTAACGTTACTTTCTAAGAATTATGTGTAGTTTAATGTAACTGCATTCACCTCACTGGTTAGATCAATCATGCCATTTCTTAAAAGCTCGACTACAATTGACAGCTAGATTTCCCAGGAGAAAGTACATGTAATTTGCAGTGTAATTCTGAAGAAGTTACATATAACATTTTTCAAAAACCTTATTTATCTATTTTTTTTTTTAGGAATTTTAATACCCTGGAGAGAAATATTTGTAACAACTACTTATTTGTTGGACCACTTTAATATTGTCAAGCAAATGCATTCAATGTTATGACAATGTAGGCTACAGTGAACTCTAGGACAAATGAAAACACAATTCAGGTGTTTAGAAAAAGTACTTTATTCTGTTTGATTTGCAAAAACTAGTTTAAATAACTAAATAAATAAGCAAATAAATTAGGAAATAAGCAAATTAATGAATAAGATAATAAATAAGCAAATAAATAAACAAGCAAATGACTAAATAAATAAGCAAATAAATTAGGAAGGAAGCAAATAAATGAATAAGATAATAAATAAATAAATAAATAAATAAATAAATAAATAAATAAATAAATAAACAACTAAATAAGTAAATAACTAAATAAATGAGCTAATTAATACATAAACAAGCAAATAAATACATGCGTGAGAAAGTGGATTTTTGGCGTGAGAATACTGCCAATTGTGAGTCTCATGTCGATTGCGTGAGAGTTGGCAGTCCTGCCAAAATAGTTAAAGTTGCTGTAGTGTTATTATCACAGTTAACTGTCTTTGAGCTGCTGCTTTGAGATTTGTTTTTAAGTGACTTTTGCCTAAACTTGAAGTGGCCAAGAGATTACAACACCATTTGCAAAATATTTCACTGTACAAATTCATGTGAAAAGTAAAATTAATTGTATGCATGTTACTTATTTTTTACTCTATAGTTATAATTAGCATGTGGTAATAATGTCGATGGATTTAATTCCCAGTATAAAGAACAAGAGAACAAAAACAGGCAAGACAAAACGCTCAGTAAGGATACAAGGCTAGGATACAAGACAATCTAACATGGAACAAACCAGCAAAGAAATGAGAACACAGCACAATATTTGCTAAAAAAAAATAAGTAACATGCATACAATTATTTTTACTTTTTACATGAATAAAAGGTCTAAATAAGAGGTAACTGAAAACAAGGAGGAAAGACAAGAGGAGCACATGGCCAACATAAATTAAGGCAAAGCAATGTAAACAAGCACAGGACAAACAGGGAAACATTAAACACTGGCAGAACAAACAAGACAATCAGGACAGGACTATGATAATTATGTTTAGAAATGTGTAGGGAAAAAAAGTCTTTCTGTTGAACAGAAATTGGGGGAAAATATGGGGGGCTAATAATTCAGGAGGGCTAATAATTCTGACTTCAACTGTATATATTGTGGCGAGTATACCAAAGCCACGTCGCCATGGTCCCAAATTCACCACAGCTGTTTCTCATCACGAGAGATCCAACCCACCTGGAGATCATCAAGAGGCAGAGATATAAGCCACCCAAGGACACCGACGAGTGAGCTTCATTTCACCTAATGACTCCACGCTAATCTCTGTCTCTCTCTTTCCTCCAGCGGACTCAAGCAGCTGATGGTTGAACCACTACACTTTCCTGCACGGCCTCACTCCTTCTCCCCGGATCACCTGCACGCTTCCCGGCCAGAAGAGCCCTTCTGCACCGTATCATCCTTTTCACCCTGCACGTTGTAAATAAATCACCCTCCGGGGAAAAGTCTGACACAAACCCTCTGACCAAGTGTTTTATTCCCTCTAACTCGCCACAATATATATATATATATATATATATATATATATATATATATATATATATATATATATATATATATATGTGTATATGCATTGAAAAATATAGTTGTCTAAACATTGTGAAGGAAAATAAATTGTTACATTAGAAGAAAATCTTTATTTGATGTCTAAAAGGACTAAACTAAAGCAATCAACACAAAGTTTCCCTGAACATATTTGAAAATATTCCCCATGAAAATATTTTTAGATTGCAGTTCTTTTAAATCATTGTCATTTTAAATAATGGATATTACTTGCAATCTATTGTAAGCTTGGAAATGTATTTTCTTCACTGTGAAATACATTCTGAAATATACTAAGAGATTTAAAGAATGACATATTTAAAAATATATATTTTTTAAAATCGATCCTTACAATTACAAAATATATTATTCAATTCATATTTATTTCTATAGCGCTTTTATATGTAGATTGTGTCAAAGCAGCCTAACATAGAAGTTCTAGTATATTGAAAATGTGTCAGTCCAGTTTTCATAGTTGAAGTTCAGTTTAGTGTGGTTTAATTTTCACTGCTGAAAGTCCAAACGCAGAAGAGCAAATCCATCAATGTGCAGCTCCATAAGTCCCAAACCAAGCAAGCCAGTATAATAATTAGCATATATACTGTATAGTTTTTAGCATATACAGTTGAAGCCAGAATTATTACCCCCCCTGAATTATAAGCCCCCCGTTTATTTTTTTCCCTATTTCCTGTTTAATGGAAAGAAGATTTTTTCAACACATTTCTAAACATAATAGTTTTAATAACTTATCTCTTATAACTGATTTATTTTATCTTTGCTATGATGACAGTAAATAATATTTTAGTAGATATTTTTCAAGACACTTCTATACAGCTTAAAGTGACATTTAAAGGCTTAACCAGGTTAATTAGGTTAACTAGGCAGGTTAGGGTAATTAGGCAAGTTATTGTATAAAGATGGTTTGTTCTGTAGACAATCGAAAAAATATATAGCTTAAAGGGGCTAATAATTTTGACCTCAAAATGTTTTTTTTAAAAATTGCATCTATTCTAGCCAAAATAAAACAAATAAGACTTTCTCCAGAAGAAAAAATACTATCAGACATACTGTGAAAATGTCCTTGCTCTGTAAAACATAATTTGGGAAATATTTAAAAGAAAAAAAATTCAAAGAGGGGCTAATAATTCTGACATCAACTGTGTCACAATAGGGACGAATTGCAACAAACAATAAAAAATGACTAACCATCATATGTACTAACATCATATCCACTAACTAACTTACAGAAGAGACTTTCATGCAGGAAATCTGTTCATGTTCATGAGTAATGCTCCTTTTAAAGCCATCCCCTCCCTTAAAAAAAACCTCGCTTTGGCGTTCCCCCTATAGTGTGCACATACTGTAGTGTAAAATGCACCAAAAGGCATAGCAGTCTTTTGAAAGTGACATCAGTAAGAAAATATTCGGCTCCACCTCAATACTTAACATAAAATGTATGACAGCAGGTCTGGGTTACATATTATGTTTTGCATGCATTTTGAACATTCATTTGTTGTTGTGATTTTCACATATCAAAATGGAGTCACCGAGCTCCAAAGGAGTGCTAAGGGATGCAAATGTTATTGTAAATGTAAATTGTTGTGTAAAAAAACCCATAATATATTTAAAATAATTCATATATCATTTTTCTTACATTTATATAATATTTTAAGACAAATAAACATGTCAGTACAGCACAAATAAATAAATAAAAATTGGATTAATAATCTAACATGTTTTATAATTATAAAATATTAAAAGGTCATAAAACAGATGACAATGATAGCATTGATTCATTTAAAAAGTAAGGAAATCTGGTTAACTTTGGTCGTTTGGTGTACTTTTCATCTTATAGTTTGAAATCTGCACCAAATCCACATTGCAGAATGTGTACTAAATAATATAATATTAATTATTTATATTAAATAAACCAAATAAACACCCATTTAACGACATTTTACATTTAAATCAGCCTTTACAAACTGCTTCTACATTTTAGAATAGCAGTCTTTGGCATGAGGATGATTATATTTGGGGGTCCCTGGCATCTTAAAAGATTGAGAAAGAGAGATTTGATTGTATTGTCTTATCTTTACTGTCATATCTCTGGCTATTTCATGGCAAAACCAAATCAAATTTACAACATTTTATAAATATCACTTTTCTAAAAAAATTAAATAAAATAAATAACAATAAAAAGACATCATCAGCATTAAATAATTCATATAATAAAAATTCTTTTAGTAAATGTCCATAAGTGAGTCTCGTATATACGACATGGCATGTCTTGAGTTCCTACTATTGTGAGCACTGAATCTAAATGATTGAAAACCCCTGGCTTCCAGCACTGTTTATGATGTACACGGCGTACCTCTGTTCATTTTGCGTTTGGCCACTGACAGGATCCCTGGTGTGTCGATGATGCTGATGCTCTCTAGGACCCGGTTGGGCAGATGTACACACTGGAATCTGAAAAACAACAGATGGGCATTGTTCATCACAGCATTCCAACTGTTTTATGCACATTCAGTATCTTTCAAACTGACAGGACATGGTGTGAAAAAACATCTACAGATGCTTTCTCAAAGGGATCCAGTCAGCTGAGCCAAATAATGATTCATTAGATGAGGTTTTCTTCTTCTGGCTTTGTCCAGAGTGATCTGTGCTGTTGGAGCGATTCTGACTGTTTCAACAGCATTTCCCAGTGTGATTATTATTATTTCTTCTTGTTGCATCATTGCTTATAGTTCACTTACCGATTTAGGAAAGTTGTTCCAAATGGGCTGAGTTTGCGGAAAGGCTTGTTGGGATCTACAGTTAAAGCATTGCCATGAATAATTCCCTCCATCTCTCCATGCATTATTGCTGTGAAATTGTCAGTTGTGGGTTCTGGGCCAACTCTGCTTCCAGGATACTCCTGTTCAAGAAGATACCTGCCAAACATAAGAAATATTTATTGCACTCTAGAAAATGTAAGAGATAATCAACAGATTGCCTTGTGTGAAATAAGGGATAAAGTACATCCAGGAGGTTCATCAGAATAA
>LR812523.1:71436018-71516018 GCA_903798195.1 Danio kyathit | reverse complement strand
GTGTGTATAGATGGATAGATAGATGAATGTGTGTATGGATGGATAGATGGATGAATGTGTGTATGGATGGATAGATGGATGAATGTGTGCATGGATGGATAGATGGATAAATGTGTGTATAGATGGATAGATGGATGAATGTGTGTATAGATAGATAGATAGATAGATAGATAGATAGATAGATAGATAGATAGATAGATAGATAGATAGATAGATAGATAGATAGACAGACAGACAGACAGACAGACAGATGAATATGTGTATGGATGAATAGATGTATAGATAGATAGATGGATGAATGTGTGTATAGATAGATAGATGGATGAATGTGTGTATAGATGACTAGATGTATAAATAGATAGATGGATGAATGTGTGTATAGATAGATAGATGGATGAATGTGTGTATAGATGACTAGATGTATAAATAGATAGATGGATGAATGTGTGTATGGATGAACAGATGTATAGATAGATAGATGGATGAATGTGTGTATGGATGAATAGATGTATAGATAGATAGATGGATGAATGTGTGTATGGATGAATAGATGTATAGATAGATAGATGGATGAATGTGTGTATTGATGGATTGATGAATGAATGTGTGGATGGAACGATAGATGAATGTTTGTATGGATGACTGTGTGGATGAATGATTGGATAGATGGACCAATGGATGAATGCGTGTAAGGATGGATGGATGAATAGGTGTATGGATGGATGGATGGATGGGTGAATGTGGATGAATAGGGAGATGGATGGATGGATGGCTAAATGTGTGCATGTATGCATGTATGGTTGGATGGATGGGTGAATGTGTGTCTAGATGGGTGGATCTGTTATAGAATCTGAGCATATTTTAATCAATATATTCTTTAACTATTAATTTTAAATTGACAATGACAAAGTCAGAAGCACTTCAAATCTTATACTGCACGCTCCCACAAATCAAATTTAAGAGTCAAAATGTGGCTGGACTCACTTTGAAAGTGCTATTGAGCCAACAGATGTGCTTCTAATGGTTACTCCAGACACATCTAGAACAGAGGGGAGGAGGCCACACTTTCTCAGGACTCTCTCAGATTTGCCTGATGGGAAAAAAAAACATGGAGGTCCAAGTGGGTGGAGTGAGACCCATGAAGCATACAGAGATGATAGTGTCATGACATCTGGCGCCTGCAGCTCTGCCTCAGAACTCAAAGTAATGCATTAGGTTCCCATGAAAGAGTTTAAATGGACAAAACGCTCAGGGTGGACATGAGACTGTGGGGATTATTTCCTCTTCATAACTGAGACATGAACATATGCATACATTGCATTAGTAATGTTAGTGGATTTTTTTATGCATAAATAATGCATAATGAGTAACATAAATAATAAGGGCTTGAACAAAGCACTGTGTTTTAAGATCACATTGGAAATACAATCTACCATTTTAAAGCAGAATTAGTACATTTATTTAGCAATAATGGGTAATACTCAACAGCTAATAAACAGATACATGTTGGGATTTCATGTTTTGTTGACACTTTCAGCAAACATGACGATGTATATTCTATATAACCTCTAAATAAATCTCACAGAACACTTTCTGCATTTTTGTATGATATTTAAACTGAATTTTTAAAATACAACCAGGAAAAAGTCTCCAACAGATAAAAAGATTCCCACAACACACACACATATATGTTAAATAATAATATTAAAAATATATTACCTGTTTAGGTCCAGCTGAGATTTTCTTTGGTGATGCAGCAACAGCTGTTCTTTACTCTACCACATCATTTATTCTTTCTTAGTAAAACTGCACACATTGCATGTTGATGCATTCTTTTCAGATATATTAATTGCAGTTTTTTGAGGGTAGTGATGTGCAGAAGTCCTTTTGCATGCAGATACTGAGTGCTGTGTGAAGCCAGATCTCCTCCTCTCCAGTCAGAAACTGCAAATCTGTCAGCATCGTCAACTATTTTCCACACCCATTGCTCTGCATCTCCACGTCTTTTGTTCCAAGAAATTATAAGGCAAAGGATTTAGTAAACCAAATAATTATTTTGAGATTAACAACTAAAGCATCATTCTGGAAATAAGATTAGTGAATGCAGTCAATTGTGTAATATGATCTTCCTGTTGGCTATTGGACAAAAGATTGTGTGAACAACACTGTGTTAACGCAGTAGCTCAGCACATTTATCATTTCTGTTACAAATTGATGCTGCTTTCAATTTTTTTTCTATAACCTAAGAAAATCAGTGCTAACAAAGTGTGCTGTTGTTATGCACTCTGAAAAATCAAGATTCAAAAAAGGGAGTTTCTGCAGCAGCCCTCCAAAAAGGCTATTTGGATTATTAAACTATTTTTAATGCATGAAAGAACAGAGATGAATGAAAATATCTTTTGAATTCTATATTCCCGTCATAGTTCCCAATCACATTTTATATTAAATACATTTTCTGTATTACTGCTTTGTATCAATGTGAAAAGAGCTTTGCCAATTAAGTGAACTGAACTAAATTAAATTAAACTACCCCCCCCAAATCATTATATGCAGTCAAAACAGTGGAACGTTTTCAGGAAAAATAACGGTAGGTCTGAATGGCATGGCTACAAAATAATAAGGAAAATAATACAACGGACCATTTACTCACTTTGTTTGTGCCTCATTGTAACTTTAATTTCTTTTCTTTTTTGTAAAGAAAATTAAAAAGTCCAAGCTTCTGATCGATTGATTTGACTATTGTGCAACAAAAGCTGTGAAATAAACTACTGTACGAACGTCAAAAATGAACGTCACAGACTGTTTTGCATTGGAAAAACACAATACTTACACTACTACTAATATTCACCAACAGCCCATTTAAACTCTATTAAAAGCTACTTATAACCGTATCATAAGCTAGTATCAAATGTTTTATAGGATAATAAACTAATGTCAGGCACGTAGCCAGTGGGGGTTGGGGTGGTTCGAAAAACCCACGTGCCCCTTCCCCTCTACGGAGAAAGTCCAGAGTTTGGCCCATATATAAGATCATTTGTTCGATTTTTGACAGTATGCCATGACAGATTGTGAAAATAACCAATAGAGGAAAGCTTTAAGACAAATTTAATTATTAATTATTATTTAAATGGAGAAATTCTGACTGAGGAAATGAGCTGGCCAGTTTGTTATTTGCTTATAGACTACCGTCTTTAAAACAAAGTTATAACAGATTCCTTAGAGGGTTTTTTATGATGAATGATAATAAATTAGCATTTAAAGCAAGTATTTTGTCATATTTCCTTGTTCAAATTTTTTTTATTTAAATTCTAATCTTATTACATTATTATAAAACTGTAATAATGTACAATCTTAAATGCACACCCTGCTGAAAAAACTAGCTTAAACCAGCCTAAGCTGGTTGGCTGGTTTTGGCTGGTTAGGCTGGAAAATCACCAGCTTAAACCAGCTAAAACCAGCTTGACCAACCTGGTTTAAGCTGGACATAGCTGGTTTTGGCTGGTCAAGCTGGTCAACTCCCAGCCTAACCAGCTAAGACCAGGCTGGAAATGGCTGGAAAACAGCCTGGAAATGGCCAAAACCCCTCTAAAACCAGGCTGGTCGACCAGCTAAAACCAGCCAACCATCTTAGGCTGGTTTAAGCTGGATTTTTTCAGCAGGGCAAATACACACATTTTTGTAAACATAAAATAGTATGCTAAACACTTTGACAAAAATGTAGGAAATATATTTGTTGCATCAAAAATTGTGTCAATGATAACCATCCGATAAGCTGATTCAAAAATTAGAGCCTAAAATGTCACTAAAATGCAATATTTGAACCTTATAATTTAAAAAGGCGAAAATATCACAGAATATCAGTGACGAGAAGGATCCGACCACAAGGGGGAGATCGTGAATCAAAAACGTACAACGAAATTAACAGACCATTTAAAAGTAAATATGGTGGAAATAAATAGGATTGACAAAATAACGGAACATGGAAACAACTAAAGCACGCTGTAAAGTCGTCACGTGTAGAAACTACTGAATAAGGTAACTTTCACGACGTTAATCCACACCACAGTACAAGTGAATCGGTTCTTCGAATCAGTTAATTTAATCGCAAAGCTTCCCTTGGAGTTTCTGCCGTTTTCCCAAATAGTCAGCGAACGTTCGTCCCGACTCTTAAGTTGATAAACATGTAAACATTCGTTCACAGACGTAATTTTATTAGTTTACAATGCGGATTTTACATTTTTAAGTTTTGGTTTAACACTTTGTATTTTTGCTTTACGGTATAACGCTAACGTTTGCTCACAAGTTTCAATATTACTAACGTTACCATTTTGAAAATGTGAGCTAACCTATTTTGCTAACGAGTTATGTGTTTAACGCATGAATAATCGACATAGCACTATTTTTTGAGTGCTTTCAAATGTCTCCAGTACTTTTCTAGCTTACATTTGGAATTTTACTCGTGAAATGCGTCTTTTTCATTTATGAATTATGAAGAAATTATTGTAAACTACTGAATGTCTTCACTGTTCAACAGGAAAACAGCTAAGCAGTCAATGAAGAAGATGCAAGATTCCTCAGATGCTCGCAGTGTGTCTAACGATGGGACCTACATATCAACATCAGAGCTGCCGGCCAGAGGGTTAAAACTGTGGCTAAACACCATGTCTGATTCAAGTAATAATAATATATATTTATTTTAATTAGGTGGCAGTTTCAGAAAGGAGGTTATCTGAAAACTCTGAGTAGGTTAACCCTGAAAAGAGGGAAACTTTGGTTTTATTGTTTCAGAATGGGAGATATGTCAAATGCGAGAAAGTAGTGCAAGTCAAGCTCATTTCTAAAAAGGAGATAACTAATACTTATAGTTCGTTATCGTGGTAAATTACTCTGTGAACCTAACCTTGTCAGGAACAGGTTTTCTTTGTTAGTTTTGCTTTCTTTGCCTTTTTAATGTGCAACTGATGTTTAAATACTTCATTAATTGATGTATGCTGCAAAAATGATTATATTACTAAGTATTTTATTGTTTTTCCAAGTACAAATATCTGTAATCAAGATAGTGTTCCTTATATGTAAATTATATTAGATATGGTCTTATTTCCTTGACACATCTAAACGAAGAGCATTTTCACTCACTCACTTTCCTTCGGCATAGTCCTTGATTTATCAGGGGTCACCACAGCAGAATGAACCACCTATTACTCTAGCATATGTTTTATGGTGTGGCTGCCCTTCCAGTCACAACCCAGCACAGAGTACATAAACCAACTGGTGAACCCCGCAGTGCTGGGAAACACCTATACACTTTCTTATTTACACACACATTCATACACTATGGCCAATTTAGTTTATCCAATAATAAGTGCATTTTGCTTAAGTAAAACTATCTGCAGTGTGGTAATAAAAATAATCTTAATGCAAATCAAAATCCAGATTATTCAGAGTGTCAATAGCTGTTTCCATCCACATATTTTTTATGTGCATATTCATTATTTTAGCATATCTAAAGGTATTTATCATGAGTTTTTTTTATAATGCCTTGTAAAAATTTGTATTGTGGTACTTGACAAAGATTGCCAAAGTAGTCCTGAGACTATGTGGTGATTTCCCTTATAGATGCATGAGGATTCTTGATGCAGTGCCGCCTGAGGGTTTGGAGATCACAGTTGTTCAGCTTAGGCTTGCGCACTTGTCCTTAAAGCACTAAAATTTCTCCAGATTCCTTTAATCTTTTAATTATGTTATGCACTGTTGAAAGTGAAATATCCAAATGTCTTGCTATCTTTCTTTGAGGAACATTGTTTTTAAACATTTAAATTTTCTGACGTATTTGTTGGCAAACTGGTGATTCTTGGCCCATCTTTGCTCCTAAAGGACTATACCTTTCTTGGATGCTGCTCTTGTACCAAATCATTATTACAATCACCTGTTGACATCACCTATTTTTTTTTTTTTTGTGAACTCAGAGTTCAAGTTTAAACTCAGAGTTGGTTGAACCTCCTTATTGGAAAGTGCCCTAGGTTTCATTTCTTTTGTAGTTTTTTTTTTTGTGTGTTTATGCTCTTCTGAATGTCTAAATCAGAATTAGCGATTACATTTCTCATTTGATGCAGAAGGCAGAAAGACGTCCTCATCAAGCCCATCAGTATCTGCCCATCTCAAACCTGAAGATGCTGAGCTTCAGACTCCTGTGGGATCAGACAAGAGAATCAGGGTCTCATCGAATAAGTGTCATGTGTGCAGGAAAGAGTTTAAAAGCGCCAGTTCACTTAAAACACACCTCCTGAGCCACAGTCAGGACGTCCCTCGTGTTTGTGGGGTCTGTCAGAGAGTGTTTAAACAACATGATGAGCTGTAAGTATCAAGTCTGTGCTGCTATTTCAGCGACTCAATTATGGTAACTGATTAGAAGTGTTCAATCTGCAGTCCCATAATATTCAGGGGGTCTCAAAGAAGCGTCTGTGGGAAAAGTAAAATAAATAAATAAAATTAAGATTATAATAAACAATGTAAATATTATTACATTCAAATATTCAGTTAACAATGGTTAAAATAAGTAAATGTCTATCAGTACAGTTCAGCAAATATAAAAAAATATGTAACTACAATTAATACAGTGCACTAACTATAACATAGTTTTTAGGACTTTTTAAGACTTTTACCAATACTGCTTGGTATCACAGAACAAACCCATACAATCTTTACATTTTTCTTTATTTTTACTTAATTAAACAGGCAGGGGCACTCATTCTGCTCTTTTTTTAGATATATGTACTTTTAAATGAATACACAAGTAGACTTCTGTCACTATTGGATTTTACCAATAAGATATGGTGTTTAAGGACAATAAAAAGAAATTACGTTTTAAATCTGTTAAATTATGCTCTTATGTCGAGTTCAGACTGCACAATTTTCAAAATAGTCGTGCCACAGATGTTTACACATTGCATGACTGTCTGGGGTAGCTTTTCGTCACTGTTGTGTTTCTACTGCAAAATGGATCGGCGACAGGTGCTTTCACACTGCATGACTTTACAATAGAAAGCATCGCCGACAACTTTGTCTCGGTCTGCAAACTACGCCTCACAACTAAACACACATGGAAACAACGCGAGGTCACATATTTTATCTTTTGTTATTATCTACATAACGAGAAAGAAGCCTTTAGTGGGGTAGAAAATCTACTTTGCTCACCTGGCCTTTGAAGGGAATTAGCAATTCCTCCTCAACTATTTTCTTTTTTGACCCGGTTGTGATATTGCCCAGATGACACATCAAACAGACACGGGTGCTGCAGCCAAATTTACAGTAGTTTTTCTTTCATTTCTTTCATATGGCAAGCCGTTTTGACATTTAATCTTTAACTCATACTAGTGTCTATTTTCATGTTACTAGTTCTAATTTTTTTTAGATACTAGTATCTTTTCCATTAAGTACAAGTACTTATTCATTAGATACTAGTGCTTTTTTTAAATATACTAGTGCTTACTGATTAGACACTGGTTCTTTTCTTTAGATACTAGTACTCATTCATTAGATACTAGTACCTATTAAATAGACACTAGTACTTATGTATTAGATACTAGTATTTATTCATTAGATACTAGTATCTATTCAATAGGTACTAGTACATATTAAATAGATACTAGTTATTATTTATTAGATACTAGTACTTATTTTAATAGTGACTAGTACCTATTCTGTTGTTACTAGTGACAAATTTAAAATTTGTCCATTGATTTCTATGGGATCTGTCATTGAGATATCAACTAAGTTTTGACTAGTATGTATTCCAGCTGGGACTAGTACATATTTTTATGTATAGTAGTTAATCATTAGGTACTAGAACTTATTCATTAGATACTAGTACTTAAGTTTTAGATACTTATTCATTAGGTACTAGCGCATATGTTTTTATGAGCATTTTCAAAATTTATGCGCATCTTGGCATTTCCATCAAACGATTTTTTTATGCGCATATCCAAAATGCACATAAAATTAGCTGGATGAAAACATAGTTATTGTCACCAAATATAGCGCCTCTTAAAATTATAAGTAAGACTTAAAAAATGATACTATTTAATGGCCTGTTTCCACTGAGTGGTACGGTTTGTTACACTTTTATGTCCTTTTTACTGTCAAAATATACCAAAAAGCGAACCCTACTGTACCACTTTTTGGGTACCCTTTTCAATGTGTACCAAAACAACAGAACGGTATCAAAAGGGTGGAGCTAGAAGTCCAGCAGAACACTACTGGTTTACAGCGAATCGCCACTAGTGCGTGCAACAAGCCAGGAGAATTAAAAAAAAAAAAAAAACGCCTTTTTTTAAATACACAACTGAGACATTCCCAGTGGTGTAAAGTAACTAATTACAAATACTCAAGTTACTGTAAGTCGTTTTTCTCAGAAATTGTAATTACCTGAGTAGTTTTGTGTACTTTTACTCTCACTTGAGTACATTTTTAGTGCAGTAACTGTACTTTTACTCCACTACTTTTCTTCAACCTGCAGTAATTACTTTATTTTTTCTTATCTATGGAGAAGCATGATCAGCCATCGGTGGCAGACTGCGGAGATATGACTGAGGCCAGTGTTGCCAGATGTAGCTGACTGATTCCAGCCAAAAATCCATCCATTCCAAACCCGCCGAAATGCACATACATGCATGCAATTGAAGTCAAAACCGCCCAATCTGGCAACACTGACTGAGGCCTCTATCGCGCGCTCTCGGTGTCGCGCGCACTCGCTCTCTCTGTCTGTCAGTGACGGTGCTGCGTGCATCAGTTCCCTGCACTCGTCAAAAGTTAACCCCCAAATTGACACAGGTAATATAAAGATTCAGTCATGTTCATGTTGTGAAAAACTGACAAAATGTCCACTGTTGATTATATTAGACTTCTGTTTTCAATAGTTATTTTACCACTTTTAATATAGGAAGTCCTCGGCTATGCAGAGGCTATAATTAATCAGAAATTGAGTGTACATAGTTTTACGTTAGGAAATGCAGTCTTGAATTTACAAACAGTCGGCAAATGCTGGAGAACAGATGTAACACAATGATAAAATTTAGTTTTCAGTCACACTCCTGTAAAAGTATAATATTCAACTTGTTTAGTTTTGCCTTCATTCATTTTTGTTTTCAGTTGTGACATCAAGCACGAGTCTTCAACACATGATTTATTTACAACACGTTTTCAAACATAATAGTTTAATTTCTATAACTACGTTTTTATCTGTCCCATGGTGACAGTCAGTGCATAATATTTTAGTTATTTTGCAAGTTGTGATCAGACAAAGTCCCTTTAAGTATTCTGTAGTTTTTAATTCAAATTAAAGTGTAATTTAAAGACTTGTTAACTAGGAAAGTTAGAATAATTAGTCAAGTTATTGTATAACTGGTTTGTTGTGTAGACAATCAAAAAATATACAGTAAATATTTCTTAAGGATGCTAATAATACTGACCTTAAAATTGTTTTTAAAAAATTAAAAACTGCTTTTATTTAAGAAATAAACAAAAAAAAAATAAGACTTATTATGACTCCAGAATATTTTTTTTTTGTTTTATAGGAAATACTGTGAAAATCTCCTTGGTTTGTTAAAGATCGCTTGGAAAACATTATTTTAAGTTAACAGGAGGGCAAAAAAGTTCACTTCAACCATCTGTTAAAGTTTACAGGTGCAAAAATGAGCCTTGATGTACTTGAATGTTAGAAATGTGTTATCCCCTACAATACAAAGTTACTTGTCAAATAAATGAACATGGAAGATTATCTTGAGTTTAAGTTATTTAATTAGCTTATTTATGAAGACTGCAGAGTGATACATGAAAACAATGACTTCGAATAATTGTTTTAGTATTTTGTGATGTATGTTAAAGTGTGCCCCCTAAAAGCACAAGTGGCCCCTGCCCGGCCCTCCCAGTTACTCTGGTCTAGAATCGCCACTGATTAAAAGTGTCCAAGAAGACGGTCAAAATCTTTACACGCATTGACTCAGAGACTGTTTAGATCCATGTCACTGATGAGAAAATGACGGATATTTACTGTATGATGATTGAAATGGCCTTAAACACCCAGCAGGCACAAGACGTCAACCTGCAGTCATATTGACATTGTACCCTAACGTGGTGGTGATGTTGCATTTTGTTTGGAAATGTTAGGCCTACCTCAATGTCCAACGTCCAACCTGAAATCAACCAAATATCAACGTCTAATGATGTTACAGCTTGATGCTGTGTGGACGTTACCACTATGACGTCTATCAGACGTTGGATTTTGGTTGCCGTACCTGACGAATAAATGTCAGTATTTGATGTCAATATGACAATGGTTTAAGATGTTGGCTCGACGTTGGATTTTTGTCACTTTCTAACAACCTAAAATCGACCAAATATCAACATCATTTGACGTCATTACTGGACACCAAAATAACTTTGTGCTTAGACGCTGGCTAGACATTGAATTTTGGTCACCTGACGTCAAGACCTAAATCTAACCTAATATTAACATCTTATGATGTGTGCCTGCTGGGCAATAACGAATCACATCAACAAATTCAATGTAAACGCATCAGCTTTTGACAGCATACTCACTACTCTTGAGTACTATTGAAAGGGCTACTTTTTACTCATACTTTGAGTAATATTTACAACAGGTACTTTTACTCACACTACATTTTTAGGCAAGTAATGGTACTTTTACTTAAGTATGATTTTTCAGTACTCTTTCCACCACTGGACATTCCATCGTTATATAATATAAACAATATAAGATAACAAGACTATAGGATCAGATCAGATTTAGTACTTTATAGATGTACTAAAATCCATTACAGTATTAACAATTTAAACATTCTTCACATTACAATACCGAAATAGCTTTTAAGCGGTAAAACATATTTAGGGTAGGGGTCTCCCGCTGCAATAGCACGATATTTAGGGATCTGTAGCATCTAAAACAAATACATAAAAAAAGTATATGGTAAATTTACTGACTGATTTAATTTCATGTTTAGATTTAGATAAACCATCTGGAATTGTAGATTGTAATGCATCTAAAATAGTTCTGCTTTTCAAATATTTCAATAAGACCTTATAACAGCACAATCATCTCTTTCTCCTTAGGATTTCCCACATGATGATCCACCAGAGAAGAAAGACCTATCAATGCACTCAGTCTGGCTGCCACAAAACCTACGCTGACAGAAACGCTCTAAAAAACCACTCTGCCTTTCGACATGGCGTCCAACTCACGCCTCCTTCAAACAGCCTCATTTCTAACTATGACCTGCCAGCCTCACCACTGAAGCCAAAGGTCATTAAATCACCGTCAGGCTATTGCAGCCTCTACATCTCCAAACCAAAGCCTGTTTCAGCTCCGGTATTAAAAGCTTCTGGAAAAGTTTTTAGTCCTTTTGACATGGGTGAGCTTAGGTTGGGATGCCACGCAAAAGATGGCCAACCGTTTCAGAAAAAATGCCAAGAACGCCAACTTCAAGAAAGCTGGACTTTAGCAACTGCCAGGGAATGTAATAAGGTTGAAGAAAGCACCAAGATACCAACCTTCACCCGATCAGCTCTGGGCTGTCATGCAGTTGCAAAAAATCCTGTGGTTTTACCAAAAAAAACTGGCTTTGATTTCCCTGAATCTCACTCTGAAAAAGGTAAAAAGATGCTGCCATTTCAAGCTAACAGAGAAGCGACTACCTTCCATACCAGGTCACCAGCTTCACTCTGTCCCATTCTGCTGAAACCACCAAACAAGCTAAATCGTCAACACTCTTTTTCCAGTTTTAATCCTTCCATCCTGCCTGAAACGAAGATTGGTTTTGAGCGTAAACTTCCAGATCCTGTTTTTCCTCCTTCTCCTGCATCATTGGTCAACAGCAGGAAGAGGAAGTCCAGCTCTTTGGATGTCCAGACTGATGTTACAAATCCTCAGCCCACTTCTCAAAAACAATCGCGTTCTTCCATTCTCGTCTCACCTAGTCAGGTGGCTCTTGCATCCTTCAGCACTTTCACAGGCAATGCACTTTTGCAAAAGGTAAATAGCATGGCACTTTTTTCCTATTCACCTCTTCCCCCACACTTTGCTTATTAATTATGGGAGTTATTTTCATTAAAGTCCACATGAACTGTAAGTGGCGACAATTTTATTTTATTACGTATTGACGTCGTTCCTAGAGAAACAGAATATTAAATGACAAAACAGTGGGCGTGGCTTGTTTTTTGTACTGTGAGCTGATTGGATGTAGTAAAGTAGGCATTTCATTCAGAAAGAGGAGGGAAATGGGTTTCAGGAGAGTTATTAACAGACACCTCCTCTTCGCCATTTAGATTTGCTGCCATAGCACTGACAGTTGGAGGGGCATGGTTAAGTATGTTAGCCACACCCAATACATCAGACAGACAGACGTAATCTTATAATTGAACCGAAAACAAACAGGAAGTTTATTTTCAGATTTTGGGCCCTATCACCACGCTGTTTAAATAGCAAATGCATTTGCGCTCATATGTGCGCCCATAGGCATTCTGGTCTAAAAAAGGAGGTGTGTTGAGGCGCATTGCTGGCGCGTTGCTATTTAAGGGATCTCAAGTAGACCACACAATAGACCAGCTGAGATCAGGTCTAAAGTCCAGTGCAGAGCGCATTAGTTGTGCGCCTCCCTTAAACATTGCTTAATATACACAGGATGTAGAGAAACACGCAAATATCTTTACAAATAAAAAAGAATTAAAGGAACAATTACAAAAATTATTATTTTCTACATAAATATAAAAATCACTGCCTTCATGCCTTCTTAATCTCGGGGGGCTTTTCAGTTTATTCATGACTTTTGCTTTTGTATAATGTTATTATTATTAGCAGTATTATTTATTATATGCATATTTATATTTGATTTATTAAAAACAATAATGGATGGATGTCTATGCATACAACACCTTTCATTATCCATGGAAGAAAGTGAAAGTGAAGAATGAGGAGGCTCATTCTCGCGCTACAGATTCTCTCTTTTCTCACTAGTGAAGCGCTCAGTTATTCCACTTCAGGGCCGTGCAGAGGCTTTCCAAAGGGCATGTGCATAGTAGAAGATCAAGGGGGAGACCGCGAACTGAAGAGAGGGGGGGGCATGCACTTACATTCATTTTGAAAGGGCACTTTATATCCCGGACTCAAAAGGGCATGTACACCGCACAGGTTGAGCCCTGTGTGTGCACGTGCTTGTTCCACTTACAAAGTCCGCCATGTAAATAGCAAATGCACTATGGCGCGACACAACTGACTCTTAAAGGTAATGAGATGAGACTCTGATTGGTTTATTCTCAAAACACACCTATAACTCATTAAGAGAATAAGCTTAACCCTGTCAGACCATGTGCCACGGCGCAAAGCGGAATTTTCCGTCCTTACAATAGCAAAAGTGGATTCTGACACCCCCTAATGCTTTTGCGCCTTGCGCTTTGGACTCTTAGATCGTTAAAATGTGGCGCCTAAATCGTTAAAATAGGGCCCTTTAAGTTAAGAGCAAACTGTTTATTTTTTCTTAATGACATGAACAGAAGAATTTTTCACCACAAAACTAGCAAAGTGAACTAACAAAATCAATATGGTTAGTTTTGATTTCCATTGTTCTTTTCGCATTTTATCCATCAAAATACTTATTGGAATTAACTAATTATTTTCAGTAGACCATGAATAATGTGGAGGAACAAAATGAAGTGAACTCTTTGGCCACAGAAATGCTTGTGATACACTAGTGTCATTTTAAAATACCAAATGTAATATTACTTTTATGATGAATAAAAATGAGGCGCCATTGCACCTCTCACTCAGTTTTTACTGTGAATATAGCGCAGCTATATTATTTGAAATGATTTGGGTAACACTTTATAATAACTACACACTATGAATCATTTACTAAGCTTTAGCATCTAGTGAATTCATTATTTGTTCAGCATTACCTCTACATTAGTAAGCGTTAGTACAAATTCTGTATTCTTGACTTACAACCACATTTATAATGTGCTTAATAATTGTACTTTCATACTTTGTTAATGATTTATTTTTCATTAATAATTACTATTATTAATTTCATTAATAATAACTAAATTAACTACTGCATTATTTACAAACCATTTGTATTTAAGAGTAGTTGGTGTCTTTTAAAATAATTCAGAATAAGTTAGTAAATGATTAATAAATGATTGAAATCAACGTTTATATATCTTATTATTCAGGCATATAGTAATGGTTACTATGTATGTTAATAAATGCTTTATTAACACAACTTTATCCAGTTTTATGAGTGAGGACTATTTATGCGTTAAAAATCCCTAATAAATGGCAATTAAAGGCTTGGTGTCAAATGAACAGTAATCTTTGCAATCTTATCTAAAAAGTAAAATGACTGTAAAGTTTAAACATTGCTGAATAACAGGAGTCAAAATACGACATAAAATTGGATAAAACAACAACAATATAATAATTTAACAATATAATAAGATGCAATGTTTAAACTGTACAGTAATTTTATTTTAGATTAAGTTGCAAAGATTTATTTTTAATTTGATAGTTTCATTTGTGTATCTTTAAATGAATAAAGTCGTTTATGTTCTTTTTTCCCGTTTAGAATTTAACTGAGCTTTTAATTGTCATTTATAAGGGATCTATAAAGCATACAGTAAATAGTCCTCAATTTAGATTAGGTCACAAAACTAGATGAAGTTGAGTTAATAAGGCATTTATTAACATACAAATTAACTATTAATACATGCCTGAATAATAAGTTTTAATAGTTTATTAATAATTTACTAACTCACTCTGAATGATCTTAAAAAACAACCAACTATGCTTAAATAACTGGTTTGTAAATAATGCAATACTTAGTAATGAAAAATAAATCATTAACAAAGTATGAAAGTAAAGCTATTAAGCACATTATAAATGTGGTTGTAGGTCAAGAATACAGCATTTGTAGCTGCAGTTATAAACAGCTTACTAACGTTTATTAATGTAGAGTTAATGCTTAACAGATAATGAATTCACTATTTGTTAATGCTTAATAAATGGTTCATAGTGTGTAGTTATTATAAAGTGTTACTATGATGTTTTAGTTATTTTGAATTGAACTTCAGAATTGAAACCAGAAGTGCAACCAGTATTTTGAAATGCTGTAGCCATGTGTGGAAAAAGTTGGATATTTACAGTTATTTTGAAAGATAATCACTTTTTAACATTTTATTATGCAGGAGTCTATTATGAAATCAACCGGAGAAGAACCAAGCTCTGGAATCAGGTAAGAAAATGCAATTAAGCCACATTTTATTGTGATTATAAGCTCCTTTACTAAGTTATAAGAGATCCAAGTTGTAAAAGTACAATATATATCATCATCATCATCATCATCTACTCAACTCATTGTTGTTCCAAACTGGTGTTTCTTTCTTCTGTAAACACAAAAGCAATAGAAACTTATGGCCAGATTTACTAAACAGGGCAAATTAGCATAAAGTAATAATAAACAGGTGCAACTAATCTACTAACATGTCAAGCCAAATTGGGTTAAGACACTTTCTTTTTTTGCTTTTTTGTGCAAATACCTGTAAAACAACTAAAGCAAATTCTAATAAATTATATTTTACTACATACTTGATAAATCCTGAGTTTTTGAACACCAAAAGAAAGTTTGTACTGGCCTGAATTTGGCCCTGCAACATAAAAACCTGTATTCACTGCTCTAAAAAAAACTATATACATAAATATTCCTTTATAGAACATTCATTAACATTTCTGGTTTGCCCCATGTGAAAGTGAGGGACAAAAATCAAGTCTACAATCACTGCATGTTGATTTCAACCTATTCGTCTTTCCCTCAGAAAACAAAGAGCTTCATCTGTGCGTGAAGCTCGATCAACATCATGCTCTCAAGAAGTTCTTTCCTCAGATGGAGCAAAAGAGGACCACGATTCACAGTCATCCTCCTCAACACTGGTCTTAACATACATATCATTTTACAAATCATTCCAAGCTTAACCAAAACCTATGAAAGCAAGTACAATCGTTGCATTATCTATGTTTCTGTTATAGGAAAAAGGACAGAAAGGGGCTTTGAGACAAAAGCAAAAATCCAAAGAGACAACCCTGTCACCACTGATCATGCCAGTGTCTGTCCCAGTTTCTGCAACAAGCTTTTTAGGCCCCCAAGCTTCCACACATGATGTAAAGTTGTAGATAAAAATGTAATATTGATTGCAATCGGGGCCGGTGCTAGGGGTGGGCTAAGAAGGATGAAGTGCCAAATGTTTTCAATAAATGTTTTCATACGCATATTTCTGCCCTTGTTTTTTGTGCGTACGCCACATTTATAAATGAGAACGCAAATCTTTCGGAGCCTGCCGTAAACAAATATATATATATATATATTTTAAAATTCTAATCTAAAACCAGCACTTTAAAAATGGCAAGATGCAGCTGCTTTTAGGTTCCTGTAACTTACTATATAAGTACATTAACTTACTGTAATGCTACGCCACCCCTGATTGCAATAGACAATGATGGATAATGAGCACTGATCAGGATAGTTTGAGAAAAGTCTTTGTGCATTACAAGTGAGCTCATGTCTTCCCTAGGCTGAAAGGCCACAGACTCATAAAGGTGCATCTAAGAGGTCTCAGCGCTTTAACTTCTTGCACCAGCTGATCATTCCCAGTCCACCTCCACCTCGGCCATCTACTCCACACTGCGCCAGTGATCAGGAAACCCAGGGTCTGAGCCCCAATTTTAATACTCAAACCTACACCCCTCAGCCCATGTTGAGCCCCCTCTGTCCTGGGACTAGCCTGTACTCCAAAAGCCTCCCGCAGCATCAGCCATGCCCATCATCTTTACCCAGCTCCACTGGTGAGCACTAAAGCATGATTTCAGCTTTCACTGAATTTCTTTAGCGATTCTGACAAATTTAGTTTTATGGATCGAAGCACAGAAACATAGAAGTGTATTATTTAATATAAAGGATATTTTTTTCATTTTTAGGTTCCTGATAAATAATTGTAACTTTGAACCCCACAGGTGTCTCCTCTTCAGTCAACAGCACAGTTGTCAACATACAACCGTGAGTCTCTTCATACCTGTATTAATAGAATCTGTTCAATTCATTTTAAAATTCAAGGCAAATTTATTTATATGGTACTTTTCGTACAAAATGGTAATTCAAAAGTGCTTTACACAAACAAGAATAAAAGAAACATAAAATACAAGTATAAGAAAATAAAGAATAAAAATGGTTAAAAACAATTAAAATGTGTTAAAACAGATTTTAAAAAGAAATAAAAAAAGAAAACTAAATAGAAAATGTTATATATAATTTTATATTATACAGATGCTTACAATTATCATCTTTTTTTATATTTATGATCATATCTCAGGATTGTAGAAAAGCTTATTTTATTCCTTGCAGCAGAAATGTTATTACAAAATACTTCTTTTTACAATGTAATACCAGTCAAAGTTTGGATTCATTTCACCACAAAATATTGTATGTACCATCTACCATGTTCCAAATACAATCTTTTGAGGACTCCCCATTTTAAATCTAATTAAATTTTATATATATATAGATAGTGTCCCACCAGTGACCATATACAGCCACATCGCACTGCTACTCATGTGATATTGCGTTTATACAAGAGTTCAACGGCTTAATCGTGTATATAAAAAAGAAAATCAAACACACAGTCTAAAAACCCTTTTGAAAGAGGAACTACTTTCTTCAGCCATTCGTTCACATCTGCAGCTGACGTTAGAACAGCAGAAACCGTTGCTCATTCAGTAACTTCACTTTAGAGCTAGCATTTGAATGATTCTCTAGCGTAATGTCTAAAGTGATGAAAAAACAGGTGATTTTGCTCACATTTTAAGAATATAAGGTTGAACGGCATGAAATGCCATCAGTCTACAGAGATTTCCCAGTATTTCTCTGTTGCAATCGTGACATCACAATATTACTATGGTATAAATACATCACTATAACACAAAAGAGAGAGATCGACTTAGTCATTTACCTGTTTAATAATGATTTGATCAGCTGTTTGATTACGCTGTTTTTCTTTTTCTTTATTATGCTGTCTCTGTCGCCGTCTTGTGGATGAACATCATCATCCGTCTTTGCTCAAAAGACAGGCTAATGGCCGTTGACGCGCAGTCCCTCAGAAATTATAAATATTTTAAAATAGACACTATTCTTATAAATAAACTGCATAGTTGCAATCTAAACATCTACATTCTCGACTAAAAAAGCGCCAAAAGTACATTATGTTGCCCAACAGCAGAAATATTAGTCAAACTGTAGTGTCCTCTGCTTGTCGCTTAAAAGGCTGGACGAGTGCTGTTATTGCAGAATATCGCAACCAATCAGATTTAAGAACCAGACAGAACTGTTGTGTGGGTGCGTGTGTGTGTATATATATATATATATATATATATATATATATATATATATATATATATATCAACTTTGTATATTCAGAGACATTTGTAGAATTTAAGATTTTTTGGTATATAAACTAATATGACATTTTAGTGGGCATTTCTTGTAAATCATGGTATTCTAAATCTGCATGAAATTCAAATTTATGATGTTTGGTTTTTTTTTGATAGTCCTAAGCTGAGCAGTTAGTTTTTGAATTTTGGAAATGTTTCATTAAAATCAGACTGGAATCTGGAATGGCATTTCTTCCCTGATGACGTCAGTTTGACAGCTTGGGTGGGATATGCTTAGCCACGCCCCTGCAACCATTAATTTGCTATGAGTGAAAGATAAGAGGAGCACAAAAATAAAACCCCGCTCCCTTCTCAATATTTTGGTTCAGTTAGAAATACATCATCATACTGAGAAAAAATTCAGCTGCAACTTCCGGTTCGCTGCAACTTTAAAAGAAAATAAAACCAGACACATTATGATGCACAGAAGGGGAAACGACTAAATCAAAGCAGTGTTAAAATTGTATTGTTTCAAACTTGAAAATGCTTGATTCTTGAACACATGGGAAAAATAATTACCTAAGCATAGAGGAATGTTGCACATGGTCTTGAATGTTAGTTTTCTTTGGTCTCTTGTCATTCAGACGGATTAACATTGGTTCACGGTTTCAAGCCGAAATCCCTCCAGTGCGTGACTCAATCTACCTGCTGTATGAAGAACATCCCGCTCAGCTCGTCTGGGCTCCTTGGAAAGACCTTTCTACCAACATAGAGACACAGCAAAGGGGTAAACACACTAACAGCACAACACACCACCACAACAATAACAACATAGGATGTTATTTTTGGCACCAGTCAGAGATCGATAAAAATGATGGAGCAAAAAACTATTAAAAGTTTGAATTACTACACAGAGGGGGAATCTAGCACTAATACAAATATATTATTGAAAGCATTTACTTCAATTGATTAAAAAATGATCTGATTACCAGGTGATAACATGGTTCAATTGTTTCTAAGATTTGAAAAGCTTTGTTTCTCCCGTCACTACTGTCCTGCAGAGTTTAGCTCCAATCCTAAACAAATGACCTGCCTAAATCCTGAAGACCTTGATTATCTTGATGTATTTGGTTAGGTTTGGAGCTAATCTCTGCAGGGACACCAGCCCTCCAGGATCAACGTTCCCCACCCATTTTAGTGCCTAATCCTAATTCTGGACACACACAGCTCAGTTATTTTCAGGAGAGACAATCACAAAAACAAATAACGACACAGGTCTTGGTCACTTTAAGATAATACAGATAAAAAGCTACAGAAGCCGACCATGCCAGAACAGTGCGATGGTAATCACAGTTTGAGTCAGTGAACACTATTCCATACACATACAAAATGATCATTTAGGGGATTCACTCTCGAATGTATATGGTGGTCGTCACTCCTGAAACTTTAACATCTAAAGCAAAGACTATAGAATACACAAGACATGTCACTTGTTTTGAATGGGGAAAAGTGTAACGGTCAATATGGCGAATAAAGCCCGCCTTCAAGAACAGGAGCCAATCATCGATCGCTATATGGTGAATAAAGGCCGCCTTCTAGTACAGGAGCCAATTATCGATCGCTATAGGCCGACAATACTCTGGGAGAGGGGCTTGGACCAGACATGAGTTTCTGCAGATTTTGTGTGATTTAGATGTTTAGAAATGAAACTAAAGAGACAGGTGTTAAATTTTATTGGGGATTCCTAATATGAAATTATGAATATGAATATTCAAGCAGTTTTGTAGAATTTGAATTTGTTTCCTTCATTCAAACAGAATGCCCGAGCGGTGTTTCAAAGATCACAGCCAAGTGAAATGACTTGTCTTAAAGGGACTTTGACTAAACGTGGCTAGAAAATTTCAAAGAATGCTGAGATGCATTAAAATGAAGACTAAACAAGCACTGAAATAAGCCAAAACAAGTATTTTAATTGCACTTTTTTTATGTACGTATATTAGTCTTTGTCATTTGTAAGAAGTGTTTAGCATTCTGCTATGCAAGAAAATTTTTAGATGCAAGTCTGACAATAAAATATTTGTATTGCATTCTTAAAAAATCATTAAATATTAAGAAGAATGTTAAAACTGTCATTTCTACACCCAGTAAACACTATCAAAACCTCCTTTGGCATTTACAAATATATATAAAAAATCATTTCAGATAGTGAGGTCCCAGTTTAAAGAACTTTCATTTAAAAGAACTGAAACAAATCACTTTAAATAATAAGGTTGTGTTGTAAATTATCAATATTAATAGTGAAAACTGAGTGAGAGGTATGTTGGTTTTTGTGCTATATTTTTATCATTATTGTCATATTACCTAGTTCCTCCGAAGGACCCGCCCTCAAGAGGCTCTGATTGGTCAGCTAACATAATGTGCTGTGATTCGCTGATCGGCTCCACATCATTAGGAAAAGTGTCACGTGCCTTCAAGCATGCACTTTTGCGCTGTATAAACAGTCACTTAGAGCAGCTGCTAGATGAAGAGCACACAGCTAAACCTCACACCTGCTCTCTAAAGTAAAATCTGACAAGTGTCTTTCACATATATTCGGAATAAGCATGAGTAGGTAATATAAAGCGTTCACATAGCTTTTGTGAGTCTGTATTTGAGATATAGAAAGCACGGAAAGCAGCCGCATAGAGAGACACTGGAGCGCTGCTGAAGATTGTGGGTACATACAGCGGTCAGAGGCGGCGCTAGGGTGGAAGTTCGGACGAATCTAAGGGCCCACGCAGTTTTGGGGTCACCAGAGATATTATTAGGGGCCCCAACGATCCCCCCCGCCCCCCCTGCTCTTTGCTTTTGTCCAAGCATCCCAACAACCCCCCACCCGCTCTTCCAATTCATTCACTTTGTTTTGTTTCTCCGTATTTTTTTCTCCATATTGCTGCAGAAAGATTGTTTTAGTATTTGATGGATGAAATGAAAGGAGTATAATGACCCAGCAATTACTCCCATAATTCACATAAAGCATCATGAGGTGTAGGGAAAAAGGTGTATAGGCTAAAATGTAATTAAAAAATATATTTATTTTAAATGATATCATAAATAACTCAAACAAACTGTGGATAGCGAGGGACTTGCTTTACATTTTGTCACACTTTACATGGGATCTTTTGTGTTCAGTCACAGAGCTGATGGAGCTGTGCTGTTCCAGTGTGTTACCAGGAGGAGGCACCAACATTGAACTGGCTCTACATTGCCTTCATGAAGTACAAGGAAACATAGCGGTGAGCATCTATCAAACATTATAGCATGTTTTTTAATTACAGTTTACGGCAGCACAATGTATCGTTTCAGCATTGATATCGCAATGTGTGCATCTGCAATAGTCCCATAGTAGGATCTCTTGTATTTATCGATGATTATAAATATATTTTTTGCATAATTTACTCCCCTTCAAAATAAATTGCAATCAATCTAAATTAATCAATTCTTTACAAACAGTGCTATTTAGGCCATCTGCTGAAATGATATTCATATCGCAATATATATCACAGAAAAACTAAATATCGCAATTTCAGATTTTTCGAACACCGTGCATGCCCTATTACAGCTGTTTGCTTAATACAATGAAGTGATTCAATTTACAGGCAGCACTGGATTTACTGCTAATGAGAGGAGATTTTCGGACCCCCTGGCACCCTCTGAGTGATTACCACTACACAGGTAGAAGCTCTTATGCAGTTTCATAATATATTTAATATGTTAAGTCCTTCGTAAACTTGATGTTGGTCATTTTAATCCGCAGGGTCAGACCTTTGGACAGCTCCAGAGATAAAGATGTTCAAAAAAGCTCTGGCTGACTTTGACAAGGACTTCCGACAGATTCATAATGTGGTATTAAAATATTTATCATAAATTTTTGTTTGAGATTTTCTGAAGAAATTTTGAGTGATCTCTAGCTATCTCTAGTTTTATTTTTTATTATTTAATATGGCCATAATGCTAGGAGCATCAAATCTGAGCTGCATCAAAGACATTTGTGTGCATTTTAAATTGAAATGCTAGTCAATCTGACAAATAAAAAACACAAAGGCACAAATGTAAATACTCCCTCAAGTTCTTCGGGTAGGTCTAAAAGCTATTTTCTTAACCCTTGCGTACTGTTCAAATAGACTAACCTTTCATTATGTTGGTGGCTGTTTTTGCCCCATTATTTTTCATTATAGTGATATTTTTTGATTGCAAAGCCTTGACACTAAATAATCATGATTGTGATTAATCATGAATCTTGATTGTTGGTGTTTTTCCCTGTTGGGAAGAGGTAACATTTGTAATTTTTACTGTCAATCATCAGTTGGCACCATTTACCCTTTAGATAGTCCTTTGCAAAAAGTTTCTAACTTTTATATGGTGTTCTATGGAGTAAAACAACACATTATAGTGTGAAGTATAAATACACTTACTGTGTTCTGAGAGCTGAGCTGCTTATTTTTTATTGTCTCAAACATATTAAGGTGTGCAAATGTCACTCACACACACACACACACACACACACAATACTCTATATAACCATATAATTTTAAGCCAGAAATTAAGCTTTTTCTGCACTGCAACTGATGATCAACAGTAAAATGACACATTGTACTTCTTCTCAACAGGGAAAACCAGCAACAATAAAGAATGCATGATTATTTGGTGTCATGACTTTGCAATCAAAAAATGTCACTATAATAGAGATCAATAGGGCAAAAACAGCCACAAACATAATGAAAGGGTAGTAAATTTAAGTGTATTGTTGAATTTAACACTTTCAAAGCATTTTTTTTTCAAAATATTTGTGAAAGTAAGATTTGTGACCAAAAATCATTCCACTTGCTGAGAAACAGAGAAAGTTGTGGCCAAGTTAAAGGTGCTGTATGTAAGTTTTTGACTCTTTTAAAGCACAAAAATACCATAATATGTGTTCAGATATTTAAGAAACATCCCAAGTGAACATACTTGTTTAACTGAAAAACAATGCTGAAGTCAGATATTCTGCTTTGAAAATGGGTTTTCCGTGCCGGAACGCTGTCTTTGTTTAGATAAATTTCATATGCACGATGCCAGTTTAGCCAATTATATGTCAGCACCCTGGGTTGCCTTGTTGGAAAACCGCGTATTTCATTCATTCATTCAGAAAGACTCTGAAAGCATGCGTCTGTGACCAAAAAGAACAGTATGGGAGACAGATGCAGTTCCACATGAGGTTATTAATTAGCAAATTACATAAATATTACGAACGTAAACATTAGGTGAGCAGGTTACATTGTAACCGTGTGTCCTAACAACACGCTGTGACGAGAGAGGCAGTGATCAGCTATTTGGCTGTTTGCACCAGACGAAACACGGCAGAAATGTAAATACAGCCTTTCAGAAGCACAGAATATGCACTCGCTCACGAAAAGGTAAGGTTTAGAATCTATTTAATACATGTTAACCCACTTTAACATCAATGTAGATGCTGAATCACTCATATGTGTTTAGTTCTAAAGTTCAATTTCAGACGGTTTATTGTATTTTCAAGATCTGAGGTGAACTTTCTGCTTTCAGTATATGGCAACAAATGCCATGTAAAATGCATTCAAACTCGCATTGTTAGCATTTAGCACAGAATAAAGCACACAAGGCTTACCTGAGGTGATCTAGCTGTCATAGGTTTCTGTTGTTCAGCTGTGAGAAATAGAAGCCATATCTAATAAATCAATTCGAGGTGTTGGTTAGGACAAAAACTCCTTTTAATATGGAAAATATTCCCTCTATCGCGTGTCGTGGCTTTTATTTAGAACACAGTTTAAATCACTCGCTCCTGTACACAATCTGGCAACCCAGCGTACTTTTATTATGATCCAGGAGTGCAATACATAGTTCAACCACTGGGTGTCAAACTTACATACTGCACCTTTAAGACTTAAAATCACCCCAGAGTGGATGAAAACATCCTGAACAGCACACAAGGGTTAAAGATTTATTTTTGCCATTTTTTTTTTTGGCTTTGTTATGATAGAACAGTATGTAGAAGGCATAAGGTTAAGATGGAGCGAGAGAGAGGAGGGGTGGTTGGGAAGGATGGGATTGGGAAAGTTCACAAGCTGGGCCAAGGACTCAAACTCAGAAGCCCATGAGGCTATCAGCACCAATTCAAATGTTTTAAAACATTTAACGTAATGAGTGGTTAAACTGGGAATTCAGAGGTTGTTGAGGACAATAGCTTTGTTTCCATCCAAAAATGTGAATTAACTTTATGCGCAACACTGGAATATCGCATAAAAGATGTGCGAATAAAGCAGCGTTTCCAGCCAGTGAGTCAAAGAGAGCAAATTCGTCACTTGCTGATTAACTGGCACAAAATATCAACTGTAAAAACTGAATTTGCTGTGGTAGGAGAAGCTGTGTCAATCTTTTCTTTATTTAAAAAATGACTTGCACCTTAGAAGACGAATGTCGACATGCAATGAACGCATGGTGGCGTTTGAAGGCGTGAGACCCAGAGCACAGACGCTCTTGATTCTGGAGCGTATAATAAGATATAATAACACTAATACTGAAATGGTAAGGCGTTTTAGAATGACTAAAACAACATTTCAGATGTTTTAGTGTGCTCAGCCTGCTGGTTTGTCCATTCACACACATTTTTATTTTCACATGATCTCTTTATAACAAAATCACATGACCTTTTTTTATGCGCATCCTGGAATTTGTTTGGTAAAAGTGTTTCCATCATACACTGCATTTTTTCTTATTGAATAAAAAGTTTATCCTACTTAGTTATGCGCATGTTTTTATGTGCATTTTCAAGAGCATAAAAATAGACTATTGTGTGCTTTTATAATCTTGTGTTTATGTTCACACTCTTAAACGTTTCTTTGAAATCCAGATGCATTGGAATTAATCGTAAAATAATTAAGATTATTTTAAACAAAACATTTAAAAATCATGCACATTTTTTTGGTCATAGAACTTAATTTAGGGAGTTTTAAAAGCATCAAGGGTAATGACAACTTTTTGGGTTGGCCTACTAAAATACAATCCTGTTGCGCTCTACTAAACCATATTAAATGTCTCTAAATATTTATGCTTGTTTTGTAGTTACAGACCAAGTCAGTAGCCCAGTGTGTGGAGTATTACTATAACATGAAGAAGGTGAAAAAGTTCAAGCAACGTGGCCGAACTGTAAACAGAAAAGACGGAGAAATCTTGGTAAGTTTCATTTCAGTACATGGACAAAACATCAGTTGTTAATTCTGCAAATACATCATGATGGTGAAATTTGTACTATTGTTTTCCACAAGGTGTTCAAATGCTCCCAAGAGCTCCAGTCTGAGCAAACAGACAGGAATACAAAACAGAGGACAAAAGCCACTGAGGCCAGGTTAGAGAAACTACATCATACTGTACACTAAGCTTGTAACTTGTGATAATTGCTTATGATAAGCTTTTATCAGAATGTAAGGTATTGTCATGATATTTACACAAGTAGGGATGTCAAAAACGTCAATTTCCCGCTAACATTTAAGTGCTGTTGAGCATGTATTTAAACACCGGTGATTGGCCATTGTACTCAACAGATGGGACTGTGATTGGCTCTGAAGTTCATCATTTCACCACTGTTCGCCAAGTGTGAACACAAATACTACAGCGTTTGAAAGCCACATCTATCAGCTGATTTATCTATGAGCATATATAGAGATCTGCTGATAGACCATACCTGCCAACACTCCCATTTTTCCCGGGAGTCTCCCGTATTTCAGACCCATCTCCCGCCACCCTCCCGTATTGTAATTTCTCTCAGAAAACTCCTGTAATTTCACCCCGCCCCAGTCCTGAGCTTTTTGGTACAGTCTGTAACATCCCCTGGTCGCCAACTTTGGTATAGTACTTATTCGATAGTAGCGGCCACCCAAAACCTGGTCCATAGTACAGTTACTAACACCACAGTACAGTTACTAACCCGGTTCTCAACTGTGTTATTCAGACAAACACACACCGCCACACCCCCAACACACCTGTCTCCTGGAATTTCGGAGACAAATGTTGGCAGGTATGTGATAGACATAGTTGTGTAATGGAGAATTTATTTTCTCTTTTGGTCCCGTCCAAACCAACCAAGAGAACCAAACTACAAATGTGAACAAACCCTAATCGTTTTAATTGAAGTTATGATATGCAATAATTGGAACTTTAAAGCATTCGCTTACCCCAAAATTAAAATGTACTCACTATTTACTCGCCAACAAGTGGTTCCAAACCTGAGTTTCTTTCTTCTGTTGAACACAGAAGATATTTTGAAGAAAGCTGGAAAACTGTAACCATTGACTTCCATAGTAGTTGTTTTCCTACTACAATCAATGGTTACCGGTTTGCAGCTTTCTTCAAAATATCTTCTTCTATGTTTAACATAGAAACCGATAAAGGTTTAAAATCACATGAGGGGGAATACATTTTACTTTTGGGTGAACTATTCCTTCAAGACTTTGAGGTTTAATCTTGTGAAACAGTATGAAAACAACATTTGTATTAAATAAGTGACAGCAAATTAAACTCATCTTACCTTTTAAATCCAACAGAGATGAGAAGAGCCACAGATCTCCCTCAGTCAGAATAGATACAAACTCCAGATGGTGGTGGGCAAGAAAGGACACCAGTCCGAGCAGTAGCCTGAAGTCAACTCAAGTCTCTTCAGTGTTTGAGCAGAATCCTGTGTGAAGCGCATTTAAGACTACAGTAATGTTCAAATCAATATCCAGATACTTTCATTCACACTGAATCAAAAAAGCAGCCAAGTTTTAATTCATTTTTACAACCATTTATTTGTTCTGACACATTTTGAGAAGTTGTTAATGTTAGTGAGTTAGGGTTGTCACAATACTGGAATTCGGTACCAATCGATAATAAAATTTCAAAAGCGTCCATTTCCTGCTAACATTTAAACGCTGTTGAGCACGTTCTTAAACACCATTAATTTGCCATTGTGTTCACATGCTTAACAGAAATGACCGTGAAAGTCATCAGTTCACTAAACTCACCGCTGTTTACTGAGTGTAACCACAGATACAGGGACACTGGAGTGTTTCAAAGTCACGTCAATCAGCTGGTTTGTCTTTAAGCTGACATAAGAGTGATCCCACTGATGAATTGCGACTTTAAAACGCTCCAGTGTCTCTGTATCTGTGGTTGCACTCAGTAAACAGCTGTGAGTTTGGTGAACTGATGACCTTCACAGCCAATCACAGTCATTTCTGTTGAGCATGTGAACACAATGGCAAATTAAAAACGTGCTCAATAGCTCTCAGATGTTAGCCGGAAATGGATGTTTTTAAAATTTCAGTACCAATAGGTACCGAATACCAGTATCGTGACAACACTATAGTGAGTCTAGAATGGCTGATGTTCATGCAAATATAATAACATTCTTGTTCCTTCACCTTTTTGTGAGATTTTTAAGTTTGGATTCAGTATTTTCTCTCAGTTTAGATCAAAGCAACAATTCCTACTTGCTATTACTTTCTTGAAGTAAATGTTATGTTTAAATAATTGTAGTGCACTAACCAACTAATTCATTACCAAGCTAGTTTTTTTAAGTCACAAGTTTTCCCAGTTTGGTTGAAATTATTCAAAATGTGTGTGACGTAAGGTTATCAAATAAAACAATGTTTTACTATCAGGTGTTTGCTTTCATAAGTACCCTTCAATGGTACAAATGTTTCCCTGTAGTATTGTTGTTAAAGTTTTAAAAATAAATAAGAACTGAAAAAACATTTTGATTTGCAATTCCCATTATTATTTCATACAATTTTAATCTAAACATGCTACTGAGAGAATACAATGTAAATTCTGTCGCAAGTATGAAAAAAATAGTGGATACTCATGTACATATCCTCCATAATGGCGGAAAAAATAACATCAATTCAAGCATGAGCTTAACAATGCATTCATGTAACGCTTACACGTAACACTGTAAAGTGACAATAACGTTGAAGTAACCGACTTTGTATAAAATAAAAACACTTATTAGTCACTAATACAACAGTTACTACCTGGACTGGAATCTGATTGGCCAAATTTGTGGAGCTCTGGAGTGTATGAATGATTAAAAAAAAATGATAATAATTTATCCAAAACAGCAGCATGTTTGCTAATGCACGCAGATTGCATAATTGGGTAATACATACAGAGTAAAACCAGTTTAATAAAACAGTATCTACAATAGTCACAAAACAATGACCTCAAACCCTCAGACCTCTTAGAGATCAAAGATGGTTTTAAATGACAGCGTCACAAATTCTTGGTACAAGGAATGGACAAGGAAACCTTTTAAATAGCAGTTCAACTGTATTCTTCTCTCATAATCCTTGCTTCTAAATCCTACAGACGATGAAAGTCATCAAATAACTTGGTAAACGAAGCTTATTTTGGGATGTCATTGAAGTAGACAAATGCAAATTTTACAAATTCAGTGATCATGACTCTTCCTCGGGAACACGGACCTTGCTTTCATATGACACTAGAGTTTGGTAAAGACTTTCTCTGCTTTGGTTTCCACTGACACTGTTCCACTGGTCAATTTCACGGGCAGAGGAGCCACCTTTCAGCTGGTCCAGATAATCAGTGTTCTGATGGAGAAACAAAATATGGTTAAGGTGTTTAGATCCTAGTGTGGCCCTTCTTTGCGTAACTGGAGACTCCCTTGGGGCAAAGGCCCGATTGGCGGAAACAGCAGTTGCTGGAATGGACAGGTATTTTCGTGCCAGTCTGGCCACAGCTGGAAACCGATGCTCCTTGTTGCGCCACCACTGCAGAGGCGAGAGGCTGCGTCTGCACAGAGGCTCCGCTATGTAATTTTCCAGTTGTTGGTGAATCTCAGGCATTCGCTCAGTAGGGTCTTCACCCAGAAGAATATCGTACATGCTTTGTGGGAAAGGACTCATTCTTATCCGAGATGTGAGCTGCAAATCTCCTCTCAGCGGGGAGGTCATAGTGGCCCCACTGGAACGTCTTTTACGTTCATTGGTGTTTTTAAAAGGTGATCCAACCTCAAGAGCATTGCCGTTGACCTGTTCTGGAGATGATACTGCAACAGAGAGCTCGCTTGGCTGCAGCTCCACACTGTCACCTTCCTCCACTGAGCCGCACGATTCAGGAGAATCCAAAGACCCCATTGGAGGAATTGGCAAGGAATCATCCAATCCGAAATCTGCAGGACCTCCGTGCTCATCCAAAGCCTCTTCCATTTCCATACTTTGCCTTCTGTCTTCATTCAATCCCTCGTTGCTTGTGAAAGCCTGAACAGAAAGGAGCTCCTTAACTTTGTCATGCAGCTTGCTGCGAGCATGTGGACTGAGAAACCGCAACTCTTTAAAACGTGGGTCCAGAAACGAAGACAACACAGCAGGACAGTCCAGAAGAGCATCTTCGTCGCTCAGACTCCAGCGTTTGTCCATACCAGCACGAATCCTCTCCATAACTCCTCTCACCACTGGACAGGTGCAGTCTGCAATTTTCTGTCCCAGGAGCCGAGAAACTCCTTGGAGGCATGGCATTAGGGCTGAAATGGGTCCATTGATGTCCTCGCTCAAAAACGATGCTGCAATACGAACTGTTTTTAACACAGGGACCAGTTCATGTACAAGGCGCCACTGGTGATCTGCCAGATTTGTTGCTACTTTTTGTTCCTCTAAGACGGAGCTTATTACCCACTTAAGCTCCAGCATACTTTCACACATCTCGATGGCGGTGGTCCAGCGCCCCGGGTCATTCAAGACCAGGCATGCTGACTCTTTATTAACAGCCTCTGCTTTCTGGCTCAGTGCTGTAGAAGCGCCCACATTGTGTTGGAAGTGCAGGACGATGGCACGAGCATCTGCCAGAGCTTGTCTTACAGACTCCACACAAAGTCCCTCCTGGACACAGAGTTTTAGGGCCTGACCTGCACAAAGCAGGGGTGCCCATCCCTTCGGAAGCTTTCTGGGAGGAGGATGGCTGGGTCCAGCAAATTCCTGGTGATATTCCTGATCAATACTCTGCCTGGACTCAGATCCACTGGGGGTGTCGTGCACAACACAGAAAACAAAGTTCTCAGGAAGCTGGAACTCAGAGAGGACTGCTTTCAAGGTATCTGCAAAACTTACTTGCCCTCTCTCAGATGGGTTTCCTTTGAGTTCTGCTATTGGACGAGTCTCAAGCATGCAGCGTGCCAGACGCCACTGAGAGTCGATAAAATGAGCACTGACTGAGAGGTAATACTGTCCATCTCCGCCAACCCCACATCCTTCTACAGATCGCCAGTATTCAGTGCAAAGGGTCATATAGTGGGAAGCCAAACTTGTTTGAAGATGCTGCTGAAGGCATTGCTTGAGGACGTGGTAGCGATGCCAAAGTAAGCTGCCAAGTAGAGATGGAGAAGGCACGGGGTAATTAGGCTCTAGGCAACTCAGTAAAAGTTTGAACCCTCTTTCCTCCACCACAGACAATGGCTGAAGGTCTCTAAAGACCATTTCCAAAATAAGATCGGTCAACACTTCAGCTCGCTTGTTACTGCAGGCTCTTGTCCCACAGCGACTGCTACTGCCTCCAGCAGTGCTGCTCATCTCCCCTGCAGGAAAATTATACATTAGACATCCCATATCTGTATCCTGGTGTACAATTGCATTTGAACCAGATGTACTGCTTCCTGGCGCACAGTCAGGGGCATATGATGTTCGAGCAGGTTTGGCCTCTCCCATCTCAGCTGGCAGTATTTCTTCATGCTCTTCTTTAACGGTAACAGGCAGCATTGGTTGAAATGTAACATTGCTTGTATTGTTACATCTGTTACCATGTAAAGCGGACTGAATGTGAGAATGTAATGCTGCAGGAGTGGGGATCCCTGCGGTGTTGTGAGGGGGGTACCGCTCCTTCCCGAATGCTGTGTTTGCGTCCCAAGTGTTCTCTCATAGACGTAGTGCTGTTGTGAAAGGAAAGCTGTCTCTTACAATGGTTGCACTCCACACGATGCAGACTTAGCTGAGTGTAATGGTTCCACACTTTTGATGTGCGGCGATCGGAAAATGGCAAGAAACGCTGCATTCTTCTGCGAAGAATTGGACTGCTGTGAATTCCAGGATGCCTTGGAGGTGGGAGATCCATGTCTGTGGTAAAAGATTAACAAAAATGCATCTAAAATTAGTAATTTAAGAGATACAGGATTATACTGAAACCAGCACAATTTAAAACTGTTTTGCTATTTAAGAAATAATTATAATTCCTTAAAAGGTTTTTTTGTAACATATAGATATGGTTCCCCTAATGCAGGGGTGCCCAAACTTGGTCGTGGAGGGCCAGTGTCCTGTGGAGTTTACCTACAACATAGCTGCGTCCGAAATCACATACTTCCATACTATACAGTACGATAAAAACAGTATGCAAGCCGAGTAGTATGTCCAAAATTATAGAATTCAAAAATCAGTATGTCATATGAGATTCTGAAGTGCGCAATGTTTAGATGCTACACTATCCCGTGATGCCCCACAAGAAAATTCATGAATGGGAGTAAAGCAATGCAACTCCCGCGGTTCGGTCACGTGATCAAACAAAATCAGTCACATGATTGACAAAATGGCAGATGTAGTATGTCTGAGTTCCATTCATACTGCTCACATTCATACTGTATAGAACGTACTTTTCTAACAGCCGAGTAGTACATTCAAATTCAAATGGAGTACCTACTGAGTAGTAAGCAGTTTCGGCCGCAGCCCTTGCCTCAACACACCTGCTGGAAGCTTGTAGTTTGACTAGTAAGAGCTTGATTGGCTTGTTCAGGTGTGTCTAATTGGGGTTGGAGCTAAACTCTGCAGGAAATCGGCCCTCCAGGATCGAGTTTGGGTACTCCTGCCCTAATGGGTCATGTTATAAATAAAATGTACACAATTCACATAAATAGAAATAAACAGCACTATCAGCAATCATGTATATAATCAAGTATGTTATTATTTACATTCGGAATTAACAGTAACATATTATCGATTTGGCATTACTCAAATAAATGTATCTAGTTTTCTAAAATATATGTCGAAGCACCTAAGTCACTGTGCATGAATCTGTTTGCACATGAAAAATAAGAATAAACAACCTACTTGCCTAGTCTAGCTGTTTTAATAAAATTATTTTTTTTTTAAAAATCAAAGAAATGGTTAGGGCTGGGCGATTAATCGAAAAGTAATTAAAAACCACCAATAAGAGACTATAATGGATCTACAAATGGTTTTATCTGATTTTGTGTCACTGTAAAAAAATTGGGCTATTTAAAACCTAATCTAAAGTGTCTCCCAGGACACCATATTTTAATTTGGTTAGAAAATATTAAGATGTTTGTGCAGATAAAATGTCACTTGTTAATAAATCAATGCCTAATCTACATTTTGCAACTTTTCTCAATAACGTAGTGGAATTTAAAAAAAATATATATACCATCCGGTAGGGCTGGGCGATTAATCGAAAAGTAATCGGAATCGACATTAAGAGCCTATAATGGATCTAATTTTTCCAGGTAAATTTTTTCAATTACTTTCCCTACTGCGTGTGGAGTCACGTGACCCCGCTCTGAGTGCAGTGTATGGTCTGACGGAGCCTTCACACGCTCGCATACCCTTCGCTGTGACTAATGCCGATGCTGACCCTTCAAAAAACGTAACTACACATTGCGATGAGCGATGATGACGCATATCGCAAGCTCTGTGATTGGTCAGCTTGGTAGAGTTGAGTGTAGTGTAGGTGGTGCGGAGAGGGCAAAAAAAAAAATAAATAAATAAAAGAATGGTTTATTAATCGTAATCGAGTTAAAATGTTCAATTAATCAAGATTTTGATATGAGGCCAAAATCGCCCAGCCCTACAAATGGTTTTACCTGATTTTGTGTCACTGTAAAAACAATTGGCCCATTTAAAACCTAATCTAAAGTGTCTGAAAATATTAAAATGTTTCTGCAGATAAAATGTCACTTGTTAATAATTCAATGCCTAATCTACATTTCACATCTTGACTCAATAATGTAGTGGAAATTTTACAACTAATACCATCCGGTAGGGCTTGGCGTTTAATTGAAAAGTAATAGAAATCGACAGAAAGAGCCTATAATGGATTTAATTTTTCCAGGTCAATTTTTTAAATTTTCCTACCGCGTGTGGAATCACGTGACCCTGCCGTGTTAAGGCTGATTTATACTTCTGCATCGAATGCATGGGTATGGTCCGGCGCAGCCTTCGCACGGTCGCATACCCTTGCACCTTTTAAAAAATGTAACTACACGTCGTGCGTTTGCACTACATTGACGATGACTGGAAGCTGCACCAGAGACGCCTTGAGGTGGTATATTTTCCTATTACAATAAACGTATTATTTATATAAAAACATTTGTTTACAGAAGATTAAAAAAATGCTGTTTGAAATATGATTTACAGTATATGCAAGAGTTATTGTATTTAGAAGAGATGCTGCTTATTTTCTACTTTTAATATAAAAAACATTGAAAATAATTTGTTTTGTTTCCAAAAGTGCAAGTAATTTATTTTCACTGTGTCTTAATTTCAGTTGTTTAACGTTGATGTTCAATAAATAATCATAGATAGTAGATTGTGTTTGTTTCCTTCAATTATTTTAAAATCAACTAATGCACCCTTCATTCAGAAATCTCTCACTTGTAATATGTGGGCATATTTTTATTGTACAAACCCTGTCAGTGAACTATGAGGGCAAAAAAAAAATTAATCGTTCATTCATCGTAATCGAATTAAAAATGTTCATTTAATCGAGATTTTTATTTTAGGCCAAATCGACCAGTCCTACTATCCGATTATAAACTTCCCATTATACAAAACTTACTTTAAAATAATTATACCTCAAAACTGTCGTAAAAATATTAGATAATATATTTATTTTAAAAATACATCCAAATGATGTAAATAGCATGTCACAAAACAAGACACAGCTGTGTATCTGCTTAAACAGAGTCGATTTTTTTTTTAAGGAAGATTTTATATCAGGTACAACGGAGTGTATTATAATAATAACTCTATATCAATCGAAGCAATATTAGTGTATCACAAGTACTTAAACTGAATTATAACCACACAATATGATAATAAAGAAGCAATTCCGCTATTATTTACATCAAGCGTCACGGGATGTTCTTCCGGGCGAGCATAAGGGCCATTAAGGATTCCTCCACTTCCAGTCCGCGCGTTGGATCCACTAAACAGTGCATACTTCGGCAATACTGACTCACAATACTTATTTTCTGTTCGTAATATCCAAAAAACCTTTTAGGCAATATCTAATCAGTACAAATCTCAGAATTCCTGCGCATCATCCGCGCGTACGCGACCTGCACACTGGATGTGCTTGACGCCGTGCAAACTAGGGATCAAGGATAATTTCACAACATCATAAAAAACGAAAAATACCCGTCATTCGTAATAAACAGCAAAAATCAGTCCAAGGCACTCGAAAAATGTGGAAAAATTATTAAAAAGCCTTTTTTGACATTGGGTTTACCCAGGGTTACCCTGATGTAGTGTTTGCCAAAACAAGTATGCACAGTTTTAAGGAATAGCCATGTCTATAGACCATTTCAATGTGGTCATGTTATTGGCCCATGAATATTTCCAGCTAGTTATTAAACTATTTCATAACTATAGCATTAGGCAATTCAATCATAATTTAATGTTAAAACAGCTAGCATAACGTTATTTATCAATATGTGGCTCATTTTGGATTAGCTATAGAAATTAAAAATGTAAAACAAGAAATATGTTGGGACCATTGTTTTGGATTACATCCCTCAATATGGTCTATAAAGGCTTTTAAATAAATTTTCCACCTTTTTCAAGTACTTCAAACATAATTATTGAAAGCAGCAAGTATGCATGAGTACTGATTAGGTATGCTCATAATAACCGATTAACCGTTAACTGAAAGGGTGCGTTTTAAACCGCTTAATGGTATCAGTTAAATGATTAAAAAATATTATTATATATATTTTAAAGTTTGGCTGCATCAGGGGCCAATCACAGCGAACAGGCTTTTTTCGTAGAGAGGGGCATCTTTTGTATGGTTTACTAACAGCAGTGAGTGTTTTGTGTCACCCTGCACGCCTCACGATTTTGCCGTTGTGCGCTGTGTGCTCGCAGTTGAAATAAAGTAAACTCTGAGCGGAAAAAGCATACGTCAGTTCTTCAATCAAATGATAGCAGAGGCGGGGTTTCCATTGATTAAATGCATATTTTCCTTGGAGTGATTGATTTGACAAACATGTTTGTCCAAACATGAAGACATGATTGGACAAACAGCATATGCCGGTTTTTAAAAAAAGGATTCAGTCAGTGTTTTCGTTTTGTAATCTAAACTTGTCATTTAGGTGAACAATATCTAGGGCAAAACTATTAATTTTATTCTTTTTATTTAGTTTATTCTGTTTTTCTATGCTGTTGGAAATGCTGCAGGCCCGTGAAGTTGTGCTGTTGTTCTGATGTTCTGTATGCTGTTGTTCACGTGTTAAAATAAATCAGTATTTTAAAATGCAATACTTCATGTGTCAGACACATAATAGATACATCAGTTATTTATTTTAATAAATAATAATTTTACACCAATTTGACCAGTTAACCGTTAATATTCGGTCAAAGAGCGGCGATTGTCGGTTGTCAAAATTAAATTAAATGAGCATCCCTAGAACTAATGTAAACATCACAGTAATAAAAGTTAACTAATATTCTGAAATCAACTATTTTGCGACGCCCCCCTAAAGCAGGAGCGAATTTACTTCCGATTTCCGCATGATGTCAATAAAACAAATAACTTCATTTCAGGCGATGTGAATGGGATATTGCTTGGATATCGTACCCTACAGTCCGGTTCACATCTCTAATCTGACAATAAAGGCTTTTTAATATTTTTTCTACATTTTTCAAGTGCCTTGGACTGATTTTTGCCATTTATTCTCATGAATCCCTTACCTAATGTGCGCAGACAAAATATTTACGCTACACCTGAGCACTTTTTGTTTGATTTTGTATTTGTATATCTGTCATTCGTTTTTATACATAAAAACTATGGGACGTTAATCTTAAAACATAGTTATTGAAAGCAGCAAGTATGCATGAGTATCAATGTAAACATACAGTAATAAGAGTTAACTAATATTCTGAAATCAACTATTTTGCGACGCCCCCTAAAGCAGGAGCGAATTTACTTCCGATTTCCGCATGATGTGTCAATAAAACAAATAACTTCATTTCAGGCGATGTGAATGGGATATAGCTTGGATATCGTACCCTACAGTCCGGTTCACATCTATAATCTGACAAAATGGACTACTCTGGGAAAGAAAAGGAAGCCATGGCCATTATGGCCGAGGCGGACAAGAAGATGAAAACGTCGCATTCGTTATTCGGGACGTTTTTTGGGTAAATCATTGAATGATGTCTTCTAGCAACTCAGCGATATTTAATCGCAAAAAAATCGTTTTAAAATATAACCAAATGTTTAAAATGACATTCATTTGCAAAAACAATGCTGATACGTTTTTAAGCAATATTCAATTTATATGCGAATTATTTTTTTTAAATGACAACTTTAAACACAATGCTAGACGTATTTAGCGTGTATAAATCTTCTTATATTAAAGTTAATGTCTTCTTATATTAAAGTTAATGTTTTACAGATTGCAGTTGTAAACGTGAAATCAGTCGAGTTAGCAAGTAGCATCGCACTGTATGTACATAACGCCATAATAAACAGAGTTTCGGGCGTTAAACGTAACGTCTCCTTTTCGCGTTTATTTATTTGACGTTACAAGCTACTTAAAACCCACACACACTAAAACATTCCTCACGTTTAGCCTTTTATTCATCAGCACTTTTGAAACTCACCCATGTTTCCTTCGCTGGGCTCCTCCGTGCACAGTCTCTCGCCGCCGTTGGCGACAGTGGGGATGTTGAGTCGATGTTTCACTCTGAGGTGTTTTATCATGTTGGCCGTGTTTGAAGAAAACTTGAATGTCGACTTGCACAACCTGCAGTAAACAGTGCCGTCGAGCTCATTTTTGATGTAGTACTTCCAGGCTACGGAGCAATATCGGGCCTGTGTTTTGCCACTGATTTCCAGCTCCTCTTGCTTCATGTTGGCCATATCAGCTCTGAAAACACGTTGTGTGAGTGTAGGGGACAGCTGCTAATAGCGCCGCCTAATGGTTTCAGTCAACAGAATCAACATCCCGTATTGCTCTTTAACATACTGTATATATAACAATAACAGTAACAATAGAAGTTACAAACCGTGTCAAATGAATTTTAACAGTGACTAAGAACGTTTTACGAGGAATTTAAATTAATAACACAAATTAAATGCATAATAAAATAAGTTAAAATACAATAAATCTATAAATACAAGTGTGGAGTGGGATACCTTATCTAAACACATCTCTGTTTACAGATGATTGGATAATCATGTTTAAAATCTGGTGTTTTAATTGTCTTTTGTTTCTTTTTAATTAACTCAAATAGCAATGCAGTTCGGTTTACAGGCTGTAAATTTGCATTTGTAAATATGACCTTTGCCAAGCAACACAGGAGTTTAGTAGTGCTAATTTATTAGTTTTGTTTAATGGAAAGGGAACCAGTGTTACAAACCAGAAACACAACCATTTGTTCTGTAACATCAATGAGGTTATTAAAGGGTGTAAAACTTAAAATTGCAATTTCAAAATGTTCCCCTGTTGCATTCTTCTCATTTCAGGAGTTCTTCCAAGGTTGAGGAGGCCTGTGACATGTATGTGAGGGCTGCCAATATGTTTAAGATGGCAAAGAACTGGAATGGTAGGACAAATTGCAACTTTTGCACCATTATATTATGGTGTTCAAAACTCAAATGTTCCTTTTTTTTTATTATTTAAGCTGCAGGAGATGCTTTCTGCAAAGCTGCGCTTCTGCATTTGAAGGTGGACAGCAAGCACAATGCAGCCATGAACTTCCTTGATGCTGGCAATGCATTCAAAAAGGCTGATCCTCAAGGTACATTGCTACTGAAATATACAAATCTAGCAGCATGTAGTGTTTTCAATTCAAAATTATTTGAGTTTAATTTTATTCTGGTTCTGCTGAACCTTCTTTACACAGAGGCGATAGGCTGTTTCTCTCGGGCTATTGACATCTACACAGATATGGTGAGAAAAACTACATAAAAATATTAGTAAAAGGTTTATTTCACCTAAAAAAGGTAAATTAGCTGTTAATTAATTTATTTGATAGTCAAATTAAGATATTTTAGATGATACTCGAGAGCTCTCTCATCCTCTATAGACAGCAATGGTCCAGAAAAGGAACCAAAAACATTGTCTAAACATTCCATGTGTCATAAGCGGTTCAACTGTAATAATAAGAAGCTCCAAGAACACATTTGTACACCCAATTAAAAAAAACAACAACAACTTTGTTTGCCTATGTCTGATGACCACATTAGATGAGGCTGTGTGTTTATTATGGGTATTATGACACTTGCATGTTGCACTGCTGACCCCGAATGCCAATACATCGCAATGCCTGTAGTAAACGCAAAGCCTGACAACCTGAAAAGGAAAAGAAAACAAAATTGTTTCCACAGCCGCACAAATGTATTCTTGGAGCTTCTTATGATTACAATTGAACCTCTGAAGCCACATGGAATGTTTTGAAAATGTTTTTAGTTCCTTTTCTGGACATTGAACATCTCAGGACCATTACTGTCTGTAGAGGATGAGAGAGCTCTTGGATACCATCTAAAATATCTTAATTTGTTTTCTGAAGATTAATGAAGATCTCTGGGGAATGAAACAGCATGAGGGTAAACTTAATTTCCATGTTTTGGGTGAACTAACCCTTTAATCACCTTCAGGCCATTTAAGATATAGGTGACCTTCTTCTTTAGTAGAACATTAGCCTGTTTAATCCCAATCTAGTAATTTGAGTAAATGCATTTTACTACTTAGACCTCCTTTGATATTATTGTTGGTTAAATTAGGTTTTATACTGGTGGGAATGGGGCGATGCAGTGGCACAGTAGGTAGTGCTGTCGCCTCACAGCAAGAACGTTGCTGGGTCGCAGGTTCGAACCTCGGCTGGGCTGTGTCAGTTGGCGTTTCTGTGTGGAGTTTGCATGTTTTCCCTGCATTCGCATGGGTTTCCTCCGGGTGCTCCGGTTTCCCCCACAGTCCAAAGACATGCGGTACAGGTGAATTGGGTAGGCTAAATTGTCCGTAGTGTATGAGTGTGAATGAGTGTGTGGATGTTCCCAGAGTTCGGTTGCGGCTGGAAGGGCATCCGCTGCGTAAAATCGTGCTGGATAAGTTGGCGGTTCATTCCGCTGTGGCAACCCCGGATTAATAAAAGGGACTAAGCCGACAAGAAAATGAATGAGTGAATACTGGTGGGAATGAGCATAGCCTGAACTGCACAGCAAATCAGATCATTTTCAATTGAGACCGTCTTATACCACAAGCAGGTCAAATGACATTGACATATTTTTATCAAAGCAGTCTATTTTTTCTTTTAAAATGTGTTTTTTTTTTCAACAACAACACTTTTAGAGCTTCCGGAAATAAGAAAAAAAGACTTGGTCATAGTTGTGATTAAATAAGTTAACAACAATTCATGAAACTCAAGTGAAAGTATTATCAGGAGCTACAGGTATTCATTTTATTGCGACTGTAGTGCTGGTAGCCATTGACTTGCATTTTATAAATCACCAAGGACCACAGTTTCAACTAAAAATCTTTAATGTTGACTGGAGGAAAAAAAACACCTACATCTTTGCCTGATCTACACTACCTGACAAAATCTTGTCGTCGATCCCAGTGGTAAGAGCAACAAATAATAACTTGACTTCCAGTTGATCATTTGGAAAAGTGTCAGAAGGTAGATTTTTCAGATGAATCATCTGTTGAACTGCATCCCAATCATCACAAATACTGCAGAAGACCTACTGGAACTTACATGGACTCAAGATTCTCAGAGAAATCAGTCAAATTTGGTGAAGGAAAAATCATGGTTTGGGGTTACGTTCAGTATGGGGGCTGCAAGAGATCTACAGAGTGGATGGCAACATCAACAGCCTGAGGTATCAAGACATTTGTGCTGGCCATTGCATTACAAACCACAGGAGAGGGCAAATTCTTCAGCAGGATAGTGTGCCTTCTCATACTTCAGCGTCCACATCAAAGTTCCTGAAAGCAAAGAAGGTCAAGGAGCTCCAGGATTGGCCAGCCCAATCACCAGACATGAACATTATTGAGCATGTCTGGGGTAAGATGAAGAAGGAGGCATTGAAGATGAATCCAAAGAATCTTGATGAACTCTGGGAGTTCTGCAAGAACGCTTTCTTTGCCATTCCAGATGACTTTATTAATAAGTTATTTGAGTCACTGTAGTGATGTATGGATGCAGTCCTCCAAGCTCATGAGAGTCATACATAATATTCATTCTGTTTCCACTGCACCATGACTTTATATTCTATACTGTACATTATTTCTGTTAAGTGACAAGACTTTTGTCTAAGCAAACTCAGACTTTACTGTCCTAATTAAATCATTAAAAATCAAGGCATGATCATATTTTATTTTGGTTAAATAAGTGTAATCTAGAGGCCTTTGCCTTTCATATAAGCCACCAAAAGATCAACTAGAAGTCAAGTTATTATTTTTGGTTCCTAAAACTTGGAAAGGCGACAAGACTTTTGTCAGGTAGTGTACTATAAGTTAACAGCAAATTTGTATTTTGTATTTTTAAACTATTCTTTAAGCATTCAAATGTATTTCAAAATAAATATGCAACAATTCAGCTGTATAAATATAATAATAATAATACACTTTTTGACTGTCTTCACAGGGGCGCTTCAATATCGCTGCAAAACACCACATATCTGTTGCAGAAATCTATGAATCGGAGTTACTGGACATAGACAAAGTAAGTGGGAAATAATCTATTTATATAAAGATACGAATGTATAGGCCTGTCACAATAATCAATATATCGACCTAGTGCACAACACATGTACAAAATATATATTGCCCATACATAAAAACAATCCGGGCAACATTTTAGCTGATTGTGCAACATCTCTATCTCTATTGGAGGTGTCAGTGTCTGTATGGTTAAAAAACGCTAGTATTTCCTATAAATTACTGTAGTATATTTTCATGTGGGTGTCTGACAACTGAAAATAGATCTGGTTACTTTTTTACCCTAATTAACATATTATTATTTATTTAAGATATGCGTTTTCACATTCTGATTCCAATGCCTCATTATTGCATTGCTAAAATGACTATAATTAAATGAAATATTCTTAATAATAAAATATGATGTGTTCTTTGGAAGAGTGTACTTGCATTGTGATTATATTATATTGTCATTCTGGCTTTATATAATGAGGGGCATAAAATGGTCTTAAAATGACAATAATATCGTTTATCACAGTATATTTTGGTGCTATATATCGTCCAACAAAAAATATTATCGTGACAGGCCTACGAATGTATTAATAAGTGCCTCAGATAATCGTTGATGCTAGGTGAAAAGCAAAAAAATACTAAAGAACTGAAATTAATACTTGTATTCAGCAAAGGTCACATTATCCATCATAACACACTAAAATTAATATATTTTCACATTCCGGGTCCATTTGGACTTACTTGAAGAATCATTAGTATGTTGAACTCTCATAACTTAACTCTATTTCTGATCAGCAACTTATTACTGAAAGAAAGCCACGAATTTACCATGTTATGACTTTTTACACCATTTTTAAAATTAAAAACTACAGAAGAACCATGTGTGTAAATGTCAATTCTTTTACTGTAAAGTTGTGCATTTTTTGACATAGTTATGAAGAACTGAAATGCATTATCTTTATGTTAATAGGCTATTGCTCATTATGAGCAGGCGGCAGATTATTACAAAGGGGAGGAGTCCACCAGGTACTGCCTTATTAATATGCTTGCTTATTTATTTATTTATTTATTCAAACCATCAGTAATGTTGTAGAACAGTCCAGATCTGAAATTAACGCATTATTATTATTATTAAACTAAATAAACCTCTTCTAATCTCTCTCTCTCTCTTTTTAGTGCAGCTAACAAGTGTCTTCTTAAAGTGGCGAACTATGCGGGCCAGTTGGAGCAGTACCAGAAAGCCATTGAAATATTTGAGCAGGTCTGCATGACCCGATCTTCATTTGTGTTTATTTGTTATATTCACATTTAATGCTGACTGGCATGTTTTTCCTGTTTCAGATTGGTACTTACTCCATGGACACTACACTGTTGAAGTATGGTGCCAAAGACCATTTCTTTAAAGCTGCACTGTGTCACTTCTGTGTGGACATGCTCAACTGCAAGGTGACTGATGCGTTTACAGTCTGAAGGTATTTAAAATAGCTAATATGTAACTACCTAGCATTGTTTAACCATTGTTCTTTTTAATAGCTGGCTGTACAGAAATATGAAGACATGTTTCCAGCCTTCTCTGATGCCAGAGAGTGCAAACTTCTTAAGGTTGGAGTCTTTTCTTATAAACATTGTGTTTATATTATAACAGTATTAAATAATTGCTTCAACTTGAATATATATTTTAAAATGTGATTTATTCATGTCATGGTAAGAGCTTCAGAAATCATTCTTGTACCATGATTTCTTTCCCAAGAAAACCCTTGCACTGCTTAAATAGATAGTTGACCTTATTGCCTAGTTAAAGATATACTTCTCCCAAAAATTTTGATTCTGTATTCATTTACTCATCATACACTACCTGACAAAAGTCTTGTCACCTATCCAGGTTTTAGGAACAACAAATAATAACTTGACTTCTGGTTGATCATTTGGTATCAGAAGTGGCTTATATGAAAGGTAAAGGCCTCTAGATTACGCTTATTTTACCTAAATAAAATATGATCATGCCTTGATTTTTAATGAGTTAATTAGCACAGTAAGGTCTGAGTTTGCTTGGACAAAAGTCTTGTCGCTTAACAGAAATAATGTACAGTATAGAATATAAAGTCATGGTGCAGTGGAAACAGAATGAATATTATGTATGACTCTCATGAGCTTGGAGGACTGCATCCATACATCTCTGCAGTGACTCAAATAACTTATTAATAAAGTCATCTGGAATGGCAAAGAAAGCGTTCTTGCAGGACTCCCAGAGTTCACCAAGATTCTTTGGATTCATCTTCAATGCCTCCTTCTTCATCTTCACCCAGACATGCTCAATAATGTTCAAGTCTGGTGACTGGGCTGGCCAAATGCTGGAGCACCTTGACCTTCTTTGCTTTCAGGAACTTTGATGTGGACGCTGAAGTATGAGAAGGAGCGCTATATTGCTGAACATATTGCCCTCTCCTGTGGTTTGTAATGTAATGGGCAGCACAAATGTCTTGATACCTCAGGCTGTTAATGTTGCCATCCACTCTGCAGATTTCTCACACACCCCCATACTCAATGTAACCCCAAACTATGATTTTCCCTTCACCAAACTTTCTGTGAGAATCTTGGGTCCATGCTGGTTCCAGTAGGTCTTCTGCAGTATTTGTAATGATTGGGATGCAGTTCAACAGATGATTCATTGGAAAAATCTACCCTTGTCTCTTCTCCATACGATCAACTAGAAATCAAGTTATTATTTGTTGACAATGGACTTTTGTCAGGTAGTGTACAAAACCAGTTTAATTGCTTTTGTTGTTCTGTTGAATACCAAAGAAGATATTTTGAAGAATGTTGGAAACCTATAACCATTGACTTCCATAGTAAGAAAAATGAATACTATGGAAGTCAATGCAGTTTTTCAACCTACATATACATCAATAAACCTAAAGTTTTGGATAATGTAATGTCTGTGACACTTTCTACAAAGTAATCATAATTTATGTTTGTGCATTTCACACTAAAACAGAAACTTCTTGATGCACATGATGATCAGAATATTGATGCATACGCTGATGCAGTAAGTCCTAGTAGCATATTGTTTCAGTTATGTGATCATACTCAACCAATATTATGGGTTTAATCATTTTTTTTATAAAATAGGTAAGGGAATTTGACTCCATCACAAGGCTTGATCAGTGGCAGACCACCATGTTGCTAAGAATCAAGAAGACCATTCAGGATGAAGAGAGTGACCTTCGCTAATATGAAGTCTTGAAACCCATTCTCACACCCTTATCATTCCTTTCTTATGATATTAATTTATTTATTTACATGTGGGTAAATGAAGGTCAAACCCTTTACTGCTGAAACCTAACAAATCCTACTGTCTTAAAACTAAAAAGTAATTCAACTTTTATCCCGCAGAACACTGTGAAGTCTTTTAGAATAACATCCCCTGTTAGATATGTATCTCATTATAAATTTCCTTTTCTGTGTTATGGTTTTGGTTTATGCCTGTGCAGCTTCAGTTGTTTTAGCTATTCCTCTGTTATTAAGAGTTGTAACTTATATTTTGTTTCTCAGTCGCTGTGTCAATATTTATCAAAAGTATTTAATGATGATTATAATTCTTTATATGTGTGCACATCAATACTGTAACCATAATCAGCTAGAAATCAGCTGAAAACACTAATTGCTATTTTCCTCTATGGAGGAAATGATTAGGAACTCATCAGTACTATATCTTAGTGAAATTAACTCATTTAAAAATTGGGTCATAATTAATCAAAATACGGTCAATCTAGTTTTTGTATTAACACATAAAGGAGTGATTGCATGATGGTAATGTATTTTTTGACTCGATGATGAGGATATCAGTCCTCTAGTTACGCTTTGTGAAGGTATACTGGTTGAGTGCAATGAGTACAGTGAATGAAACAGGTCTTACCTGAGAAACCAGCTTGTGTTATGTCCTAGTTTTAATTAAAGGGATAGTTCACCCAAACATAAGAAATACTCATTATTTACCCTCAAGTGGTTCCAAACCTTTATGACTTTCTTTTTTCTGTTGAACACAAAATAAGATATTTTGAAGAATTTTGGAAACTGGTAACCACTGACAACCATAGTAGAAAATACTACAAAACAAATACTATGAAAGTCAATGGTTACAGGTTTTCAGCATTCTTCAAAATATCTTCTTTTGTGTTTAAAATACGCAGAAACTCAAACCAGGTTTGTGACAAGTGAAGGGTGAGTAAATGATGACAGATGTTTTATATTTGGATATACTCTTTGATGCTATCCAAACTCTGACGCTATCTATATATTGACATCTCTTTAAGCTGATTTATTTAGGGATGCACTGATATGTAATTTTTGACAAATACTAATAACTTTGCACATTTGGAGGCCGATATATTGACTGATAATTATTTTTTCTTCTCATTTTCCTAAACAATTGCAGAACAATTGGCAAACACACAAAGTGAACAGCTGATTTTATTTAAAAACCTTAACTTTAGAAAAGTTTGAACTGATCTCAGAACTTTTTTAATCAAATATTCTTTACTATGGCCAACTTGCTTCTATATAAACAGAATCTACAGATTCAGCAAAACAAAAATGCATAAAAAAAGCAACCAAATCACTCGTAAAGAGTAGGGGTGTAACCCCGGTGTCCTGGCCAAATTCCCTCCATCAGCCCTTACCCATCATGGCCTTCCAATCATCCCCCTCCACCGAACTGGCCCTATCACTGTCTCTCCACTCTCCCTATAGTTGGTGTGTGGTGAGCTCACTGGTGCCGTTGTCCTGTGGCTAACATTGCATCATCCAAGTGGATGCTGCACACTGGTGATGGTGTGGAGAGACCCCCCCACTTCATGATTGTTAAGCGATTTGGGTGTATGGTCATACATGATAAATGCGCTTTATAAATACACATTATATTACTCAACATTAACCAAAATTAAAATAGCATTAAAATAATAAAAAAGTAGCAAGCATGTTAAGTAATTCAACCAGCAGAAATAATACATCATTTATCGGCTTAAAGATTTCAGCCTAATGTTGTTATCAGACTGATAATGATAACATTAAAAACAGCATTTATGTCAGCACCAATAGCGTATGGTTAGAGCGTCGACACATGCACTCTGATTCCTACCTCGAGTCCTACGCAGATCATTCCCTTCTCTCTGCTCCCCATGCTTTCCTGTCAATACTCTCTACTGTCCTATCCATTAAAGGCGAAAAACCCCCCAAAAATAATAATAAAACAAATATATAGCATTTATCTGCAGATAATGAAGTGGTCGCCGATATATATATATATAGTGCATCCCTAAATTTATTGGTATGTTACAACATTCATATTGTTTGTTATCTAATAAGTATTAGAAAATACAGTCTTTTTATTTATTAATTTGATCTTTCTTTCCATGTTGATCTACACACATTTTCTCATGTTACAACAAGTTATGTGCCATTACAGGAGATTGAGCATGGCAGAATAAATGTAATGCAAAACAATAAAACAGTAGAAGCATGTATTTATTCATTGAACTGGTTTAAAAAAGCTAATAAATGATTTGATTCCCTCAAGTCTTACATTTTCATTTATGTGGACATACATAATGAATTGCACGTATACAGAATCTAACCAACCTCCAGGTTTATTTTTCGTGTTTTGCTCCATTTTAATCGTCATCTTCATCCTCCTCTTCCTCCAGATCCTCAGTGTCCTCCATAGCCGCCGTCTGCTCCTCCATTGCAGCTTTTAAAGCCTGCTCTTCCTCCACACTGGGGTCCAAAGCCTCTGTGGTTTCCGGCCCGCTGGGGTACTCGCTTTGGGGTGGTGGAGGCAATACAGGGGTGAAGGGTTCTCCGATAAATTTCAACCCCCATCCAATGTATATGTTTCCAAAATTCCTAAAAAAGAGATAGCAGGAAAATAGTTTTACTCTATTTATCAGAATACCACATGCTTTTAGTAGGCAATACATTCTGAAGAACAAGGTTCTTACTTGCCACTAGAATAAGCATAAGCTCCAGGCCAAAGATTGGAGCGAAGCACAGCAATGGCAAACTGAGGAATGAGGTTTGAGGACATCATGGAGCTCCAAGGTGGAGTCTCATTGAGCTCTGTGGACAGAAAATTTTGTGCATTAGAGCTCAAAAGTGGCAGCATTTGTACTGTGTGCCAGAAGGTATTGCAGTACTGACTTGCATCTTCAGAAAGAGGTGTCAGAAGAGGAGGTCCGACTTCAGGCTCTGGTTCATCAGGTTCCTCCTCTCGTTCTTCTTCCTCGGCATCATCGTCAACATCATCCACAGGCTTCTTAGTTACGTTCACCCATACACAGCGGCCCTAACGTTCAGACATGTAGAGTAATTTGCGAATGTCTTTAGCATGGTAGATAAAAAAAAAGTTATTAATATGTGTTGCCAAAAACACATTTTAACAATGCCATTTAACAGTGAAAAAATAAATAAATAAATACAATTAATTATGTTGTTTTAAAGCTGTATGACTTTCTTAGTTCTGTGATGTATACTGTATACAGGCCCATAGCCAGAGGAGGTTCGGGTGGTTCAATACCTACTGTATTGTTGTTAAATGGAGAAAACATTTTACAAGTAACTTTTAATCTACATCTTGGAACTTATTCTTGAAATAAAAAAATGACCGTTATAAAGGTGTGAAGCACCAAAAGCGTTCCATATAAAAGTTAATTTTAATTAGGCATTTGTTATCTGTGTATTTACGAATGTACTTTTTTACAAGAGAGGGTAGAAAAATTGTGATGCAGTATATTATTATTATGTTTTAGTTTTTTTATTATTCAAATGACCAATTTCTGACTGAGGAAAGCTGAATGTGCTGCTCAGTTTGTTGTTTGCCTGATCAATGACAATAGGTCAGTTTTTAAGTTAAAGATTTAACAGATTCCTGTTCTTCCAATTATATATGATATAATAAATTTGTATTTTAAAAGTATTTTTTTCATATTTCATTGTAGTTACGATGACCATCCGACAAGCTAATCCAGCAGTATTTATACCTCATAATTAAATAGAAAATGAGGCGCAAAACTGAAAAAAAGGTCCAGTTTTTGAGAAAAAAAAAGAATCACCACTTTCACCAGGCTGGCTATGGGACTGATATACAGTGTTCGGCATATATAAGTACACCCCTCACAAATCTTTTAAATTCATATTTTAAATAGGAAGCTATACAATATTATTTTTGTGCATATACATGACAAATCTGGAGCTTATCTAACAAAATAACTTATAATAACGGTCCAAAAAGTAGTACACCCAAATTTATATGCTATAGAAAAATATTAAATACAAATTTAAAAAAGAGGAAAAATCAAGAGAAGCAAAAAAAACATGTAAAAAGTGTATTTGAAATTTTGTAGTTATTTTGAATTTATTTGTATTATCTTTCAATTTCTAAATGTGTTTGGTGACTAAAATATTATTTTAATAAATATATCTGTGTAATAAATCTGTTTTGTTTAAATGCACCAAAATATATTAGCTATATTCACTGAGAAATTGATAAAAATATTCATTTTTAAAATGGGGTGTTCTCATATATGCTGAGCACTGTATATACAATGGAGGATTTTATATACAATATATAAAACAATGGAGGACCATGGGAACCAAAACTGTTTGGTTACCAGTATTTTCCAACAGACTGATTATGTGTTCGCCAGAAAAAAGACATGCATAGTAGTTTGGAACAACATAAACATAAATATATGTTAACATTTACATTTTTAGGAATGTTTGGAAATGTGTATTTATATTTGTGGTGGCTTGAGAAAGCCAACATACTGTTATACTACATAAACAACTTCTTCTTTTCTTAGACTATTTTAAGAACGCATCTCCTCTTAGACCATTCGTACTACAACCACCAAACTAACTCCAAACCTCCAAACTATACTGAATTAAGTTGTTATATCTTTTCCAACTGATCCGACTTATGTTTTTCCGAAAACTGAACCGGACAATTAGGAAAAGTCCCATTGACTTAACATTGGACCAAACTTTGTGACCTCATAACTTTGCGCCAGACTGTCATACAGACTTAAGGTTGAGCTCATTTTACTCAGACTACCAATCTGCTAATCACTGGTGACCTTTAAACTTACTAGCCATACCCTAGCAACCACTTACGACACCTTAGCAACTGTCCCATAGACTTCCATTGTAAAAACTGCCATTGCCTTTACATTGGACATACTAAAAACATACCAATTCATGCTGACAATATACCAATCCATACTAAAAACATACTAATGAACATACTAATCATACTAGCAACATGCTAATTCATATTAACATCATTCTAACAACATGCTAGTTCTTCCTGGTTCACTAAAACAAAATATATAAATATCCCTATATATACAGTATATATATATATACAGTATATATATATATATATATATATATATATATATATATATATATATATATATATATATATATATATATATATATATATATATATATAATGTATATAATGGAGCATAATGGAGATTTTAAGGCAACTTTATTACCTGTGTAAGTATATGCTGTACATGATGGACCCATAGATTCAGAGACTCAGCCATCTCATTTACTTGAATGCCCTCAAAGGTAGGATTCTCCTCAAAGCTGTCTCGCAGGCCGTCATCCTCACCTTCATCCTCTCCAAACTGATAGAATCCCAAAGGGCTGACATGGGTTCCCGATGAGATTCGTGCGATCTGGGCACGCAGGTAATTGGCCTCATTGCCTGGAAAAGGGGGGTAACTTACAACAGGAGCATCAAGCTTGCCTGTGAAGAATCTGCGGATCTGCCGCGCTACTGTAATCTGAGTTGGAGTGACCACCGGCAGTCTGACCCATGGCATGCCAGGCTCTTGACACACAAAATAGGTGAATTTATTGGCACCAGTGTGATTTCCTTCCTTTGGCACTGGTGGAGTTGGCTTGTAAGTGGATTTGGGCAGCGGATCAGCCTGAAAGTAAAGTTCAGTCATATCTGTTAAAGGCTTAAATCATCCAAAAATTAAAGTGCTGTTATAAATTACTCACCCTTATGTCATTATAATCACCTAATTCCTTGGTTTATCTTCTAAACAAAAATTATGAAATTTTAAATGAAATCCGAGAGCTCTCTCATCCTCTATATACAGCAATTTATTCATTCATTTTCCTTTGGCTTAGTCTCTTATTTATCAGCTGCCATAGCAGAATGAACCACAACTATTCCAGTATATGTTTTAAGCAGTGAATGCCCTTCCAGCTGCAACCCAGTACTGGGAAACACCCATACACCCCCACATTCACACACACATTCATTCACTATGGTCAATTTAGCTTACCCAATTCCCCTGTACCGCATGAGTCATGACTTTTTGATTGCAAAAACCTGCATTCTGATTTTTAGTGTGTCAAGAAGCACGAGACATGATGATGATTGAACTGGCGTGGTGTATTTTTGGTAGCCTGTGCTGCATTCCAGACAATCTGGAATTATGAGTTTTCCTACTTGCTACTTGGAAACAACATCCTGAAGGCTGCTAGAAGCCGGAGGTCTGAACTGCGAACTGGAGGCAGATCGAAGAACCCAGACTTCAGCGAGACGTGTAATTTGACATTACTTTCACTTTATAGATGAAAAAATTATTATGGACGATGCAGAGCAACCCAATGTGAAAATATAATAATGTAATGCTGTGATCTGGATAATATAATGCTGTGAGCTATTTTGCATTCATATCACGCATTACTGGCTGTTTCTCGGGTTATTGATGCACTCGATTTACTTGTTTCCTAATTTCCACTTCACGCACATTAAGGAAATGATGATTTATTTAAGAACATAAGCTGATTTTTGGGTGACATGGTGACACAGTGGGTAGCACAATCACCTCAAAGCAAGTGTAACGGAGGCCAGCTTGTAAGTGCTGTGCAGGTAAACCTCACTCCTCTGACCTCTAAAGGTGCTCTAGCGACAAACTTTAGCCTCCTTGTTAGAGCAACCAACTCCCATGCGGAAGGTCGCCGGTTCGATACCAGCTCGGAGCGGGTTGGGTGGCATGGGACCGGCGGGGTTACATTGGTGCCGTGAACCGAATAGGAGTGAGGTTTAGGGGGGTGAGTGTAACGGAGGCCAGCTTGTAAGTGCTGTGCAGGTAAACCTCACTCCTCTGACCTTTAAAGGTGCTCTAGCGACAGACACTAGAGGCCATGGTCTTTAGCCTCCTTGTTAGAGCAACCGACTCCCATGCGGAAGGTCGCCGGTTCGATACCAGCTCGGAGCGGGTTGGGTGGCATGGGACCGGCGGGGTTACACAAGCAAGGACAGCAAGAAGGTCACTGGTTCGAGCCTCGGCTGGGTCAGTTGGCATTTCTGTGTGGAGTTTGCATGTTCTCCCCATGTTGACATGGGTTTCCTCCGGGTGCTCCAGTTTCCCCACAAGTCCAAAGACATGTACTGTAGGTGAATTGGGTTAGCTAAAGTGTCATTTCATTTTAATAAAAGATGCAATGTTTAATCTGGTTTAAATTCGTTTATTTTGCTCACTTGCACGCTCTTGTGGGCACAGTAGACAATACAGTACTTTTCCTGTTACATTAAGTCAGTGGTTCTCAATTACAAATTCAAATTTCTTAAATATAAGCAAAATTTGAATTATATTCCAATTCTAAAGGCAATACTTAATGCAGTGGTTTTCAATTCCCTTCCATGGGCCCCCCCAACCATGCACACTTTGTATGTTTTGCTTAGTTAACACACCTGATTCAGATCATCAGCTAGTTAACAGAAAGATCCATGAACTGATCCTTGTGTGTCAAATAAGAAAGACATACAAAATGTGCAGGGCGGGGGGACCCGAGGAACAGAATTGAGAACCACTGCATTAAGTATAGCCTTTAGAATTGGAATATAAGTAGAATTTTGCTTATTTATAAGATTTTTCAGCCATATCAACAGCTATAGACTTCAGTGATTCAACTTTGTTCATACAAAGCTCCAAGAACACTTTTGTGCAGCAACAAAAACTGAAAACGAGTTCATTCGCCAATGCTTTCTCTTCCTCGTCAGGTCATCAGGGTGCACATTTACTATGAACAGTACAGCGTAATGCTGTTAAAGTCAGCAATGCAACACACAAGTGTCATATTGCCTATAGTAATCACACACCCTGAAGATCTGACACGGGAGAGAAGATAAAGGAGTATAGAGAAAATAAAGAAGATAAAAATAGTTTCTGGATCTTTGAATGATTACAGTTATGCTCAGAACCCTTGCTGTCTGTAGAGGATTAGAGAGCTCCTGGATAACATCTAAAATACCTTAACTTGTGTTTGGTAGATGAGAATGAAGGTCTCAGGGGAATGGAATGAGTAATTAATCATTTAAAACTTTAATTTTTGAGTGATCTAACCCTTTAATGTGACCATACAGTACATCAAAATATTAACAGCAGATTCATTTACATAGGATGCCATTTTGTGACTTACAGCCTCCACAAGCTCTGCTTCATCCTTGTCCTCCTGCAGCTCCTCCTCTATCTCCTCCTCCTCAGTCTGTTTTGTCCCCTCATCTTCCTCCCCTTCCCCCTCTCTGAATTCCCCTTCAGCCACCAGGTAGTTGCCCTGTGTCCCGAGGATCTTGCCCCAGAATCGACAGCGCAAGAGCAGGTGAGTGTCCACCAGTTGTTTCAAAGCCAGAAAGATTCTCTGAATCTCCTCTCTCCCAAGACCCACCCCAGCTTGCTCAAAGAAAAATGCAAGTTCTGCAACATTCGGTAGAGGAGAATCTACCTGGAAATGACAGAAGAGTGTATTAAAGCAGAAACTGTAGTAACAAAAAATAATAATAACAAATAACCAAAAACACATTTTTACTACATTTTACTATAATAAAATCATAATTCATTTTCATAATGGACTAAGTTAGATAATGATTGATGCAAGCAATTTTTTTAAATTTAATAAAATATTTTAAAATAATTTTTATTAAATATTTGGTAGGTTATTATATATATATATATATATATATATATATATATATATATATATATATATATATATATATATATATATATATATAATATATATACACACACACACACACACACAGTTGAAGTCCAGTTATTATACAGTTATTTGCCCCCCTTTTAAATTTTTTTTTTTTTTATTATTTCCCAAATGATGTTTAACAGAACAAGGAAATTTTCACAGTATGTCTAATAATAATTTTTTCCTTCTGAGGAAAGTCTTATTTGTTTTATTTCAGCTAGAATAAAAGCAGTTTTCATTTTTTTTTATATATATTTTAAGGACAAAATTATTAGCCCCTTTAAGCTAACTTTTTTTTTGATAGTCTACAGAACAAACCATCATTATACAATAACTTGCCTAATTACCCTAACCTGCCTAGTTAACGTAATTAACCTAGTTAAGCCTTTAAATGTCACTTTAAGCTGTATAGAAGTGTCTTAAAAAAATCTAGTAAAATATTATTTACTGTCATCATTCATTCATTCATTTTATTTTCAATTGATTTTCAATTGGCTCACGGTGAATTGTTACATCCATATTGATCATTCATTCATTCATTTTCGGCTTAATCCCTTTATTATTCTGGGGTCGCCACAGCAGAATGAACCACCAACTTATCCAGAATAGGTTTTACGCAGCGGATGCCCTTCCAGCTGCAGCCCATCACTGCAAAATTACTGTCATCATGGAAAAGATAAAATAAATCAGTTATTAGAAATTAGTTACTAAAACTATTATGTTTAGTAATGTGTTGAAAAAATATTCGCTCCGCTAAACAGAAATTGGGGAAAAAAATAAACAGGGGGGCTAATAATTCTGACTTCAACTGTATGTATATATATATATTACTTGGATTATCATCCACACACACTACCGGCCAAAAGCATTAGAATAGTATGATTTTTTTTATGTTTTTAAAGAAGTGTTTTCTGATCACCAAACCTGATCCCATGTACAGCAAAAAAAAAAACATTAAAACTTTTAAATATATTTGTACTATTTAAAATAACTAAATTATACTAAAAATACAAAAATATACTGTTTTCAACAAAATAAAATAAAAATTAAGCAGCAAATAATGATGCTAAAAGTACAGCTCTGATCATAGAACCTACTAGACCCCACTCAAAAGACATTGTAACAACACTTCCTTTAGTCCTCTCTGTGATAAATGGCCTTACCAGGAACTTGGAGCTTTTTTGATATGATGTGGGATTGTTTAAAAGGTGTGTGTCTAAAATTATTGTATATCCTGTACCCATAAATCCTTCGATTCTATTACTGTGCGATGACTATACATTGAAAGCTACAAAAAGTTGTTTGGCTGGCTTAACTTCTGCAAAAAAACTACTAGCCCAACATTGGCTGCCTCCACATAATTTGGACATGTACAAGACTTGTACTACAAGTGGTTGAAATAACTTCAGGACAATATAATGTTGGAATTATCCACAGCTCGAGTGAACTTGGTACAAATGAGTACATTAAAGATCTGGACATCAGCTGCTGACAAAATCTCCATGTATATTGCACAAAACAATGATCAGAATCCAGAATGATTGCCTTACTTTGTATAATTGATACTTGATGTACTGTGTTTTTGTTTTTCTGTTAACTTCTATTCATTGGATACCCCAGTTTAAAGGGACCGCAAGGGAGGGGGTTGAGGGTATTTGAATTGATATATTTCATTGTATTGTTTTTTCAGCCTGTATGCCTTGTTAACAATAATAATAAATATTTTAATATTTAAGTACAGCTTTGAAATCACAGGAATAAATGACATTTTACAATATCTTAAAAAAGAAAACAATTATTTTAAATAGTAAACATATCTCAGAGTTGTACAGTTTTTGCTGTACTTTGGAGGATTAGTGCAGGCTTGGTGAGCAGAAGACACTTCTTTAATATTTTTATATATTTTGAATGATTTATGAGCAAAGAAATTTTGTCACAGTATTTCCAATAATATTCTTCCTTCTGGAGAAAGTCTTATTTGTTTTATTTCAGCTAAAATAAAAGCAGTTTTATTTTTTATTTTTTAAACCATTTTAAGGTCTGTTTTACCAGCTCCTCCTCGTGATCTCCTCCATCTCCTGCCGTGCGCATGAAGAGCGTCTTCTGCTGCTCGGCCAGAACCAGAGCTGCGGGTGAGGACGGACTGTCACGCAAAGTGTCCTGCTTCTCCTGAAGAACACTACCTTTCAGCTCCAGACTCATGTCCTCCATCACATCAACTGCGTTCTCTGGACGCTCATCCATAACTCTGGTTAACAGTCGTACAAGGTGGTCATAGCTGGACAAAGAGGTTCAAGAGCATCAACAACCAGACCATTATTGACAAGCAACTGTGAAATACTGCCTCTCTGCATTAAGCTACATTCAGTCGTAATTCGGTATCTCATCTTAACCCATTTCATTTTGTCTGCTTTTCCGGGGCCGGGTCGCAGGGGCAGCAGTCTTAGGAGAGAACCCCAGACTTCCCTCTCCCTAGACACTTCCTCCAACTCCTCCAGGGGGATCCCGAGGCGTTCCAAGGCCAGCCGAGAGACATAGTCCTACCAGCATGTCCCTGGTCTTCCCTGAGGCCTCCTCCTGGTGGGACATGCCTGGAACACCTCCCTAGGTAGGCGTCCAGGAGGCATCCGAAACAGATGCCCGCAGGGGCGGACAGGGAAAGCATTTTCAACCGGGACAAAGTAAGACCAGAGTGCCGGTGGCAGGCCACATCCGATGCGATATAGAAAGTGAAGGGGGGGTTAAGGTATGCGCGGCAGGCCAGACTCATGGTGGCAGGCCAGATTGACTGTCAGGCCACCGGGAAATGTCCCGGTGCTCCCTATGGCCAGTCCGCCCCTGGATGCCCGGGCCACCTCAGCTGACTTCTCTTGGTGTGGAGGAGCAGCGGCTCTACTCTCAGTTCCTCCCGGGTGACAGAGCTCCTCACCCTATCTATAAGGATGCGCCCTGCCACCCTGTGAAGGAAACTCATTTCGGCCGCTTGTATCCGAGATCTTGTCCTTTCGGTCATGACCCAAAGCTCATGTGTCATGATGACCATAGGTGAGAGTAGGAATGTAGATTGACTGGTAAATCGAGAGCTTTGCCTTTCGACTCAGCTCCTTCTTTACCACAACGGACTGATACATCGACTGAATTACTGATGCCGCTGCACCGATCCGCCTGTCAATCTCACGTTCCATCCTTCCCTCACTCGTGAAAAAAAAAAACAAGATACTTGAACTCCTCTACCTGGGGTAAGGACTTTGCTCCAACCTATCATTCAATTTAATCAACTGAAGGACAACTTTTTCAGCAAGACTACAGAAGGGTTACAGTAAAAACTGCTAATTATATTCTCTGTTCTTCGATGTAAACAAATTAATTGCACCCTAATTTTACTAATTGTAAAAATGAAGCTCAATTTGAACTTTAAGTGTAACTAAACAGGCTACATTGCCTGCTAACATGAATCAAAGACATGTTTTAACAGGAATTGGTGGCAATTACTGCCAGCAAGTGGCAATTATGAAGATTAATATACACACATGACAAATATTTATAAGACCGCTTGCCCTAAAAGAAAACGAATACTTTCATTTCCCAATTTGGGCCGCACATTTCTGTCAGAAATCAAGTCAAATATTAAAATTGAGTTTTCAATTAAGGAAGTATCAAAATATTAAAACAATAACTTTATTAACTCTACTATGTTTAACTTTCTTACTATGTTTTCTGTCTTGAAAGCCCCTACATTTGAAAATTCATGAATTCTATTATATCATTAGAAATACTACTGTGACTAAAGAGCATTACAGAACATAAACAATTATTTTAGCATACCAACATTTAATTTATGAGAGCTGTGGTGGTCCTATAAATGTGTTTAACACTGTACAATCCATAACAGTATCAAATAACATATTTACACTGTAAAGTTGGTTTACAAATTATTTTAAGTTGCATTTAGGTGTTTTTTCATGCTATTTATATAAGCACAAACACAAATAAAGTTACAGTGGGGATATATGTTTTACTGTTATAGTTTTATTAGTGGCAATAACGTTATATATGATCATTACTAGTAATATAGGTTTCAAGTTTAACGTCAAATAAGCTATAAACTTAAAAGGCGACAGTTAACGTTACCAAACATCAGATGAATATAACGTTAATGAAATACTCACAGATTTAAGTTGGTTTTAGTGCTGGTCTTCATCATGAACGCCTTAAAATTGGCCGCAGTCTGCAGTCTGTCATTATTCAGCGCTTCACCTGTAATCTCCATGTTGGAAATGCTTACAAAATATCGTCGACTGATGTAAATATGTCAGCTTGTGTTCTTCTTCTTTGCACTAACTTAATCCTCCATTAACGTAAAGAAGCTCCGCAAAACAGCAGCGCATTTCCGTTGCTGTGTAACTACAACAAACTTGTTGCCAGGCAACTTCCTTATTCCGATAGGCCAGATGCACGTCCTGATATTAGGTGCGTCCGACTTGAACCATGGCTGCAACCGGTGATCAACGAGATTAGCCGAGCGCAGGCGGGGGTGAAGTTGAAAACGGAGCCGTCAAGCCGGACAGACGGACACTTCGGGGCTCAAAGTTGCTTTTTTTTTTTTTTTTTTTTTTAATTAGTTTTAAGAATCAGCATAATACAACTTAGAATACAGTAAAATATAACAGTTCTTTTACACAATAATCATATTAGATACACAGGATAAAGAGCAAAACACAATACATAAAAAAAAAAAAAAAATGAAAAGATAATGCAATAATAAAAGATCAATATTCAAGTAGCATGAAAGATCTCATCATATTTACTCAAGAAAGAAGCACATTTCTTATTTTCAATTAATCTAAGTGATTTAATTAGATGTTCTAAATCACATAGGAAGTCTATAAAGATTGGATTTTTTTTAAGGAACCTCTGTTTGTGAAAGTAAAATTTCCCAGCAAGTATAAGAAAGTTCACAGTGGCTTCTAACGACTTGTTTTGGTTCTCAAAGTAACAAATAACATCCTTAAGGTGCAAATTACCACTCATATTAACCTTGGAAAAGCAATACGAACTTAAATCATTCCAAAACAATGATGACACATCGCAAGAAAAAAACAAATGACAAATGTTTTCACACTCGTTCTTACAAAATGTGCAAATATCAGTAACATCACAATATTTGGATAAAAGTGCATTACATGGGTAAATATTGTGCAAAATTTTAAAGTGCACCTCTTTCATTTTATTAGGGATACAGAATTTATATGGTAATAACCATGTTTTTCTCCATTGAATATTAACAATTATGGAACTCCAAAAAAATTTTCCTCTAGGAGTAATTGAGCTTTGTGACTGATACACTTGCCGTATGAACTTATTATTGCATTCTTTACTAAGAATAGATATTCCTCCTGCATAACTGTGACAATTGTCTGGAACCTGCTTCATAATTAAGAGCTGCTTTCATCAGACATATTAATCCACTAGGTATAGCCTTTATAATTGACTTAAATTGTATATAGCGAACAGGGAATTGATTAATATTTATAAAACTCTCATAAGTTAAAAGATCCCCGTTACTGTTAAAAAGATGTTTTTGTTAAACCATTTATCCCAGAAAAAAGATTTATTATTTATCTTAATGTCTACATTATTCCATAAAATGGTTTTGTGGGGTGAAAAATTGTGGCTGTAAGTCAGTTTCCAGGCTAATAAGCTTGTTGATGGAATTTAGCTAATTTAATAGGTAATTTACCAACGAACTAATTGCACTTCATTAGAAAAGAAAGGCCACCAATCTTTTTAAATATATTGTTAGGAATAAAATACCACATAGAGTCTGAACTAAGCAGACATCTCTTTAGCCAATTGATTTTAAATGTATTATTGGTGTCATCAAAATTTAGGACTTCAAGACCCCCCTTACTCCTTTTATTTGATAACACATGTTTCTTCAGTTTGTGAGGCTTATTATTCCAAATAAAATCAAGAAAAACTTTATCAATTTTTTTAGAGGTGTGATTATCTACTGCTAAAGATAATGAGGGGTACACAAATCTAGATAATCCATCTGTTTTGGTTAAGAAGACTCTGCCTAGAATTGATAATCTCTTTGGAGCCAACTGTTAAAAATATACTTTACTTTAGATAATCTTGTTGAAAAATTCAGAAGAAACTGTCTGCTAATTAGATTTTTTGTTATATTAATTCCTAAGTATTTTACTTCATTTTTGATTGGTATATTTTCAATTTTTTCATCTAAGGTGTCATACAAGCAAATCATTTCACACTTTAATAAATTTAGTTTGAGTCCAGAAGCATCAGAGGATGCATTAATAATGGTTAAAACTGGAGACACTTGATCTTTATCCTTTAAAAATAGTGTAGTGTCATCTGCTAATTGTGATATGCGAATCTCTCTGTTAAAGATATTAATACCGACCAAATTATTATTGTGTAAAATATCTATAGATAAAGTTTCTACAACAAATAAAAATAAGAATGGGCTCAAGGGACAGCCCTGTCGTATACCGCGGAGCACAGGAAATCTTGATGAAGTACATGAATTTAGAATTACACAACTGTTAATATCTTTGTACAACATTTGCACCACATTAAGAAATTTTAAGGGGAATCCGAAGGCTTTCAAGGAGTCTATAAGGAATTCGTGCTTGACGGTGTCGAAAGCCTTGTAAAAATCGAGAAATAAGATAATAGCATCAGAATCAATTTCATTTTTATAATCAATTAGATCTAGCACAAGTCGAGTATTACAACTAATATGACGTCCTTTTATAAAACCAGTCTGCGTTTCATTTATAATAGAATGTAAATGTTGTTTTAATCTTTTGGCAAATATGGAAGCAAGTAATTTATAATCAAAATTTAGAAGAGTAATAGGGCGCCAATTGTCAATAATAGTTGGGTCTTTGTCTGGTTTGGGAATGAGAGATATCACACCTTGTTTCATAGTAGGGATCATTGTTCCATTTTCTAAACACTCTTGAAGCATTAAAAGAAAGGGTTGCTCTAAAAATTCCCAAAAATGTATAAAAAATTCTAATGTTAGGCCATCAGAGCCAGGCGATTTCCCTTTTTTCATTAATTTCATTGCATCCCTAATTTCATTTAAAGAGATTGGAGCAGGGCAACCCAGTGGCGCAGTAGGTAGTGCTGTTGCCTCACAGCAAGAACGTCGCTGAGTCGCAGGTTCGAACCTCGGCTGGGCTGGGTCAGTTGGCGTTTCTGTGTGGAGTTTGCATGTTCTCCCTGGGTTCGCGTGGGTTTCCTCCGGGTGCTCCGGTTTCCCCCACAGTCCAAAGACATGCAGTACAGGTGAATTGGGTAAGCTAAATTGTCCATAGTGTATGAGTGTGAATGTGTGTGTGGAAGTTCCCACAGATGGGTTGCGGCTGGAAGGGCATCCGCTGCGTAAAATTGTGCTGGATAAGTTGGCGGTTCATTCCGCTGTGGCGACCCCGCAAGGGACAAAGCCGACAAGAAAATGAATGAATGAACGAATGAGATTGGAGCATCACATAATACTTTAAACTCATTACTTATCTGAGGTATATAGTTTTCTATTTGTTGTAGGTAAGATCCATTTTGGTTTGCCTGGGAGTCACGGGAGTATAGGTTTCTATAAAATTTTGAAATAAAATTTCCAATTTCTTTAGGATTTTTAGATAAAGAATTATTTATTTGTAGAGCAGAAATACTCTTTCTTTTAAAATTTCTTTTCTCAAGTGAGAAAAAGAAGCTTGTATTTTTCTCTCCTTGCTCAATCCACTTTGCTCTGGATCTAACGAAGACACCTTTAACAATTTCTATATACAACTGGTCTAATTCTAATTGATAGGATTTTAACTGAGTAATTTCTTGAACAGAGAGATTCTCTTTTCTAATCAAGGCATTTATATTATTTAATAAATTAGCTTCTTTACTGGTATTAACCACTCTTAAGGCTTTAGATCTGTTTATAGCTAGAGCTCTAGCTTTAAATTTAAAATAATCCCAATCAGCAGCAGGTGATTTACTCATGCTTTTTGAGAATATTTCATTAGCTAAATATTTAATCTGATTATTAAAAATTTTATCGTTTAACAAATTTTTATTTAATTTCCAGTAACCACATAATGTATTCTCCTTACGATTCCTTTGCAAAACTAGTCTAATTGCTAAGTGATCAGAAAATGGAGCATACTGGTGACTAACATCAAATACAAATTGTAACAAAAGCTTTAAAGCTTTAAGCTTTAAAGCTTCAATTTTTTTTTGTAATAATGAAATAAGAGACAGAAGTTAAATTGTGGCCATATATATTAACTATTATAAAGACTGCATTATCAAGTTTAGTGACAAGAATAACCCATCTACCCTCCGTAGAGGCCAGAGATTCAATAATATCTCCTTTAAATGTATTGATCAGAGTGATAACACCCGCTGAATGATTAGACCCATGACTAAAATAGGCCTTATCACCCCACTGTGATTTCCAAAAACGAACATCATTCTCGCAAGAATGGGTTTCTTGTAGAAGTATTAAGTCAACATTCATTTTACTACAATATAAAAATAAAGCTTTTCTTTTTGTAAGATCTCTCAAGCCACGGGTATTTAACGAGATAATACTCAAAGAGTTAAACTCTAAGTTTTGCACTTTCATATTAAAAAAATAAAATAAATAACTAGAAAAGATATAAAACTAGAATAAAATTGAATGCAAATAGAACAAAATTAACAATGCACACTTCTTGAACTTACCGCTGTAAACGAGTAACGGCAAAGAGGAGAATAAAGCTAACACGAACCTTAGCCAGTAGTGCAATTACTTACGTAGGAACAAATTACATATAAAATAAAGTCATAACAATCAATGGGGGGAGTCTCAGACTCCATATAACGTTAGTTATTCTTCAATTAGAGATTGCTTAGATAACTCAAAAGTTACGACCGGCTACATATTCTCCGTAAAGTTTTTAGGGGATAAGTTCAAGCATTTTTCCAGCAACGAAAGCATAGGGGCCATTCCACGAAACCTTTTCCCTTCCTCACGAGCCTTCTTGACTAGAGGCCATAACTTGGCTCTAACATCCACATCCTGTTTGATTAACGCCTCCTTGATGCGAATTTTGTTTTCTGCTAGATAGCGAGAGTCTTTTGCAGCTCGCCATACAATGTCCCTGTAGGTACGCGTACGCATGGTAAAATGCATCACGATGTTACGAGGTGCTCCGTCAGATCTTCTTAGCCCCAGGCGGTGAGCCACATCAATTACATCTTCCATCTTGTCTTGTATACCAGGAACCACCTGTTTCAGGATGCTGATCGTCACGCTTCTCGTGTCTTCTCCATCGCGCTCTGGTACCCCTTGTAACTTGAGATTCGCCGGGAGTACCGCTGCATTTCGTCAAAGTTCTCTTTTAGACGTAGGTTTTCTGCCTGCAATTCTTTATTTTCCTTCCCAATTTGAGTTATTCTTACCCCATGCGTCTTGATCTCTTCACTCATGTGGGAGACTTTTTCAGACAATTTATCAAGTTTTCCACAGGAGACTGCAACCGTATTATAAATGGAAATCACCTTGTCGTGCGTTTCATCCATTTTAGCGGTTAGCTTCTGAATCGCGTCAAGGAGTGTAGATAAGGAGATTTCATCCGTACCTTTTGACCTCGTAGGATTCTTGGAGCTAAATATTTAATCTGATTATTAAAAATTTTATCGTTTAACAAATTTTTATTTAATTTCCAGTAACCACATAATGTATTCTCCTTACGATTCCTTTGCAAAACTAGTCTAATTGCTAAGTGATCAGAAAATGGATATGTATACTCCATACATATACAATCATGACACATTCCATACATATCCACACTATATATAAGCACACATGATACACTCTATATATATACACACATGACACACTCCATACATATGCACACATAATACACTCTATACATATACCCACATGATACACTCTATACATATACGCATATTACACTCCATACATATGCCCACATGATACACTCTATGCATATACACACTCTATACACATACAATCCATACATTTATACACACACACGATACACTCTTGTCAGGGTCTGGGATGGAACCCGGGTCTCTGGCGTAGGAGGTGAGGCACGTAACCACTGAGCTATCGGAAGTTGATAAACAATCCATACATGACACACACTGTACATATACACACATTAAACTCTCTATACATATGCACACTCGATACATATACACATCCTCTATACATATGATACACTCCATACATATGCACACATGATACATTCTATAAATATACGATACATTCTATACATATACACATGATACACTCCATACATATATACTCACATGATACACTCTATGCATATGCACACATGATACATTCTATACATATACACATACACTCCTTACATATACACACACAATACACTCTTGTCAGGGTCTGGGACATAACCCGGGTCTCTGGTGTGACAGTTGATGCACGTAACCACTGAGCTATCGGAATTGATAAACAGTCCATATATATTCACACATGATACATTCTGTACATATATACTCACATGATACACTATACATTCATACACATATTTTATACATATACACACTATATAAATACACAAATGATACACTCTATGTATATACACACATGAAACTATACATATGCACACATGATACACTCTATGCATATACACACACTCTATACATATACAATCCATACATATAATCTATCCATTTATACACACACGATACACTCTGGACCAGGTCTGGGATAGAACCCGGGTCTCTGGCGTGACAGGTTAGGCACATAACCACTGAGCTATAGGAAGTTGATAAACAGTCCATACACATGCGCACATGATACACTTTATACAAATACACACACACATGATACACTCTATACAAATACACACACATGATACACTCTATACATATGCACACATGATACACTCTATACAAATACACTTCATACAAATACACACACACGATACATTCTACACATATACACAATACATAGGCACACATGATACACTCTATAAATATACACATCATACACATACTCTATACATATACACTCCATACATAAATACTTACATGATACACTCCATATATATACACATCCTCTATACATATACACATGATACACTCCATACATATGCACACATGATACACTCTATACATATGCACACATGATACATTCTATACATATACACATCCTCTATACATATACACATGATACGCTCTATACATATGTACTCACATGATACACTCTATGCATATACACACATGAAACACACTTTACATATGCACACATGATACACTCTATACATATACACTCTATACATATACACATGGTACGCTCTATACATATATACTCACATGATACACTCTATGCATATACACAAATGAAACACACTTTACATATGCACACATAATACACTCTAGACATATACAAACATGACACACTCTATACATATACACTCACATGATACAATCTATGCATATACACATATGAAACATTCTATACATATACACATGATACACTCCATACACTCTATGCATATACGCACGAAACACTCTTTACATATGCACACTCGATACATATATACTCACAATACACTATGTATACACAAATATGAAACACTCTATACATATGCACGAATGATACATTCTATACATATACACATCCTTTATACATATACACTCCTTACATATTCACATGATACACTCTATAGATTTGCACACATGATACATTCTATACATATACACATCCTCTATACATATACACTCCTTACATATTCACGTGATACACTCCTATACATATACTCACATGATACACTCTATAGATATGCACACATGATACACATACTCTATACACTCCATACACATATTCTATACATATACACACCATACATATGCTCACATGATACACTCTATGCATATACACACCATTCTTATATACTCACATTATACAATCCATACATATGCACACATGATACACTCTATGCATATACACACTCTATACATATACAATCCATACATATAATATATACATTTATACACACACAATACACTCTGGAGAGGGTCTGGGATAGAACCCTGGTCTCTAGCGTGACAGATTAGGCACGTAACCACTGAGCTATAGGAAGTTGATAAACAGTCCATACATATGCACACATGATACGCTTTATACAAATACACACACACACACGATACACTCTATACAAATACACACACATGATACACTCTATACATATGCACACATGATACACTCTATACAAACACACACACACACACGATACATTCTATACATATAAACACAATACATAGGCACACATGATACACTCTATACATATACACACATGATACACTCCATACATATGCACATCATACACTCCATACATAAATACTCACATGATAAACTCTATGCATACACACAAATGAAACACTCTATACATATGCACACATGATACATTCTATACATATACACATGATACACTCCTTACATATACACATCCCCTATACATATACACATGTTATACTCTTTACATATATACTCACATGATGCACTCTATGCATATACACACTCTATACATATACATTATACACACACTATACAGTCTTGTCAGGGTCTGGGATAGAACCCGGGTCTCTAGTGTGACAGGTGAAGCACGTAACCACTGAGCTATCAAAATTGATATACAGTCCATACATATTCACACATGATACACTTTATACATATACACATATATTCACATGAAAGACTCTACATACACGTATGCACACATGATACAGTACATTCTATACATAGACATGATACACTCCATGCATATACACATATGAAACACTCTATACATACGCACACAAGATACATTCTATACATATGCACACATGATACAGATCCTCTATACATATACACTCTATGCATATACATATAGTGTATCATGTGTGCATATGTATAGTGTATCATGTGTTTATATGTATACTGTATCATGTGTGTATATGTATAGAGTGTATCGTGTGCATATTTATAGTGTATCATGTGTGTATATGTATAGTGCATCATGTGTGCATATGTATAATGTATTGTGTGTATATGTATAGTGTATCATGTGTGCATATGTATAGTGTATCATGTGTGTATATGTAGTGTATCATGTGTGCATATGTATAGTGTATCATGTGTTTATATGTAGTGTATCATGTGTGCATATGTATAGTGTATCATGTGTTTATATGTAGTGTATCATGTGTTTATATGTATACTGTATCATGTGTACATATGTATAGTGTATCATATGTGTATATGTATAGTGCATCATGTGTGCATATGTATAGAGTGTATCATGTGTGCATATGTATAGTGTATCATGTGTGCATATGTATAGTGTATCATGTGTTTATAAGTATAGTGTATCATGTGTTTATATGTATACTGTATCATGTGTGTATATGTATAGAGTGTATCATGTGTGCATATTTATAGTGTATCATGTGTTTATATGTATAGTGTATCATGTGTGTATATGTATAGTGCATCATGTGTGCATATGTATAATGTATTGTGTGTATATGTATAGTGTATCATGTGTGCATATGTATAGTGTATCATGTGTTTATATGTATACTGTATCATGTGTGTATATGTAGTGTATCATGTGTTTATATGTAGTGTATCATGTGTTTATATGTATACTGTATCATGTGTGTATATGTATCATGTGTGCATATGTATAGTGTATCATATGTGTATATGTATAGTGCATCATGTGTGCATATGTATAGTGTATTGTGTGTATATGTAGTGTATCATGTGTGCATATGTATAGAGTGTATCATGTGTTTATATGTATACTGTATCATGTGTTTATATTTATACTGTATCATGTGTTTATATGTAGTGTATTATGTGTGTATATGTATAGACTGTATCATGTGTGCATATGTATAGTGTATCATGTGTGTATACGTATAGTGTATCATGTGTTTATATGTATAGACTGTATCATGTGTGCATTACAACCAATATCCTATGTTGAGTAATGAATAGTCTTACATGCAAATATTGAGGAAATTAACTTACCTTCACAGATCGCGATGATGCCGTCAGTAAGGGATTCAAAAACTGACACCTAAATTTGTGCTATCGCGTCACGTGACCAGCTACCACACGCACGCGCATCTGATTGGCCGAATCATTGTATCGATTGGTTGAAACATTGTATCATAAGCTCCATCCTTGTTGACCCTGGAACACTTTAAAACTCTGCAATATCAGGACCTGCAGGCCAGATACTGTCAAAGAGCATAGAATCACCAAGAGGCGGACTGTCTGTTGCTATTTGTGAAACTTTCGTCGCCGATAGTGTCATGCGGCGGCTACTTTTAAACGAAAATTCCATGAGGACAACAGTACTGATATCTAATGTTAGACAGATTGAATTAAAATATTGAGTTAAATAGGAGTTAAAACATTATACGATACTATATAATGCTATATGGAGTACAAACCCTTTGAAAAGTAACATTTTAATCAATATTTCAATAAAAACAAAAAAACGATTTCCAAAATGTTGACAGGCCTGTTTAATAGCACATGTTTAACTTATAACAGTTAAAAAAAAAAAGAACTTAAATGACTATTTTTGTTAAGTTTTACTTAGATTAGGGTGATGCAAAAATGAGTCCTGCCCACATCAAAAACTATTCTAACCATTCTAAGCTCTTCGTGCACATCAATATTGGATATTTGCGACACTGTGCAACCATTACTATTTTAATATTTCTGTGAGGGGTAGGTTAAGGTTTGGGGTAGACGTTAATAAAGCACAATGTAATGAGTTATTTAATAAGTAGTCTAATGAACTCTCCTTAAGTTTGGCTATAGAGAATTAGCATAATCAAGAGACTTTTGTAACAACTTCAGAGAGAGACGGTTTGTTTGCCATTTTTATTTATTTTTTTGCAGATGACAAATAATTTTAGAAATGAAAACACTTGTGGCACATACAAAATCAATTTATTTTCAAAATAACTTGAACTATTCATAACCTCTAAAGAATTAACCAAAAAATAATCCATTTCGGATTTACTCCTAACTTACAAAGTACACTGAACAGAGCAGTATAGAAAGAGACATTGCTTCAGCGACAGTGCATTGATTCAATCATATATCAAGCGTGGTCAGTCCGCACTGCTTTCTTCAGTTTCTGCATGCTCTTCCTCTGGCTCTTCTACGGGTTCTTCAGCCTCGTCTGCAGGTCCAGCAGTCGACTCGTCCATGCTTTCATCTGCCTTTTCTGCTACAGGGCTGGACTGCGGAGCCTCCTCGGACACCTCCATCTGCTGAAGAGTAAGTCATATGTGACATTCATTAAGCGTGAAGTCATCGCTTATGTTGTGCGATTAATCAGACACTCTATTTTGATTGAAAATTGCCTAATTTTACAACTCCCCTAGAGATAACCAGTTGAATTTTACTCTTTTTGAATCCATTGATCTGACCTCTAGGTCTGGCAGGAGCACTTTTAGCTTAGCTTAGCATAGATCATTGAATCGAATTAGACCATTAGCATCTTGCTCAAACTTTTCTATAGTTACATTATGTAACTAAGACCGACAGAAAATGAAAAGTTGATAGAGGTAAATAAGTTTAGGAACTTTTACTCTCATTCTGGTGTAATTATCAAGGATCTTTGCTGCCGTACTATGATTTTAGCCAGCTAAAATCATAGTACGACAGCAGTTCCTTTATTACTCTAGAATGAGATTATATTTTCTAGCCATATCCACATAAAAAGCAACTATTCATTTTCCGTCTGTCTCAAAACACAAATGTAACTACAGAAGAGTCAAATAGGTCTTTGACATTTTTGAGCAAGATGCTAATGGTCTAATCCAATTCAATGAATTATGCTAAGCTACGCTAAAAGTCCTCCCAGCAGACCCAGAGATCAGATTAATGCATTCAAAAATGGGAAAACTCTACAGTTTAACTCTAGGGAGTTGTAAAATGAGGCCATTTCCAAAAAGTGTGGAGTGTTCATTTAACTCTTGAATTTGTGTGCATGGCTGGAAGAAATAATGATGAGTTTTACCTGTGGTGGTGCTTCAGATGTGTCCTCCTCTGGAACATGGGCAATCTCTTCCTGCTCCATGGGCTCTGCTACTTCTGCTATTTCCCGTCTGGCTGGGACCTGGTGCTGGTGGTGGTGGTGGTGTTTTTCTTGTGGTGGCATTGGTTCAGTAACCACTATGGGTTTCGGGGCTGGGGGTTCTGCTTGTGGTACTGGTGCATGTACTGATATATGCTTTGGTACTGGTATCTGAACGGACATTAGTGGAAAAGAGCATACATCCAATGAATAAAATAAACAACACCTAATATAACGATTTTCAATCTTCTAATCAATTTTAAATGAATTTGGCAAAGGCAAAAATTAATATACTTGTTAAGACTGCAAAAACTATTCTGTAATAGCTCATCAGAAATACAGAAAACATATTTTAGTTAGCCTCTTTACTCAACGCATGAAGTAGCCTATTCATAAAGCTTTTGTACAGTATGAGAACTGTACAGTGTTAGAAAAATATCAGAGAAAACAAAGTCATTTGTGGTGTTTTAAAGTCAAAATGTTTGCACCATGACATCATCTTTTTGTTTTTACTTAATTAGCTAAAAATAAATATATGACCTGTTTATTTTAGTATTGTCAAAACATAACGTTTTATAAATGGCTGATAAAATAGTGTTTTGCAAGTTAGTTACATCATAAGAAACATTGTTATTGCAACACTAAACATTGCATATTTTCCAGTGTCGTGGAGCTCTACTTTGCACCTCATTTAGATGTATTTTCAGATTACATGGCTGTTTATAATTAATCTGAATAAACTGTCACTGAAGTAAATCTTTACTTTAACCAAGAAGGTTTTGTGACAGCACAGCAGGCATGTCTGTCTCCTGAATAACCAGACATGCCATTTTTAAAGAAGAACTGCTAAGTGATTAAAAACTTTAAAGGATGGAGCGATGAACCTCATGTACTGACATGAAATTGTTCATGTTTAGCTGAAATCTATTTGATTTGGACTCATTTATTTTTTGGTTATATTTTGTTTCTTAATGCTTTTAACTTTTTGACTCTATGAAAAACTGGTATCGAAAAAAAGAATCAATCAGGAACATGTATCAAATTCAAAGTATCGGAATCAGTATTAAAATTAAAACATATCTTGTTAAAACTAATTTTATAAAACTGGTATCGAAAAAAGTATCAATCAGGAACCGATATCAAATTCAAAGTATCGGAATCGGTATTGAAATGAAATAACTTGTTAAAACTAAATTTATAAAACTGGTATCAAAAAAAGTATTGATCAGGAACTGGTATCGAATTAAAAGTATCGGTATCGGTATTAAATTTGAATGATATCTTGTTAAAACTAATGTTATAAAACTGGTATCGAAAAAAGCATAGATCAGGAACCGGTATTAAATACAAAGTATCAAAATCGATATTGAAATTAAATGCTATCTTGTTAAAACTAAATTTATAAAACTGGTATCGAAAAAAGTACCAATAAGAAACCAGAATCGAAATTGGTATTGAAATTGAATGATATCTAGTTGAAACTAATGTTATAAAACTAGCATCAAAAGAAGAATTGATCAGGAACCAGTATCGAATTCAAAGTATCAGAATCAGTATTGAAATTGAATGATATTTAGTTAAAACTAATTTTATAAAACTAGTATCGAAAAAGGTTTCGATTAGAAACCGGTATTGGAATCTGTATTAAAATTGAATGATAGCCAGCCCTACATTTGAGTGTGTTTATGTGATATGATAGAGCCATAAAATTGCCTTGTATTTTAGTTATTTTTTGTCATCGGTTACAAGGAAGTATGGTATTTATCTGAAAGAAAAAAAATCTCTTGCTACTTCGGTCTCATCGTGATGTACCTCTCGCTCTTCCATTACTTCTGGATGTTGCAGTTCAGGTTGTGGCTCAGGCTCTGGTTTCTTGTTGGTGGCTTCCAGGACGGTCATTATAGAGGTTGGAATGTGAGCTTGCTGTAGAATCAATGAAACAATATTTAGGTCAAAATGATATAGAAGTAAAATGTATAACAAGCTTTTTCTTCTGAAACTCTAAATACACTAATTCTACTATAGAACTATTTCACTATACAACCGTTTCTACATTCTAAGTCACATCTTTGGTTAGAAACAGCAATATAATGCAATAAAAATGGCTTTGTAATATCTGCAGGTGTTTTACTTGTTACATGTTCAGCCAGTATTGTCTAAATAAGACGTTATTTAAATATTATAGACATACACTATTACAGCATTTTATTCCTATGTTTTTATTCATAAGTTATCATACATACATACATACATACATACATACATACATACATACATACATATATATATATATATATATATATATATATATATATATATATATATATATATATATATATATATATATATATATATACACACACACACACACACACACACACACACGCGCACACACACATATACATACTACAGAAATTTTTGAGTACCTTCAGGGCATGGTGTCGAAGATGCATACCATGTTTTGTAACAATACGTGAATATGTTTGTGAAATATAACATTTTTTTATAAAAATCTAAATGGGCGACGCCAAAAATGGCTGACCTCGGAAAGTCAGACATTATTCGACTCGGCATGCTCTATCGAATGTAAAGAGACCAGTTTTATGAGTTTTGGACGAAGGGCTGAGAAGATATAAGCAAAAAAAAAAAAAGCTATTTTCTGTATCTCTGGACCACTTGGGGGCAATCCTCCGAAACGCTGCAGATAACCTGACCATGGTTGTCATACCACACACCAAGTTTGGTGTGAATAGGTCAATGCGTTTACGGAGATATCGCTTCAAGTCCATTTTCGCAAGCTCTACGTTAGATTTGTTCGCAAGTTAAACAAAAACAGTTGGTCGAATCAACTTGAATTCCATAAATTTTGGTCAGCGATGGTCAATCATGATCATGCGATTCAATTTTGGTGAAAATCGGATAAATGGCCTGGTACGAGTTAGATCAAACAGGTTTTGCAAAAAATTCAAAATAGTGAAAAAATTTCCATGACGCTTGAATCGGCTTAAGCCAAGGAATCAGAGGAAAAAGAATTTTGTAGCCCATTCGGTTCAAAAGTTATAACGATAAACACAAGTGAAATTGTAGACAAGTGATGGCGCTAGACAGTTTAAGTTAGAGACTTCAGGTTTGCTGTGGTTCATGTTGACAGAGCCCTCTATCATTGTGCCAAATTATACAACTTTCCCACGTATGGTTATATGGGCTGCCATTCAAATACGGCGGAAGAAGAAGAAGAAGCGGAAGAAGAATAATAATAATAGGAACGCTAACAGAAGCAATAGGTGCCTTCGCAGCGTTGCTGCTTGGCCCCTAAATATATATACTTGAGTGGACGTTAATATACCTGGGCGGCCCGCCCAAGTAAAGTCTATGTGTGGGAAGCACTGATATTGGATTTTTGCCCATATGTGATTCCAATATCTGTTTAGTTGGAGTTTTTGCGAAAGTTTTAAATGACAAATGTCATGGTTTGTGATCTTCATTCCACATCAACATAATTTTCCATTTCAGCCAGATGTTGATGTTTAAATAAAGCAATTATCTTTCAATGTTTTGAGCGTTCCAATTCTATTCTGCATCCCTACCCCAGAAAACACCTACAGTAATCTTTTTTCTCCTTTTTAAATATTTCCCAAATGATGTTTAACAGAGCAAGGAATTTTTCACAGTATTTCCTATAATACTTTTTCTTCTGGAGAAAGTCTTATTTGTTTTATTTCGGCTAGAATAAAAGTTTAAAAAATTTTTAAAAACCATTTTAAAGTCAATTAGCCCCCTTAAGCCATATTTTTTTTTCGATTGTCTACAGAACAAACCACTGATATACAATGCCTAATTACCCTAACTTGCCTAATTAACCTAGTTAAGCCTTTAAATGGCACTTTAAGCTGAATACTAGCGTGTTGAAAAATATCTAGTAAAATATTATTTACTGTCATCATGGCAAAGCTAAAATAAATCAGTTATTAGAGATGAGTTATTAAAACTATTATGTTTAGAAATGTGTTGAAAAAAAAATCTTCTTTCCGTTAAACAAATTGGGTAAAAATATATACGGGGGGCTAATAGTTCAGGAGGGCTGACTTCAACTGTATGTGTGCCCTATTGTGTGCTGGGACGCACCTGGTGAGGAGTGAAGGAGTGAACGTGCTGCAGGAGAGGCTCTCTCATCTCCGGGCAGCGCTCGAACACACTCGCCAGCTGTGGAGGCGGCAGCTGGAGAAGAACATTGTAGGACTGGGGTTTGGTTCGCTGGCAGCACTTCACAAAACCCTCCCACACTTTTGGATACTTCCACACCTGCACAGATTATATCAGCACAAGGTTATAAAGTGAGAGATGTTGGCATTGACTGTATGTATTGAGTCTTTGATTGACCTGTTTGAGGATGAGTCGGGCTAAGATGTTCATGACGAAGCCAGCCAGGCGAGGGTACATGGTGAGGGACTGGATGACGGTGCGCATCAGCAGAATGGGGAGAGGCGTCTGCTCCATCAGCTGCTGCATGACCACGGCCAGCACCTCAGATGTGTACACGTTCTTCTCCCCAAAACACAGGTTGGTGGCTGCAGGGGGGAAAAACAATGAAAAATCTGAGAGAAGACTACTAAAACTACAAAAAAAAAAGTGTTTAATTTAACTAGACACCATCTGTATGTATATAAGTTTGTATATAAGTAACTATGAAAGTATTCAAAGCGCTTTACTTTTTTCACATTTTTTGTGTGTTACAGCCTTATTCTAAAATGGATTAAATTCATTTATTTCCTCAAAATTCTACACACAAAACCCCATAATGACATTGTGAAAAATTTGTTTTTTAAATTGTTGCAAATTTATTACAAATAAAAAACCTGAAAAATCACATGTACATAAGTAAACCAATTATAATAAATGTCACATATTTTTGCTGTGCATTTTATCTGTTAAAACATCAGCTGTCTGTTCTAATCATAGTTTCTTTATTCAAGTTTAATATCTATTTTCAATGTATTTTTTCTGCATTTTATATCATTAAAGTATTAAACAGCCAATTGCTATTTTTTATTACTTTGCCAGTAATAATTACAATAATTTTACAGTAATTTTATTACTTTAATGAGAAAAGGTAAATAAACAGAACTTTAATCTTAGTTCTGACAAATGTACAATTTAGTTTTTAGTCAACGTAAGCCTTATTTTAGTATAATCGTTAACTTGATAATCGCAATTACAACTCATATGCATGTTTTTTTTTATTATCTAGTCTCTGTATTTAATCAACACTATTTAAAATTTAAATTAGCACTTATTAAGCCTCTCTCAGATATGATATAGTTCTCAACAATTGCTAAGTAATAGGTTTCTTTTAAAAAAAAAAAAAACGTTTAACATTTTGACATCTGGACATAGCAAATATAAAACAGTGTGCAATATTTTGTCTTTTGTCTAATTATAAATTTAATTCATGCATTTAACATTCATTCATTCATTCATTTTCTTGTCGGCTTTGTCCCTTGCGGGGTCGCCACAGTGGAATGAACCACCAACTTATCCAGCACGATTTTACGCAGCGGATGCCCTTCCAGCCGCAACCCATCTCTGGGAATATGCATTTAACAATATATTTATAATATATAATATATTTAACAATATATTTTGTTGGAAGAGATGACAGGGACTTATATGCTGGGAGGGACTAAAATGAATGTGAGATGATACCTTTAATGATTGACTTCATGTCACACTTAGAGGAGTCAATGTTGTGTAAGGAGATGAGTAGCTCTCCAGGAGTGAGCGGAGACATGGAGGAACTGCCTTCACCTACAGAACAACAGACCTTCAGTTTATTACACTAAAATGACCTTATTCAGAAACAAACTTCAGCCAAAGCTATAACACGTGTAAATAAAAAAAATATATATATATATATATTAAATAAAAGCGCACGCAAACACAAAAGAATAAGCAGGTATTACTGTGTTGAGTGCCCAGCAGTCTGTTGAACACCTCCTTCACCACGATGGGATTGAGCTTGATGAGTTTGGGCAGAGCCTGAATCACCTCATTCTGTTGGACACAATTTAGACACATTTATACAGGGTTTCTGAGAGAAAAAATAAGACTTTTAAACATTTAAAGTCAAAGTTTACAATTGCTGCGTCCTAATTCACCTATTTGTACTACGTCCTAGAAGTATGTATTTTTAGGTAAAGAAAACGTACCTACTTTCAGATTACTGTGCAAGCTTTGGGACATGTCTTTATAAAAGCTCAAATTGTTGTTGCAGACTAAATATAACAAGGAAAATGAGATTGAAATATTTTCCAGGAGGTTAGATATTAATTAACAGCCATTCAAACATTTTTATCTAAGCCCCTCTACTTGATGGCTGGTCTCACGCATCCACCATGTTTGTAGTTTGTTTCTTTTTTTGTAGTTCTAATCAAAATACTCTAATCAAATTCACATCCAAAGCGCAATGTATTTTGGACAATATTAGCCAGTAGACAGTTCTACACTTCTAATTGTAACCAGAAATAGTCGACCATCGAGAAACCTTTGGCATATTCTTTTAAACGTACTACGGTTTGGGACACACTCATTTTATTTTCAAATACTATTAAAGGATGGATAGTATGCAAATTTGGATGCAGCAAATGTTTATTTAGCTAGTGCACATAGTTATTTTAGGTGAACAATTAAATCCATGCAAATTAGTACACAGATGTTTTTGCTTTGTTTTGGTCATCTTCAAAGTCAGACTATTCGGTTCCAAGTTTGGAGTGTTGGTCCTTCTCTGTTGATGTCAGTTTGACTGCTTCGACCACAATATTCCTATCTTACCATTAGTTTGCTATGAGAGGATGATGCTCAAAAAGTAAACCCCGGCCCCCCCACTCAATATTCCATTTCAGTTGGAAGTAGATCAACACGTTGAAATAAAGTCTCAACAATTTCCGGTTCACACAGACTTTAAGAAAATTCACAATCTGAAGAAAACACAATATATTTATATTTTCTCTAAATGTCAATTCATAATGAGCACACATTAAGCTGTATTGGTGCAACTTCAAAAATACCATACTGATCTTGGTTACGTTTGGCTACATACTCAACTGTTTTAACAACTCTGTTCTACTCTCTCTGTTGTACCATTGATCACAGGGCCACAAATTATGTTTATTGTCTTGTTTTCCAGTGCAAATGTCCAACGAGTCATTATTAAAGCTGAATTTTTATTCTCAGGCAGTGTTGAGAAAGTAACTTTTAAAAGTAACTAAAAGTTACTTTTGAAAGTAATGCATTACAATATTGAGTTACTCCCGAAAAAAAGTAACTAGTGTTACTTAGTTACTTTTTATGGTAATGCATTATGTTACTTTTGAGCTACTTTTTCATACCTGCCTGAGGCTTGATCTCTTTCAGAATGTGCAGGGTATTTTTCTTTTCTTTTTTTAAATAAAGGAGCTCTCCATTTAATGATAAACTGTATAACCTACATCTTCATTTACCTTTAAAAAAAAAAGATTAGAATAATGTTACCTTCTGAGAACTTCCTGTCACTATACATGCCGTATATACAGATTAATGAAAGTTGAAAGCAATGTGCTTGCTACTTTTGTTTTTTGTCTTATTAGTTCAGTAAAATCTCCTTTTAATCTCCTTTTTTCCGTGTGTTCAGAATAAAAGAATACTTCCATCACAGAAATGTAAGGCTCTGCCATCTTGGTTTCTGTCTGTTCCTGCGGGGAGGTCATTGTCTCATTGAGTGTGATTCAATATGATTACACTCATTTTAATTCAGCAAATTATTTGTTAAAAGCAAATTAATTAATCTAAAACATAACTCGAGTTACATTTTTAGAAAGTTACTCAAATATGATTACTTCATTTGTTAAAGGCATTACTTTACTCGTTACTTAGAAAAGTAATATTATTACGTAACTCGCATTACTTGCAATGCATTACCCACAAAACTGTTCTCAAGTAAATGCCAGATTAAAAAGTCTTGTTTTATGTGAAGGAAGACTAAAAGTAGTAAACCATTAGGATCACTTTTACACCCCATTGAGAGACATTTGCTCTTGTTTAAAGCATAAACGCTATTTTTAAACTTATGTTCAATTCATCAGAAAGCAAGACATACTGTATAGGCCCTTTTCACATTTCCGGGTTTCTCGGCAGCAGAAGCAGTCATAGTTGGCCCAATCCCAATTCTACCCCTTAGCCCTTCCCCTTACCCAATTCTCTTTAGCTTGAAGGTGTAGGGCTTAGGGAAGGGCTAAATACCCTCGAAACTGAGATTTTTCAGGACCACACTCGAAATCAAGAGGTAAGAAAATTTCCCAGAATACACCAGCTACAGCGGCAGCATGGCTGCACACGGACGTCAGGAGATCCACAAATGTTATATTTTTGTCATTATTCCGAATTTTTACAACAATCATTCGTATGTTTTAATATATTCATAACCGTGTTCATGTTTTACCGTCATGCTTTTAAAAATAAATAAATAAAAAATAAAAAACACTAAATTTCGATATCTATAATCCCTAATAATAACTCCTGTACAGCAGTCCTACAACATTCTGACACTCGATGACACTCAAATACCCTGTCAGAAAAGTCTAGTGGCTGAGAATGGGCTTTTTACAGTGTCTGCTATAATGTTAATGTTGTTTTAGTGTGTTTACATAGATGAACATGGCCACGGTGTAAATACACAGTACAGTTACGATCTTATTGACACATTATATCCTTATGATACCATGATATATGGCTTCAGTGATTTCCTGAAGATAAATACAAAAAAAAAATAACACAACTGGAATAACTACAGCAGTTGCGATCGTCTGATCTCATATGAAGTAAGAGATCACGATGACATATGGTGAGGTGTGCAGGTGTTGTAGTGCTGTCCCATTTCTTAGGGGTAAATATTGAAGCCCTTCCCATTCACTGTTTCAAGGGCCAAGGGCCAAGGGGAAGGGGTACAAAAATAGAATTGGGATTGGGCCTAAGCTCAGTGAATCGGATAGGAATGTAAAAATTTATTTGTTGTGCTATTTGCTGAAATAATAAAGGAAAAACTCTACGATGGTGTTATCAATACAGTCAGAAAAAGGAAAAAAAATAGTGTGAGACTGACAATAGCACCCAGAGGAGAGATTAACGTCAAATTAACTCTCAGCCCCATAGCCGCTGCATTAGAAACACCTCGCATAAGCGGTAATTTGTTTTTTGTAATTTGATGCAAAGATGATATAATACATTCATAAATGCATATAAATGTTGATGCAAATCAAAACATTAAAAACTTTCAAGGATATAAGATTATGATGACCGTTAAACGCATCATAACAGTCTTGTGAAAAGGGTTAATTTTCGTAATCTTGCTTCTCAAGTGTACACAGGCACTTATATATTTGAATTGGAAAAAAAAAAATAGTGAACAATATAAGTGTGCACAACATTTAATAAAGTCACAATGAATTAAAGGGGACCAATTAGGCAAAAATCCTTTTTATAATCTGTTATAATTGTTTAAACAGATTTTTTGTTCTAATTGAAAGAACTTTAATTGTGAAAATGTGAATTAAGAATTACATTCTCCATAACACACTGTAAAAATGCTGGGTTTCACACAATTGATTTGCATTGGGACAACATGAAAAAAATCAGGTTAACTTAGTAGTTTTTACAAATTTAAGTAGATTGAACATGAGTCAATTAAGTTGTCCCAAAAAACCCTCAAGAACTGTGTTGTTTCAACTTATTTCAAATAAACAGTTTGAACAAACAGCAAAAGAAATTTTGTTTAGTGTGCACTAGAGATGCGCGGATCAGCTCAAATGTCACCCGAATCTGCTCCTTCATTCTAATCATCCACCCGCCACCCGCCCGCACATATTATTTTATCTGATATATTTATCCGCACCCGACCCGCACCCGATCGCCACTTTAATTTTAATTCTTTGTTTTAAGCATGATGATAGGTGTAACTTTCTCCGCAATGTCCGACGGCAGAGTAACAGCTCCTTAATTCATGCTCGAGCAAATGATGAGACGGACAAAAGTACTCGATGCATGCCCTTCTTTTACTTATTTCAGTGTTTTCAGGTTCACAGTGCAAAACAGCTCCTGGGTGGAATTACTGAAGTAAACATAAAACAAAACCGGATAAAACTTTCTCCCTCTAATTCACAGCACGCACAGCACACAGCGAGAGCTCACGTCACACAGCATGCGTGTCGAACTATACTACCCACAATGCCTCTCGCTATGGACTACAACTCCCGTAAAAGCAGTCCTAAAGCGGCCACACTATTTCCCCTCT
>LR812523.1:71173518-71431018 GCA_903798195.1 Danio kyathit | reverse complement strand
TTCTATTTACCTACATTAACAATAATTATAAAATCAAGATCAATAATTAACACAAATGATTTTTTTTTTATAATATTGCAACCTGATTATGTAATGAGTTAGAAGTATCATTTTAAGTGGTAAGAATTTATGTAACTGGGATGTTGTTTAGTACTTAATTTATTTTGTTAGTTTTTTTGTCTAAATCTGAACTTATTTTGACAAACTGTGTGTAACATGCCTTTAGCACCTCGAGTTTCAAGTATGAACTCAAAATGTGGTTAACAGTTAGGGGATAGAAACTGGATTACTTTTAAATACTGACAATAAAGCCGACGCTAAAATAAACCTCAATTTACTAACACTAATAAAGTAACACTAGCATAAAAAGCATTTTACACAACTCCCATTATGAAGGAAATAAATAATACTGTCTTTTAATGTAAAAACTTATTTCTGAGCATGAAACACATTTAAGTACACTGTAAAATAAAGCACAATCGTAACACGTCTTTAAAAGATTGTATCAGAAATGGGAGTGTATGGATGTTGCAGACCTCGTCCTCACAGTATCGCTGAATGACCTCCAGTGCTGAGTCTGTGATGATCGGAGCCTCCAACACAATCTTGGTGAAAAGCCTGTAAATAAGACAGACATTTTAAACACACCAGAATATACACGAAGTAGTTAACAAAACTTTTTGTATTTTGTAGTTTTTTTTTAAAGGGCACCTATGATGCAAAATGAACTTTTGTTAGCTGTTTGGACAGAACTGTGTGTAGGTATAGTGTGTCCACTGTCATATTGGAGTGATATAAACTAAAGTTTACACACTCATGCATATTTTTTTATTTTTATTTTATTTTTTTTTTATTTTCAAATTATTTTTTTTATAAAGAGATTAGATATTTTGTTTAAATATTTGCCCTAGTAATGTTGATTAAAAAAAAAAGTCGTTTAAAAAAATCCTAATATTCCTAATTGTATTGTTAAAAAATATAGAATTTTCGATACCGAATGATATGAAACATGATATCGTAAACATTTTTTTTTTTTTTTTTTTGCAGTAATGCCCAGCCCTAAAATAAATAAAGTCAAACAAGTTTGGAAAAATAAAAAGAGCAGGATGAGTAAATGATTACAGAATTTTCAGTTTTGGGTGAACTCTCCCTTTAAAAGTGCTATTACGTTCATTCACTGATTATATCATGTTGTGTTTTTTTTTGTGATGATGCTCACCCATCCCTCTGCTCAGGTTTCTCCTGCAGGCCGGACAGCAGTGTGAACAGACAATGCTCGTAGCTGTCCAGACAGCCCGATGGTTCCTGACTCAGGTATTCGTTATATTCATGGTACAACAGAGAGAAGGCCAGCTCACTTCTGCTCCGCATATCCTCCAGAACAAACTGCAGCAAATCGTTTTTCTTTGTTCCCTCAAACTGGGTCACCAACCGCGCAAGCAGCTTCACTCGGACCTAGGAGAAAAAACAAAAAGAGAGTAAAACGAATACACTGGCTGAGTATAGACAGAAAAGTCCTCAAAAGCAAGCTCACATGGGACATCCCAGTCTGAGCAATGGCCTTCTCAGAGTAGAGGATTCGCTTGATGGCCATGTTGGTTAGTTTCTCAATCTGAACTTCAGAAAACGGCTGCACCACATCTGCCAATTTGAACACTTTTTTTCTGCCGCTGGCACCGGGGGCTCTGGAGGAGGGTTAAAAAAGAAGAAAACAAAAACAGACCACTGTAAGAGACCGCAAAACAAGAGGATTAACAATGTTTCTGTTTGAGTGGCTGAAATGCTAATAAACACTGGATAACCAACGGTACACAACTGTAAGTGTACTAGTCAATCATTTCTATTAGGTTTTGAAAAGTGACTATTTATTTCTATATTTACACCAGTGTATTAGAGTTGGAAATTGACAGGAGCATGTTGCTGGCAAAATGTTTTTCAACAAATTCACAAAAAGTGGTGAAAAATGAGAACCAAAATCTTTCACGATTGTTGTGAATACCGTAAAGGGATAGTTCACCCAAAAATGTAAATTCTAGAATCATTTACTCATCATCCACTGGTGCCAAGTTTCTTTCAGATATGCATGAATTATTTGACGTTTATGTCCAAAGGAAAAAAACAGCTGACAATAACACCTTTCAGATAAGACGCAAAAAAATAAGCACTGCGCAATGAAAATAGCTTGCACCACGTAAGCAGCGGAGAGCACAGACAACTAGCTTGCGCGAGTTGTGGTCAAAGTTCAAAATAGTTCATAATTCCGTTTGCGGATATTCCACTCATGTACATGTATACAGTACATATCTATGCATGAACTCGTTTACGGTCAATAAAATGTGGTTATTTTACTGGCTTGTGCTTTTTGACAAATCAGTATAACTGAGGTTATTAAGTTAAATGTAAAGAGTCTTGCGACGCAGTAGGTAGTGCTGTCGCCTCACAGCAAGAAGGTCGCTGGTTCGAGCCTCGGCTGGGTCAGTTGGCATTTCTGTGTGGAGTTTGCATGTTCTCCCTGCGTTCACATGGGTTTCCTCCGGGTGCTCCGGTTTCCCCCACTGTCCAAAGACATGCGGTACAGGTGAATTGGGTAGGCTAAATAGTCCGTATAAGTGTGAATGAGTGTGTATGGATGTTTCCTAAAGATGGGTTGCAGCTGGAAAGGCATCCGCTGCGTAAAACTAGTGCTGGATAAGTTGGTGGTTCATTCCGCTGTGGCGACTCCGGATTATTAAAGGGACTAAGCCGAAAAGAAAATGAATAAATGAATGTAAAAAGTCTTGAAAACAAAAGCATTTTCAGCTTTGGTTCCAGTTTTCAGTCAAGTGCATAGAGAATTTTCACCTCAGAATTTTTATTTCAATGCATCCCTAGTTTCTTTCTTATGTTGAACACAACGGAAGATATACTATAAAAAAAAAAAAAAAAAAAAAAAAAAAAAAGAACAGTGACTACCATAGTATTTTGTTTTTGTTCCTACTACTATGGATGTCAATGATTGCTTTTTTCAACATTCTTCAGAATATCTTGTTTTGTGTTGAACAGACGTAAGAAATTCATAAAACCAATTGGGTGTGAGTAAATTATAAGGAAATTATTATTTTTGGGGGAACTACTGTATCTCTTTAAAAGTTAAAAATTACCAACTTAAATTTGAGTAAATTTGTGCCATTGAATTTAAACATGGGCTTTATTCGCCTCTCCAAAGGTCATTTTACTGTATAGAGAGTTACTATTTATTAAATCATATAATAACATTTATAATTTTGAATTTATAAGTTTGTTGATAACATTATTAGTAACAATTACTCTAACTATTCTAAGTAATCATTTACAGTGCTTAGCATAATTGAGTACACCCACTTTTGAAAATGAATATTTGTTTCCATTTCTCAGTGAATACAGGTAAAAAATTTTGGTTAATTTTTAAACCGTTTCAAAACAGATTTAGTAAATGGATATATTAAAATAATATTGTAGTCACTGAATATGTTTAGAAATAGAAAGATAATACATTTAAATTCATGCGAAATATTGGCAAAAAAATTACAAACAACCACATTTCAACAATATTTTATACATTTTTGTTTCTCTTGAATTTTGCTCTTTTAAATGTTTTTATTTAATATTTCTATAACATAAATTTGGGCTACTAATTTTTTAACCATTATTGTAAGTTATATTGTTAGATAAGCCCCAGATTTGGCTTCAGTACTGACTAATCTAATGTATATGCACTAATGTAATATTGTAAAGCTATATGTTGAGCACTGTATGTTGAAATATTTAACACAAAAAAAAAAAAAAAAAAATGCTCTTACAAAAGGTAAAAACAAAAACAAAAATATGGGCAAATTTCTTTAATGGACAATTGAACTCTTACTTGAGCTGTGTGGTGGGCAGGATGGGCTCTGGAAGCTTCTTAATCTGTGGAGCCTCTTCAATGATGGGGCTTTTGTAGGCTGCCGACGCACCGACCACTGAGATGGCTTGACCGAGAGACACCGCAGACAGCTTACGGATGATGAGCGGGTCTTTGGAGCTGGACTCTCCCGTTGCTGCCTCTTCTTTCACCTCTTCATCTCGAGCCTTACACTGCTCCAGCCCTGTGCAGCAGAAGAGAGAGAAGATGATGTCCAACAAGCAATGTAATCATATGGATGGATGGATGGGTGGATTTATGTATGCATGGATGAATGCATGAAAGTATGTACGCATGTATGCATGGATGGATGGATGGATGGATGGATTTATGTACGCATGTACGCATGGATGGATGGATGGATGGATTTATGTTCGCATGTATGCATGGATGGATGGATGGATGGATGGATTTATGTACGCATGTATGCATGGATGGATGGATGGATGGATGGATGGATGGATGGATTTATGTACGCAAGGATGGATGGATGGATGGATTTATGTACGCAAGGATGGATGGATGGATTTATGTACGCAAGGATGGATGGATGGATTTATGTACACAAGGATGGATGGATGGATGGATTTATGTACGCAAGGATGGATGGATGGATGGATGGATGGATTTATGTACGCAAGGAAGGATGGATGGATGGATGGATTTATGTACGGATGGATGGATGGATGGATGGATGGATGGATGGATGGATGGATGGATTTATGTACGGATGGATGGACGGACGGACGGATGTTCTTAGTATCAATATGTTAGTATCATAAAAACCCCAAAAAATATCCAGCCCTATTTTACAGCTGTTCTGAGAGGAGTTTCTTCCTTCTAAAGCTCACCTGGTCCCAGTCCAGCTGCAGTCATCTGTGTGGCCATCAGCCTGGCTAAATGTTTGATCTGGGCATCAGTGCCAGCCGATTCTACTGGCGTGTAAGTGGCCTGGAAAGAGGCTGGCATCACTTCAGGGAGGTAAACCATACTGATGAGCACCTGCAATGAAATGAAACAAAAGCTGAAGTTACAGCATTAAGCAAAATACAGGGATCTCAGACTTTTGACAACTGATTTTAATTTATACTTACTTTTACTTCAATCTTTTAAATTCCAATAAAAATATTACTCTTTTTAAATGTTTTAATTTGCCTTGCAAACTGATGTCATCACACAGGCATGCAAACAGGTTTTACTATGCACTAGCATTTCCAAACAAGAAGTATTCACAAGGGCATGAAAAATGAAATAATTACCAAAAATGTCAAATTGAAATTAATAAACTAAACTAAAACCTAAACCAAACTAAACAGACTTACATTAACAACAAAATAAAATTTAAATGATTAAATAAACTAAACAAACTAACAGACTAACATTAACTTCCTCCAGATTTCATCCAAAATAAAAGCTTGAGGTTTTAACATTTTAAAGTGAAAAACAGAAGCCATATTTGCACAATATAACCTGAATTGTACATTTATTTTTTTTTGTAAAATCATAATATAATATAACATAATAAATTATATTATATCTTTGTAATTTAGGTCAATCATATTATAATAAGTATTTTAGGTATTAATTTTTATAGACATATAAATATACTAAACAAAATTAAAAATAATAACGATTTTATTTATACTATTATATATGTGAAGAAACACATTTTAAACCACACAGCAAATCAAGCACACAGAAAATTCAAGAAGAACTACACACAGCTTAACATTAGTTTAGACCAGAGATGTTAAGGATTCACAAACCAGTCATGTACTCCTGCTACTCTGCTGCACATGTTCTAGGCATGTCAAAAGCTTTACACATACTGGATTATTTTTTTGAGATCTTTTCTGAGGCATTTGGGGTGGTAGTAGAGACATCACCATTTGCATTATTCGGTGTGGCCCTTGAGAATGCTCATCTCAACATAAGACAAATTAATTAATTAATAAGACTGATGATGGGTTGTTGAGACAATTTATAAGGTATGGCAACTCGTTTTTTAACTCTTGTGATGGAAATGGATGCAGACAACACGACAATATGAAAAAAAAAGTAACTAGTGTCATTCTTTCATGTTATGTTTTCATATTTGATTTTCTCTGTGGACAATTGATTATATATTGTTCCCTGATCTGGTGTTCTGGGAAAGGGATGTTTTTTTTGTTTGTTTGCTCTTTATAATGTGAAAAACTAATTTAAAAACCTTGAACAAAAACTAGTCATGTACGCACCAGGTTGGCCACATTGTCTGATGTCAGCAAAGGTAACAGGAACTCAGCTGTGAGATCAATGGCTGACTGGGTGCCGACGGAGGAGGATGGTTTTGGGGTGACGACTGGAGCCGGTTCCTCTTTATCCTCATCATCCTCCGCAGCCTCTGTAAGCACAAACCAGGCATTAATCCCCTTGTTTTGAGTTTAATCAACAACACAGAACTCATGAAAACAGCCACTCACCCATCTTGATCCTCTTGCCCTCCACATAGGGCTCGTGGTGGAGTCTCTTACGGGGCTGTACGGCGACTGGCGTGCAGCGAGTGATTTCGCTCTGAGACATGCCCAGGTCCTGCAGCAGGGTGGAGATCTGAACATGGAAGTCCACACTGCTGGGATGCTTCAGCACTGCCACCAGGTGAAGCTTCAGGTTCTTGCGGACACTGCTCACTTGAGACTTAGCCAGAGTTGGAGGCAGGTTAGCTGTGAAGCACAACAAAACAGATCAAGAATTACTCAAGATATCGCAATATCAGATTTTTTCAATATCGTGCAGCCCTAGTTGGCAGCCTCACAGGCAATGCGCTATCATGTAGCACAATTGCACTTGTCTAACAATGTCAGTGAACACAACTCACCATGTAGCATCTCATAGGCCTGCACCACCTCGGACATGAACATGGGCCGCTGTCTGGCCAGCGTGGCCAGTGATCCCAGTGCAGTGGTGAGATTAATGCTGGAGATGGCAGGGTGAACCATAAACTTTAACAGCTGATCCAGAGCCGTCTTACCCTCCTCACATAATGTGTCTGCAGAGCAGGACACGATGAAGATGCGCCAGATGAGGAGAGAGTAAAAACAAAGCAAACATAATAGAATTAAATATTTCTGTACAACCTTTAAGAGTTTAGACATTATAGCTGAACAAATTAAGCAACTATATTTTAATTATTAATTAATTATTACTACTATTATTATTTCTCAAAAATTATTATTATTATTATTATTGCAATATTTCGAAGTATTTTTTGGACACAGTGTAGAATTTAGCCAAAACTATTATCAATATATTTAAATATAAATACTAACTCCTACTACACATCATCATTATCATAATAACAATAATAATAATAATAATATATAATAATAATAATAATGATGATTCTAAAATTACAACTTTGAATACAGAAACAATTTGGGGATATTTTCAAGCGACCAAGAGTCTCCATTTTAAAGATTACTACAGCTTCACTCGTCGGCGCCAGTGGTGTAGTGGTTAGTGCGTCGACACATGCACTCCGGTGCTCATGGCGACCCGAGTTCAATTCCGCCTCGCGGTCCTATGCCGATCCTTCCCCTCTCTCTGCTCCCCATGCTTTCCTGTCAATATACTCTCTACTGTCACATCTAATAAAGGTGAAATCCCTGAAAAAATTATTATAAAAAAAAATATATATATAGCTTCACTCAGAAAAAACATTTATGTCCACTAAGAAGAATAGACATGCCGCTTGCTGTCATGTGCGCTTTGGACATTAAACGGCATTTGAGGGATGCTGGGAAAGCATATTTGAATCAAAGAGGAGAACAAAAACCAGGGAGAAATCCACAGAAAGAGGGAAGAGGAAGAACCGTATATGTGATGTGATCTCTCTCTCCCTGAACGTGCCGAGGAGCGATAAACACCACAAAAACAGTTAACAAAATAAACTACATACCATATATAATAAAGCTTTATCAATGCATATTTCCCGCCCATCCTGCGTAAAACTATGGCAAGCAGAGCTTATTTATTTATATGTTTATTTATATAGTGAGATGGCAGAGATAATGAACAGTTTGAAGTATTATATACACAGGTGCGCTGCGCCAGCTTTTCTAAATAAACGACAAGGTGCACTATTAAGAGCCATCTAAACATACAAGAGGTGATCAAAAGTTCAGAGACTATGCCCATCATGATAAAGATTTATTTATTTATAAATTTATTGCTAATAATTGATTGTTATTGATAGGGTTGGGCGATGTTGACCAATTTAGCATCGTACGATGTCTAATGTGAAACATTGCGATCGACGATGGCATCGTCGTCGAAGGCAGCGGTGAATTAATCATTTTTGAATAATTAATTCATTCATAAGGAATTAATTCTTTGTAGCCTACCGTTTCAACTACCTGACCCGCATGGTCTTTGTTTTACCCATAACCAAATCAAAAATAAATAAAGATAAGTTACACACAAATTACCACCTGTCCCGCGGGACTCTGGCATGAATAGGCAGAGTGATCTGTGTCGACAAACTTGGTTGGTAAAAAAGGTGCACAACCAACAGTATCTGAGGTTTTCGCTAAAATTACTAAGTACAAGCGTGAAAGCGAAAGATTGAAGCAGTGTACTGACGCTGTGACACGTTACCTGACAGATTCAAAAGACAGAAGAGTCGTTAGATAGAGACGAGATTAATTAAATATCATGTTAACAACAATAGTGATTCAGCGGTACATCCTTGATAAACTGTCTGATGTGCACTGCTCTCTGGGGTTTTTTGCTCAAAGCACCCGCTGACTAGAGCTCACATGCGCGCATACAATGCACCATAACATGATGTGTGTGTGTGTGTGTGGTCACGTGATGTGCGTTTTGAGCGGTGTAGTGTGGAAGGAGGACTTTTCAGAAATGCTAGGTGAAACGCCAGTGTGGAAGTGGAACGTTTTCATTCTAAAATGCTATTTTAAAACTAGGACGTATTAGTGTAAACGGGGCCGTGTATATTTTTTGCGAGTGAGTTACTGCTGGCTGAAGAATCGCGATGCAAGCTCAGCATTGTGATGTCTATCAGCCATTGCCGATGGACGATGGCATCGTCTATTGACCCAACGCTAGTTATTGACTGTACTGTAAGGTCTATATATTGTACATTGCTCATATATTTTCTGTATTTAAATAATAATAATAAACTTGAGATGCTCAATATTAACCTGAAGTTTCTGTTACTGTATTAAAACCAAGTTAAAGCAATCAGATCTTTAGTGATTTAAAGTGATATGATAAATTGAAGTTATACTGTTTTTCCACACTAACTAGACACCGTTCTTCCACATTTGAGAAACAAAAATCACAATAACTTTAGATTTTTAATACTGACACTGAAAAATGTTCTCCTTAGAACTGAGAAGCCTTTGTTGTCTATCTTCAAGTAAAATAAAAATACAGGATATAATGTTCACAATGCAAATGAAAAAAGGCCCCAATTAACTAAATCATTATTTCAAATTCACTCATATCACATATGAATTTGAAACAAAATATTAACTATATTACAATGGCAATATTTCACTGTAAACAACAGATCACATACAAAAAATAATTTAAGATATGAATTTTTTTTGATGGTTATATTTTAATATACCTATTAAATAATAATAATAACAATAATAATAACAATCATCATCATCATCATCTATATATTAATTTTACATAATATTATTATTATTTAAACATATTAAACACTATTAGAAGAATTATTATTATTACAATAATTAATTGTAAACAAACCTTTTTACAAATCATTCAACTGTAAAATTACAGTTGTAATATTTATGGCAGTCTTGCTTTCTTCAATTTCAAATGATGAACTGAAAATCTTTCATTTTTGCAAAACTTGCTTCTCAATGCAGGTTTATGAAGATGTTTGGGGCATATTGTAGGGCTCGAAATTGCGACAGTTATGGTCGCATATGTGCCTGAAATTTTATCAATGTAACCTCAAAATATATTTGGTAGCATTTATGCGAGTGCATAAAATTGTTGCCGTGCGACCACAGTCATCATGTCAACTTGCTGCACTAAACAAAAGTCCGCAATGCTTGCCCCATCTTCAAGCTCTTCTTATTGGCCCACTGCGCTAGAACTGAACGCAAATGAATTGGTTAATATCAGCTGTCAATCACTCAGTCAATGGCTTCTGCCTTCAGATGACGGGGAGCTATAGCCGTGAAAATGTAAAGTGCTAAAGATAAGAGAATGAAAACTACACTGACAGATTTAGTTTCAGAAACCACCTAAAGTTACAAATAATGGCGCATCTGATCAGTGATCATGTGCTGAATGTTAATCAACCATTTACACTTTTCGAAAAGTGTATAAAAGTCTTCCTTTGGGTTAAAATCTGCTATAAAAATGAATAAAGCATTCACTGTGAAGTTGGCAGGCAACAGCTTTTGCCACTGAATCTACACAACTTAAGTGTGAGAGGTTCTGTTTAATCCTTCATTTAATCCTTCAGTCCTTCATCATTAAAATGCAATAAATCTGTTAATATAAAACTTGCACATAATTGGTGTCTGCGACTTAATTTTGGCTGGTGCAATTAAATTTTTAAAGTTAGGCACCAGTGCTACCAAGCAAAAAGGTTAATTTGGAGCCCTGTATTGAATTGCCAAATGCGTGTTATAAGCAACCTGAACTCACAGCAGTTGCAGAACTGCAATTACAATGAACCGAGGTGATTTTAGACAAAAGAACTAACGGGTTATTATTAGAAATCATGAGCTGCATATGTGGCCTAATCAATCCATAACATGCAGTGCATATATTTAATTAAAACACATTACACATTTGCATCAAGCCAAATGGCAATATATTATAATTTTGATTATGTAGCACTACTTGACATTAAAATAAGAATAAGAATAATTCCCGAAATTGTGATCCTGCTCTTACCGTATCGAATATATGCATGGTCTTTGGGGATTTTATCCAGGCTAATGTCGCCCTCCTGCTTCCTGGCTGTGTCAGAGTCGGGCGTTCGTGGTGACAGTGTGATGATGAGGGATTCTGTGAATTTGATGGCGTGAGTGCGGACTCCATCGTTATCCGAATCCAGCAATGCCAGGACATCCCCTTTCATCTGAGTTACCATATCCCAGCATGCCTCCTGCCTGTCCGTGACACTCTTAGTGCGCACCAGCCACTAGTAGAACAAATCAAACATCCATCAGACACCTAAAAATCTTAGCGCAGTCTAATAATAAATAGCATAATAACTGATACCTGCAAAGCCACTTTGTAAAGCTGAGTAAGCGTCAGAATGGCCTTTTTCACCACGTTCACGCTCTCATCTCGCATCAGCATGTTCAGGTTGGCAATCAGCCGCAGCAGAAGCTCATTGTCTCTTTTACTGAATAGAAAGAAAAAAGACTCTTTAGAGAATGCTTGGTGAAATATTTGTCAAAATATTATGTAGTAGATAATTACACAGATTATTTGTACACCTCTCAAAACACACACACACACACATGGCTGAGTATTGTTGGCTATACCCTGTAACATTTCTAAGCATTTCCTGTGTCTAGTCTATCCGTGTTTGACCGTTCCCTTGTTCACGTTTTCTGCTGCCTGTATCAACCTTTTGCCTGTGACCTGACTACGCTTTTGGATTGTCCTCATGCTTCTGTTTGTTCCCGTTGACCATTGCCTGTCTGACTAAGCTTTCAATAAACTGTACGTGGGTCTTTCGTTGTCCAACATACCTTAAGTTACAAACACGGTGTAATTTTTGAGTAACACCGTAGTGTTCTGTGCTTCAATAACGCTCTCTTTAAACAAATACAATATATTGCCTATAAAATTTCAGTAATTATTATTGCTGACATTTTCAAGCTTGTAACCTTAATATGGTGTACTGCAAACGGCATTTGTGTGAGACTCATCATTTCAGAAAGGCTTGAATAAACTCCACCACAAATACATGAAATCAACATCAGCTTCATCTGAGTCTGTCTCTATCACTGACTGCTGTTTATCTGAGGTAAGGGATGATGAGAAGCAGACACGCACGTCGGAACAGTGAGCGGGGAGAAGCAGCTCATTTGGATTTAAAGGCACAGGCTACAAAAACAGCCACACTGTACTCAAACACTAAAATGGGCAGATTCTGGAGGCTAATAATAAATTTACTGATGAGTATTTTGAGCTGAAAATAGGTGCCCTTTAAGTTGAAACTAACAAAATATCCCTGTAAAAACTTTTTTAAAATAAAATATTATTTATTGGTTTAAATAATATAAAAAAAGCTAGAGAGAGATTTCTCCAAATAAATAATATTAAGCAGCACCTGAATGCTGTGATTGTAAATGTAATATTGATTTTTGAAAATAGCTCAACAATACTTTCATATTAGGGCAGTTACATTTTTAGACACTGCATATTGGTTTGTTTTCGCCCAAAGCTGAGACTTAGTAACAGTGTAATTTTTTTCGTCAGGTTTGTGTAAAGTTTATCAACACCGTAGTGCAAGGGTGCTCAACCCTGTTCCTGGCGATCGACCTTCCAGCTGATTTCAGCTCCAACCCTGATCAAACACACCTGAACCAATTATTTAGAACGTGAGGAGCACTTGATAATTACAGGTAGGTGTGTTTGATAAGGGCTGCAACTGAAAACTGCAGGAAGGTCGATCACCAGGAATAGGGTTGAGCACCCCTGCCGTAGTGTTTTGAGCTTATATAAATCTTTTTTTGAACAAATCTTTTGAGTCAATGATCAAATTAACTTTCATCATGTCTAAGAGAATCAGTTTGAATGAATCAACTGATTATATGACTCATTGAATCACTCATTAAACAAGAACTTCCTGCTGCAATATGGAGGTTTGAGAGCCATATTGATCCATAACACGCAAATATATTTGAATTATTTATCTAAGAATAAGATGATATCTTTTTCAAAATCGCCTACTAGATGCTTACAAATCCTCAAGCCAAAACTCACCATGCCTCCTCAATGAATCCAATGACAAACTTTCGCACCTCAATGGATTTGTCAGTCTGAAATGCGATAATTTCCTGTTGAAGTTGGATAAGAGAAGAAAACGAGTTTAATTTCTGTGTGGTTTAATTTCATCTACTTCTGGTGAAAACGTTATAACACTTACATCCAGGAAATTATCAAGCAACGACGGGTCTTTGTTGATAACCAACTCCTGTACCTAAAAACAAAAGGACAGAACACATAAATACACAAAAATGGAAGCTTAACGTGTTTTTAATCGCTAAGAAAATCTGAAAATGATTTTAAAACCTGTTTGAGAACAATGAGCTTTTCTTCAGTAGGGATGAGGGCCGCCTGGTTCAGCAGATCCACCACCTGATGGAGAAATGCAATGCAAGATTAATTGAAAAATGACATATTTGAAAACCATACCCAAGCAATTCTAGTGCAATGATTAATAACAAGCAACGATGAGCCAGTGTGTAACCTTCTCGCTGGTGGTCATGTCAAAGGCTTTATCTTCCTCTTTGCTGTAGATCTGTGAAGATGCACTAGATGCTTGTTCTCCCGCCATCATGAACAGCCTAAGAAATAAGCAACACAGACAGTTTGCAAAGGGTTAACTTTTTTTTTTTTAACTAGCACAATTATCGAATGAAAAATAACAATTCAGCAAAATGCTCACCACTATCACAGCACACATAATAAATCAGGATTATGACTGTAGATTATTGCGCATGTAACAGTAAAACCAATTCCTGCTTTACTGTTGACCTCAGTTTTCTTACAAACTGACAGGCCTTCATTGTTTTTTTTTTTTTTTTTGTCATGGAATTTTTATTCTTGCAAATAGCATTTTACATTTTATAACAACCCATAAAACAACCCCCAAATAAAACAATCAACATCTGAAAATAAACAAATAAAATAAACAAAATAAAAATAATAATAATAAATAAAATAAATACAAATACAGAGAAACAATTATAATAACAAACCATATACATACATACACATATACCTTCACTCAATCCACATCTAAGGTTTTTAAGTGATTAAAGGTGCTGTATGTAAGTTTTTGACTCTTCTAAAGCATAAAACTACAATAATATGTGTGCAGATATTTAAGAAACATCCCAAGTGAACATACTTGTTTAACTGACAAACAATGCTGAAGTCAGATATTCTGCTTTGAAAATGTTTTTTTCCGTGCCAGAACGCTGTCTTTGTTTAGGTAATTTTCACATGCACATGCCAGTTTAGCCAATTATAATTCAGCACCCCGGGTTGCCTTGTTGGAAAACAGCATATTTCATTCATTCATTCAGAAAGACTCTGAAAGCATGCGTCCATGAGCGAAATGCTACAGTGTAGTGGAAAGTATCAGATGTCAAAATGAGACAGATTCAGTTCCACATGACGTTAATTAGCAAATGACATAAATATTAGGAACGTGAGCAGGTTACATCGCGTGTCCTAACAACACGCTGTGACGAGATTGTTATGAGTGATGAGCCATTTGGCTGTTTGCACCACAAAACACGGCAGAAATTTAAATACAGCCTTTCAGAAGCACAGAATATGCACTCACTCACAAAACGGTAAGGTTTAGAATCTATTTAATACATGTTAACCCTCTTTAACATCATTAAAGGTGAAGTGAACTTTCTGCTTTCAGTATATGGTAATACACGTCATGTAAAATGCATTCAAACTCGCATTGTTAGCATTTAGCACTGAATAAAGCACACGAGGCTTACCTGAGGTGATCTGTCATCGGTTTCTGTTGTTCAGCTGTGAGAAATAGAAGCCGCTTCTAATAAATCAATTCGAGGTGTTGGTTAGAACCAAAACTCCTTTTAATATGGAGAATATTCCCTCAATCGCGTGTCGTTGCTTTTATTTAGAACACAGTTTAAAATCACTCAAACTGGCAACCCGGCGTACCTTTATTATGATTCAGGACTGCAATACCTAGTTCAACCACTGGGTGTCAAACTTACATACTGCACCTTTAAAGAATGCAATATATTGTTGCGATTTTTCAAAAATCTGTTCCCCCCTACCTCTGATATTGTATTTAATTTTCTCAAGTTTTAAAAAGAAGACTAAATCTTTGAGCCACAATGAAATAGAGGGGGGTTGTGGGGAGGTCCAAGACAACAGTATTCTGCGCCTAGCGAGAAGAGATGCAAAAGCCACAATGTCAGCATGTCTCCGGTTTAACGGTTGACACTGAGAGGGAACACCAAAGATCGCAATTAAAGGGCAAACAGCTAACTTGACCCCCAGAATATCAGAAACAATTTTAAAGAAAGTAATCCAAAAATTTTGCAACTTGGGACAAAATATAAACATATGACTAAGATTACATGGTGAAAGTTTACATTTATCACACATATCTGAGACATTAGGATATATTTTAGAAAGTTTGGCCTTTGAGAGATGAGCTCTGTGAATCGTTTTAAATTGTATAAAACGGAGTCTAGCGCATGAGGTGCAGGTGCGCACATTGTCTAATACTGCACTACAGTAGTCATCTTCAAACTCTAAGTCAAGTTCCTCTTCCCAGGCCCTGATAGCTTTAATGTTATGAGGGTTATCCTTTGACAAAATAATTGCGTATATCTTAGAAATGATCCCACTCATATGAGCATTCAGTTTAAATACCTCTTACCATGGAGACCTTGTAGGCAGGGAGGGAAACTCAGAGAACAGAGAGGAAGCACAATGTCTAATTTGAAAATAACGAAATAGGTGGGAGGGAAGCAGATTAAATAATGATGATAATTCAGAATGCCTTCATTGTTTAAACCTTTTGGTTATAGATTACGGCCTTATACATTAACCTATTGTAAGATAATCTCACATTAGACAGTAAATTTACTGTACTTTAGCAACTCTAAAGACAATTTTGAGACTCATTTCCTGCATTATCCGATGATTGAATTCATTCATTCATTTTCCTTTAGCTTAGTCCGTTTATTTATCAGGAGTCGCCACAGCGGAATGAACCGCCAATTTATCCAGTATATGTTTTACGCAGTGGATACTCTTCCAGCTGCAACCCAGTACTGGGAAACACCCATACACTCTTGCATTCACACACATGCACCATGGCCAATTTAGCTTATTCAATTCAACTATAGCGCATGTCTTTGGACTGTGTGAAATCGGAGCACCTGGAGTAAACCCACGCCAACACGATGAGAACATGCAAACTGACCTAGCTGGGGCTCGAACCAGCAACCTTCTTGCTGCGAGGCAACAGCGCTAACCACTGACCCACCGCGTCACTGAATTCCAACTTGTTAATTACATCAACAGGTGTAAAACTTGTGGATGTGTGAAAAGGAAGCATGTTCAAGCCAAACATTGTAAAACCTAACAGTGAAAATCACTACATGAAACATGCTAGTTTAACTTAGAAAGTTACTTTGACTTAATGAAAAAGAGTTATGGTAACTCATAACCTGATTATATTAAGCAGAACTCAAGCTGAATGACTTATGAATTAATTAATTCATTTTTTGTGTGTGTGTTAATCCAATATAGAAGCAATACCAAACCATTTGAGTAGCTATATAGTTGTTTGGACTTAATTATAATAACTGAACTTATACTGATTTAATAAGTGAACTTAAATTATTTAAGTTACTATTACCAAATGTTTTATCGATATAAACACAAATAATATATGTGTAGATGACTCAATACATAAATAGGTTTACAGTACACAAACCATTTAGTTTCAAAAGTCAAATGGCTTGTCGCAATCGGTTAATCAAACAGTTTGAGTTAACTTAATAGTGGATGAAAACACAATGACAGGTTTTGAATGAATGAATGACTAGCTGTTATGAGAAGGACTACCAATAGTCTGAAGTTTAAAACTGAAGTCGAGTAAACACTAGTACGGTGAGGAAAGTTGTCCTCGATAACTTTGTAAGATGCAGATTGTGCTGAACCCATTGTATGGACCGCAAACTGAAATATATGTAATGTTAGCTTGTTTATTTATCTTAGGCTAATATTAGCCGGATAACCTACACTTATAAAACAGGCTTTCTGGCCTTACTAAAACAGTATATTTAGTAAACATGTATCACAAACAACTCAAACTTGCCCTACAGAAGTTAAATAAAAATAAAATGTGAAGAAAAAATACACAGGCATAAGAGCTGTCGGTTAACGTTAGCACTGACGCTAATAAGCAATCCTTCAAGCTTAAAAATACAAATCGTATTTTACCTTACTCAGTCTTGCTGCGATAAATTTTTATTTGGAAATTACATATCCATATCATTAATGTTGTTACAAATTCACACACTCTAACAACTACCCTCGGATAGCGCCATGCTAAGAGAAGAAGAATCTGCTTCCGGGGGTGAACGTGAGGTTCATGGGAAATTGAGTTGTTCCGTTGTTCTTTTTCTCTTGTTTTTAGAGCATGATTTCTCACATGAAAGATGTAGATTTTCACAAGTCTACACTGATCACGTGCTATACATTATTTTAAAGTCATATTTCACGTTTTAATTAAAGTTTTTTATATTTTGAGTGCACATAATCATTGACACAATATTTCTACAAATATGTAATGAGAACAATGAGCCAAATATCGAATTCCCTGACTTTTACTGACTAAAAGCTGAATTTCCATGACCTATAATGAACAACAAAAAAAGGAAGCTCTTCTGTTGAAAAGTCTCTACAGAATTTTCACTGAATTTAACGCAAAATCAAGCAAATGGCACATAATTTATTGGAAAGTGCGTTTCTTTATTTCCCACAGATTTTGTCTAGCCAGGACAGTGTTCCTATCCCTTCTGCACTTCTCCACTCATGTACATTGTTTTATATAAAATAACATCAAATTCAAGATGCGAATTACAGTGGGGTTTGAATCTGGTTCCCTTTGAATCTGAGAAAAAGTTCACTCTGATCTATATTTTAAATAATAACGTTAATAATTAAAGTATTATATATCAATTTGACCCCCCTCCCCATTGTGAATGCATAATCACACCAATCTAAAACCGGCAGATTTAGAGCACCATAAGAGTTCACAGGACTGATTTCTCATAAAATAAGTGTTTGTTTCTACATAAAGTCTAAAAGTAAAGTCAAATTAGATGCGTAGTTTGTACAGTTTGACCTAAAGTAAGCCAAAAATAGCTAATCAGTTCAGAATACACTAAATAGCCTATCTCACAAAACACTAAAAACCCAAATATATTTTATTAATAAATTAAAAATTATCAATATTTTAATACATTTAATTTAAATAAGTACATAAATTTGATTCACTAAACCAGGGGTCACCAATCTCGTTCCTGGAGGTCCAGTGCGCTGCTGGATTTAGCTCCAACTTGCCTCAGCTCCTGCCTGGGTGTTTCAAATATACCTAGTAAGAGCTTGATTAGCTTGTTCAGGTGTGTTTGATTAGGGTTGGAGCTCAAATCTGCAGGACACTAAAGTATGTATTACACAAACGATTACTCATACACTACGGCCAATTTAGTTTATTCAATTCACTTATAGCGCATGTCTTTGGACTGTGGGGGAAACTGGAGCACCCGGAGAAAACCCATGTGAACACAGGAAGAACAGTGCTAAACACTGAGTTGCCGTGTCGCCTATATATATTTCCAGTGCATCCAGTGTCCGCTGCGTAAAGCACATGCTGGATAAGTTGGCGGTTCATTTCGCTGTGGCGACCCCTGATTAATAAAAGAAAATGAATGAATGAATATATATCCTCCCAGCATTCCCTTTATGTAACTTACAGAGACCATGGTTCATGTAATCCAAAAAATAATGAAGAACTAAAAAATAGACTAAGTATTAAGAGTACATTTGTGTAAAATCTCACAGCAAAACAACACAAGAGATGCAGATGTTCAGAAAAGTCACCACAAAATTATGTAATTCAACGTATTTTGTGTGTGTGTAGGCTAATAATTGTATATAGCTATGCTGCCTGCTATTACAGAGGGCAACAATATTTCTTTTTGTGCAACTATGTTCTAATTACAGTTTATCATGGATCAGTCATCAAACACTTGCATTTGTTTCCTGAACATTTATCATCAGCATCAGCAAAATTAAGAAGAGAAAAAAAATCTATATTTTATAAATATTTATGAATATTCCTGATCCCACATTTCATAATATCCCCCAAAATAACAGAGATCTAAGTTGTTTAAGCTGTAATAGGTGTTGGAATATCCAGCCAATTCCATGCATGTTCAATAAAAGAGGTCAGGAGAGGGTTTTTCTTCAATGCCAAAAATATTAGTAATTTATTAGATACAAATGAATAATTCGATGACAGAGCTCTGGGTTACGTACCCCAATGCAATACAAGAATTACATTCAGGAGGTTCGCAAATAACTTACATTACCCTGACTCCAATATATATACACAACTGATATTAACAGGTGGAGTTTTGGTGTAACGTCACTTATCAGTCATTCTGCACTCCTTTGGCTCTTGTACCCCAGACATACTTCCTCTTCCTGCAACCCTTCTCTGCATACCAGAACTGAACAATTAAGTGTATCTTTAATATATTTCACAACTTCTGTAGGTTAGTCTAAACATTTTTCTAATAAAAATAAAGACACAAAAGTAATAAAAAACAAATTCCTTTTTACAACATACCCCTGCTGAAAAATCCAGCTTAAATCAGCCTAAGCTGGTTGGCTGGTTTTAGCTGGTCGACCAGGCTGGTTTTTGGACCAGCTAAGACCAGGCTGGAAATGGCTGGAAACCAGCCTGGAAATGGCCAAAACCCCTCTAAAACCAGGCTGGTCAACCAGCTAAAACCAGCCAACCAGCTTAGGCTGATTTAAGCTGTTTTTTTCAGCAGAGAGGTAACACAACAATGTTTCAAACATGAAACTGTCAGCATCCATCGATAAACACTGTTTAATTTTACAGTTACTTCTGAAAAAATATTATTTACAGGTGACTGTAAATTAAAGAGGACCTGTTATTGCAAGATGTAAAATAAGTCTCTGATGTCCCTTGAGTGTGTATGTGAAGTTTCAGCTAAACAAATACCCCACAAATAATGTTTTGCAACTCTTTGAGACTACCCATTTTAGGCTTTGATTCTAATTGTGCCATTTTGTTGACTGTCGCCTTACATTCAAATGAGATTGTGCTTTTACCAAAAGAGGGCGGAGCTACAAATGCATCTGTGTCAGCATAGAGGCATGTTCAAAAATAAGACTAATGAGGGAGAGATTGTCACTAATATGGGCAGTGCTCTGATGACACCTACAAAGGGAGAATGTCAATTAAAGTGTTTCTGCAGACTATTTTTATCAAGTATGAGTGTGACTATGGCCCAGTTTCACAAACAGGGCTTAGATTAAGCCAGGACTAGGCCTTAGTTAAATTAGGCTATTTAAGCCAAATTTATAAAAATGGTCTTAGAAAAGTATATTACTGGTGTGCACCTGGAGAAAAAAAATGACCCTGACGTATTTTAAGACATCTCACTGCAAGTTATTTTGAGTTGAGACAGCTCAAACATGCAATTTAATCTTGACTAGCCTTAAACCTTGTTTGTGAAACCGGGGGTATAAAACATAAATTGAATACATTTTTACCATTAGAAGCTGGTTATGTTCACAGACTGTTTAAACCCCTTATAAAAGTGATTCTTGCATAATAGGTCCCCTTTAAAGAAACAAACTAAAACTTAATGAAACAGTGTAAACATGATCATATTATACTATAAAGCAGTAGCAATACAACCCAATATATTAGTCAGATACACTGGTCAGACAGAAAGACAGGAGTTCGAACATAAATTTGAATATTGTTTTTGGTTCAGTTTCACTTTTGTTCATCTCAGTGATTGCCTTTCATTCCTTTAATAAGTTCCTTTTCTTCCTCTTCAAGCGCATTGAAGAATTTCTGTTTCGAAGAACGATCTTGATGCTCGATGATGTCAAAGACGCTCCTCATTTTTTCCTGAGGCGTGTTCATTGCTCTGATTTTACTCATCAGCTCATCCTGAATAATGTCTACTAGGTGATCTAAAACAGCTTCAGCATTTTTCACGTCTTTGATAAGTTTGACTCTGTTGCATTTCAGGAAGGATTCACCTGTAAAAGGTAATAGTCATCATCATATCATTTAAATATGCACAATATACACTACAGTCAAAACTTTTAGAACGGTAAGATCTTTAGGTTTTTTTTAAAGACATCTCTTCGGCTCACCAAGCCTGCATTTATTTGATCCAAAGTACAGCAAAAACAGTAACATTTTGAACTATTTTTTAATTAAAAATATTTTAAAATGTAATTTATTCCCATGACTTCAAAGCTGTTTTTTTTTTGCATCATTACTCCTTCACAAATCATTCTAATATGCAGATATACTGAAAAAATCCCTTCAATTAATAAAAAGTTTAGAAGATCAGCATATTTTAAATAGAATTTTGTTGGGACGTTATAAATGTCTTCAATTTTAATCAATTAAATGGCAAAAAATAAAATCAATTGGATAATTTCTTTAGCAAAAATAAATAAAGAAACAAAAATAAATTATAATACTGACTGGGTGACACGGTGTCGCAGTGGGTAGCACGATCGCCTCACACCAAGAAGGTTGCTGGTTCGAGCCTCGGCTGGGTCAGTTGTCAGTTCTGTGTGAAGATTGCATGTTCTCCCTGTAGGTTTCCTCCGGGTGCTCCGGTTTCCCCCACAAGTCCAAAGACATGTGGTAGGTGAATTGAGTAAGCTAAAATTGTCTGTAGTGTATGTGTGTGAATGAGTGTGTATGGATGTTTCCCAGTGATGGGTTGCAGATGGAAGGGCATCCGCTGTGTAAAACATATGCTGGATAAATTGGCGGTTCACTCTGCAGTGGTGACCCCAGACTAATAAAGGGACTAAGCCGAAAAGAAAATGAATGAATGAATGAATAATACTGACTGTGCACTACCTAACAAAAGTCTTGTCATCTATCCAAGTTTTAGTTCTAGTTGATCATTTGGTAACAGAAGTGGCTTACATGAAAGGCAAAGTCCTCTAGATTACGCTTATTTTACCAAAATAAAATATGATCGTGCCTTGATTTTGAATTATTTAATTAGGACAGTAAGGTCTGACTTTGCTGAGACAAAAGTCTTGTCATTTAACAAAAGTAATGTACAGTATAGAATATAAAGTCATGGTGCAGTGGAAAAAGAATGAATATTGTGCATGACTCCCACGAGCTTGGAGGACTCCATCCATACATCTCTGCAATGACTCAAATAACTTATCAATAAAGTCATCTGGAATGGCAAAGAAAGCTTGTAGGACTCCCAGAGAGATTTGGAGGCTGTAATATGAAAAGGAGCATGAAAAGGCACCCCCATACTGAATGTAACCCCAAACCTTGATTTTTCTTTCACCAAACTTGACTGATTTCTATAAGTATCTTGGGTCCATGCGGGTTCCAATAGGTCTTCTGCAGTATTTGTGATGATTGGGATGCAGTTCAACAGATCTACCTAAAGATCTATCTATTGATCTAGGAAAAATCTGCCTTCTGCCACTTTTCCAAATGATCAACTAGAAATCAAGTTATTTTTTGTTGCTCTTACAGCTGGGATCGACGACAAGACTTTTGTCAGGTAGTATATAATGTTACAATTGTTTTATTTAAGATTAATGCTGAAAAAAAAATAACATAACTGTTAATAAATATCAGTGGTGTAAAGTACTTGAGTAAATGGACTTCGTTACTTTACTTAAGTATTTTTTTGGCTACTTTGTACTTGTACTGAGTATCAAAAATATAAGCAACTTTTACTCTCTACTTGACTACATTTTTGATTGAATATATGTACTTTTTACTCCACTACATTTGAACAGATGCTTACCGTTACTCATTACATTGTGATTGTGCACGACAAGTCGGCATCTTTATTTACCACAGCTAATTTGTTGGGCGGATGAGGCGATATCGCCATCTGCAGGGTGCTGAAGGTACTGTATGCTGATGAGCTTAAATCATGTGAACGTGATTTAGCAGCTTGCCTAATACCAGGTGTTTAATTAGCAACATGGCTGCAGCCAGTGATGAAGCCGAAGCTTGAATTTATATGTAGTTTACTAAGTTGAAAAATAACAGTGCTCCTCTTTGTTTAATTTTAATACAGAGAAAACATAATTAATCAATTGAAAAACTACTCTAAATAAAAATATTGCCCCCCTCTGATACTGAGAGATGAATCACATCAAAGTCAGCTCTGATTTTTTTCACTACGTTTTACTAATTTTTTTTTTTTTTTTTGATAAATTGTTTGTCTTTTTTGAACATTTGAGTTTGACTGGGACTTTTTGTTCTATTTTTTAAATATATTTTGTTCTGGCATTTTGAAACATTAAGGTGTTAAATTTAATTTATATATTAGGAAAATTAAACCTTTCTTGGTGTTCTTTGAGCCTACATTCATGAGTAAAATACTTAAGTTCTTTTAAAATCGGATACTTTAATACTTTTACTCAAGTCTTATTGAAATTGGTGACTTGTAACTTGTAATGGAGTAATTTTTACAGTAAGGTATCTGTACTTTTACTCAAGTATGGTTTTCAGGTACTCTTTACACCTCTGATAAATATTGATAATAAGTAGTAATAAACGTTTCTTCAATAAACAAAAAAAAATCTACATTTTAGAATAATTTCAATAGTAATATTGCTAAAATTTCAGGAGAAGCGATTTCTTTAAAAAACATTTTAAATCTTACTGTTCCAGGGTCATATTTATGAAGTGTTTGTTATGCAGCCTTGTACAACTACAGCTAATTCAAATGCAAATAAAAATGTAACGATTGTGTAAAAGTGGTGCTTACACTGCTTTTCGGTTAATGTGTCTTGTTTGCTGTTTTCCACTGTATGCTCTGTAAGATAAAAAGTATGTTAATGTAATGTGCGTGTAAAGTGTCTGGGAGTTCCTAACCCTTATCACTACACTGTTAATGATTTTTATGTAGAATTTACAGTAACGTAAAGGCAGCAGTTTGCCAGCAATTTACTGCAAATCAGTCTTACAGCAAATATACTTTATCACTATGTTGTCACAATCATCGGCGATCTATCCTTGCAGATTGCTGGTTTACACGCAGATCGCTAAAGGACTACAAATCCACCGGTATGTGAACTACAAGTTCCAATCATGCACCGCTCACACGCACCTGTTCCTCATTCTGTTGATTACACACACTCACGGCTGGGAGCTGCTCATGAACTGATTAGATTGACTTTATAAACAGCGCAGACACACATCTTGGCTGAGTCTTGTTATACTGTCTTTGTGAACATTACGATGCGTTTTCTCTTGTCTTGCCCTGTTTTGTTAACGTTGCCTCCTGCCTGCCCTTACTGACCATTCACCTGTGTATTGACTGGATTTCCTGTATACATCTGTTTGCCCCTGTATTGACTGTTGCTTGCCTGACCATTCTCTGTACCATTCCCTGACCATCCTGCATTTGGATTCGCACTCCATTGTCTGCGTCCCACTCACATTACAGAAGACTCAGCCTGATATGGATCCAGCAGCCTGTCTCGTCAAGTTAAGGCATGGTATGAATTCCCTTGAGGACAATATAATTCTAATGACTAATGCTAATGACACAACTCTCCTGGACTGCATACTTATTGACTTTTTTTTATCACATACTAAATTAGCCACTTAAATCCACCCTCATCCGTTGTCAATGGTACTCCTGTCTTCTTCACAACAGCAAGACCTGCGGGACTTGGCAATCATAAAATGGCCGACTACAGCATAAAAGCTAACAAAATGACTACAGATAAGAGGCTGACCAGACACCTCTAAATCCCTCGAATGGCGGGTGCCAGAACCCTCTGAATCCCTAGAATGGCAGGCACCAGACATTTCTGTATCCCTCAAATGGCAGGCGCCAGACCCTTCCAAATTCTCCGAATGGCCAGAGCCGCCTGAGTTCCACGAATGGCCAGAGTCGCCACCTGAGTTCCACGAATGGCCAGAGTCGCCACCTGAGTTCCACGAATGGCCAGAGTGCCCGCCTGAGTCCCACTAATGGCCGTCAGAACCGCCACCTGAGTGCCATGAAAGGCCAGAGCCACCAGCTGAGCCCCACGAAAGGCCTAAATGTTTATGTTGCCCGCTGTCTGCCTTTACTGACCATTCGCCTGTATATTGACCACAACTCTGGATTTCCTGTATACATCTGTTTGCCCCTGTATTGACCATTGCTTGCCTGACCATTCTCTGTTTAATAAACCTTGCATTTGGATCCGCACCCCTTTGTCACCGTCCCATTCCCATTACATATGTACAGTAGCCTGTATTTTGCTGTACATGTATTTTAATAACTGTATATCTTTACTGTAAAATATACATTATCTTCTCACCTGTAATATATTACTGTAATTCAGTCCAAATGGTTAATTGCTGTATTTCCTATGATTGGCCAGGTTTCAAACACATTTTATTTTTTATCGTATTTCCAATCACAGCTAATTAAAATATTGTTTTAATGGCACCAAGAGGATATTTCCCACAATGCAACGTTAAAAAGAAAACAGTAACATACTGCATAACTGTCATACAGCATAACACAATTCATATTACAGTTAAATACTGTGTAATTTACAAAACATTGTTTACCAATAACAGTATTTCACTTACTGTACCTGCAAGTTTTATGTCAAGTTTCCATACATCTTTAACCTTTCCTTTCTTAGTGTTTTCCTTTTTGAGATGTAAACACACATTCATCACACCATCTGGCAAGGTTATGTCAAATGTTGGATAGAAATGTTTCCACTGCTTAGTTAAATGAACTTTTGTGTCCTTAAAGAGGAAAGAGAAGGGATAATACATTTTATGAAAAGATACAACTGTTCAAATATGTAAGACTGATAGTTGGGGGGAAAGTCTGTTGTTGCTAATGGGCTATATGCACACAGACTTTTAATTTCAGCCAGTCAGCCTCAGCACTTCCGGTGAACTGTCTTTCCATTATAAAAATGCCATGTTTAAGATCTGTTTTCTTTCAAAATCGGTGATCTTCACTGCCTGTTAGATAAACGATATGAAGTGGGTCTCAGACAAGACAAGAAGCACTGCATTAAATTCCATTTCCCCCCGCCATGTCTTTAAAATATGACAATTTATTTTACCCCAGTACCTTCAATGGAGTTTCTGCGGTAGCCTGCTGATCCTGACAGCGGTCTTTCATCTCGTTTTACGCTTGAGCAACTAAATGAATACTTAAGTCTATTTAACTGAATTTATTGTAATTACATTACAACATCGGTGCTGTAAAATGAACCTTTTGAAATTGAAAATAGCCACATTAAGCTTTCACCGGAAGTTTATCATTGGCTGAAAAACACTAGCTGTGCATAGAGCCCATTGTTTCAATAGTTTATCTAAATAGCTTGAACTGATATGGGATAAAATGAAAATGACAACTCCCATGATTCCACACTCAGCAAACTACGCCTTTGTTTGTTGTGAATATGCACATCTACCAGTGAAAATTATATACTGTATAACTCAAATAAACCTCATATACAGTGCATCCAGAAAGTATTCAAAGTGCTTCACTTTTTCCACATTTTATGTTACAGCCTTATTCCAAAATGGATTAAATTCATTTATTTCCTCAAAAGTCTACACACAATACCCCATAATGACAATGTGAAAAAAGATATATTTTTTTTAATTGTTGCAAATTTATTAAAAATAAAAAAGCTGAAAAATCACATGTACATCAGTATTCACAGCCTTTGCTCAATACTTTGTTGATGCACCTTTGGCAGCAATTACAGCCTCAAGTCTTTTTGAAAATGATGCCACAAGCTTGGTACACCTGACTTTGGGAATTTTTGCCCATTCCTCTTTGCAGTACCTCTCAGGTTGGATGGGAAGCGACAGTGTACAGCCATTTTCAGATCTCTCCAGAGATGTTCAATAGGATTTAGGTCTGGGCTCTGGCTGGGCCACTCAAGGACATTCACTGAGTTGTTGTGAAGCCACTTTTTTTGGCAGTGTGCTTTGGGTCATTTTCCTGCTGGAAGATGAAACGTCGCCCCAGTCTGAGGTCAAGAGCACTCTGAAGCAGGTTTTCATTCAGGATGTCTCTGTACATTGCTGCATTCATTTTTCCCTCTATCCTGACTAGTCATCCAGTTCCTTCTGGACAGGAACATTTCAAGAATGATCAGTGGATACACGATCACGACAACACGACAAAGGCTGTGAATACTGATGCACATGTGATTTTTCAGGATTTTATTTTTGAATAAATTTGCAACAATTTCAAAAACTCTTTTTTTCACATTGTCATTATGGGGTATTGTGTGTAGAATGTTGAGGAAATAAATGAATTTAATCCATTTTGGAATAAGGCTGTAACATAAAAAATGGAAAAAGTGAAGCGCTACAGTAAGAATACTTTCCGGATACACTGTAAACAGAAATCAATGATTCATAATCCTACAAAACTGACGCAGCTACATACTCCAGATGAATTAATAAGAAGCATTTAAAACAAATAGGATTTATTGATATTATTACATAAATCATCTTATTTGTTTTATTTATGTTAAATTAACAAATATCAAGCACATAAAGTTTATTAGTTCAATTATGCTAAAAGTATGTAATCCACATGGATGGAAATTTTATATGCAATCAGAATACATAAATCTTATTTGTTTGTTTTTTGAGTGTAATTCTGACCAATTTATAACCAATTTCTGAGCGAAAGTTTTCATTTTCGTTTTGTTTTGTCTTTTTCCACTGTAAACATGATTTCCCATGATCACGTTCTAATACTAGCCTTTGGTTGTATTCGTGGTACAGGCCTCTCTGAAAGTCCATGCTCATCAACAGGATCAAATTCAGCAAGATCACAGGACATACTGTACACTCCGTTATATTTGAGCATGCATTCACAAGGTAACTGGATGAATTTATAATTGCTATCACATTTTTCCACCTAAAAGAATAAAGAACAGGCACTTATAAAGTTGAACCAAAATAAGGCAAAACAGAACTCAACAAAATAATTTACACCTTACTTCTCGGGGGTCCACATTGCGCGGTTGCAGAAAAACATGCAGCTTGTGTGTTTGCTGTTTGTAGAAAAGCATCACTTGGCCAAGTACACGATTGTTAAACCAGTTACCTTTTTTGGAAATTAAAAACTTAGACGTTCCTGAGATGGTCACTGTAACGTGTGTGCTTGTGATATCCTGAGGTTTCAGAATATCAATGTTCTGATTTGAGTAATGTATGACCGACATGAAGTCATAGGCATCCTCTGTGACAAAAGAAAAAAAATTATAATTAAAAAAACTAATTAAATATTTTTTGCAATATCCTCTACATTTGGAAAAAGTGCAATGCAAATTAATATTTTTTTAAAAACTCTCCTTTTTCTGGAAATAGGCTCACTTTACAATTCCCCTAGAGTTAAATCCATTCAGCCAATTTTTATGTCTGGCGGGAGCAATTTAAGCTTTGCTTAACATAAATCATTGAATCGGAATAGACCATTAGTATATCCCTCAAAAAGACTTTTGATCATTTTCCTATTTAAAGCCTGCCTCTTCTGTAGTTACTCTGTGTACCAAGACCAATGGAAAATTAAAAGTTGCTATTATCTAGACTGATATGTCTAGGAACTATACTCTCATTCTGGCCTAATAATCAAGGGCTGCGGATGTAATGATATTGAAAAGTGTTGTTAGCAAGTTACCTAGAGGACTATTTTAGCTGAGGACTGGAAGGGCTTCCGCTACGTAAAAATCATAGACTGTAAAAGATATGGACGTAGTATCCGTGACGCCACTCATAGGATTCTGAAGAGAGCAAATGAAGCTACAAGTGGCTGTGGCTGCGCCATTTTGTTTGTGTGTCATCGCTTCGATCGGGGGTAACCAAATAAGGCCAAAGAGGCAGAGCGTGAGCAGAACTACAGACGCCTGCTAACATTCTGCTTAGACAGGCTTTTCTTTGGGATAAACGCTTACCACTTCATTACCCGCGACTCGTTTGTGTTCTGACCACATGTGCTTGGTCATATACTATATCTATAAAGTGTTTACTCTTTTAAAATCACTGTTGTAATACATTGAGCCACTAAGCATTGTTCTTATGATGTTTTTCTACAGGAGGAAAATGCGAATTACTTCCAAATACTTCAAATATATTCAGTGTTAGTAAATGCAAGGCTAATGATGAAATCCAGGCTTAAAAGTGTATGATGTTTCAGATGACTGTTCTATAGCCTACAGCTAATCAATCTGTCAGATTCTGGAGTGCATTACAGGTCTAAAGAAAAATATAAATGATAAAATATCTTAAATAAAACAAACACATTTATAGATATGGTATTTAAAAATTTCACTGACCTGGGTAATGAAGGCCACGTGAATGGTTTGTGAGCACAATTAAGTGCACACAGCATGCCATATCATCTGATAATTTTAAGAAAAAATTCCAAAAAGCAACTGACTGTGTAAAGCTGCATAAAACTAAACAAAAATATGATGTATATGCCGAGTTCAGCGGCTAATCAGCCGGAATCAGCTCAGATGACGAGACAGCGAGCAGCGAGACCTAGCTGTCACTCAAGTGGCCACGCCCTTAATTATGCAAACTTAATATAACCTAATATAAATGAAACGGATGAGTTCTAAAAAAAAATTCACCCCCTCACAGTTGTCATTAAGGGTAATATTAGCTATATGAGCCATAAACATTTTTTGTACCTGGCTGTAAACACCTTTTTTCGGCTGTAAAATTGGCCATTTTAACATTGGGGTCAATAGACCAATTACCATGTTTGTAAACATTCAGGGTGCGCGCGCAGAGAGGTGGCAGAAAAAAACGGGAGCGCTAGCATTTACAGCGAGGGAATGACATCCGATGCGGTTCAGAGTTTGTTGTTGTCTTAGAAATAAGTTAGATTGATTACATATTACATATTTTATTGACATAATGTTTTCAGCGTATTATAACAGCTTGTCACCCAGTGATAAGCACAGTGATTCTGCAAAACTAACGTTAAAGTGAGCGGCGTTCGTCTGACAGGTCCATTTGTGATAGCATCCTCCCAATGGATATTGAATAAGATGCAATGACCAAGCATCCAGCCCGAAATATACATTCTCATTAAAGCTCCAAGGGATTTTACGAGAGAAGATAAAGGCCTACAAGTGTTTCAATGCCAACAATTGTGTTCTGTGTGGTCATGTGCAGGAAATAATGTTCCATGATTACCAGATTCAAAACTATGTAGTGCTAAAAAACGAGGTTCTGCCTAGCCGAAGACAAGGAGAAAAAGACGGAGCTAACGTTATACAAGGCCAGGGTATAATCATCAACAAGCAGAACAACTGCATTCTGACAGCGAACTACACCTGAACTTACGGCAGGGTATGTGAACTTACACATTGAGGTAAAGTTGGTTTTATATTCGCACATTCAGACTTTCTCCTTAATAATATAACTTCATAAAAGTATTATTTGCAAACTCTAAATAGCGAAATCATATTAGCAGCCAATGACTATCAAAGTACAACATTGTTCACAGTCAAATAAACAGTGTTAATGTTGTTTTCAAGTCACACTTGCACGTTATTTCAGACCGAATATTCAAAGTGCCGTGGTAAACAATATAGGGAGAGTGTCACAAGTTGCCACTGAATGAATGTGTGAATATAAAACCAACTTTACCTTAATAACTATGGAGCCAGAATTGTTTCATATTTCCAAACAAATATAATACAATCCACAAATAAATGTGAAGCGTTTGACAAATACCAAGCATATTCACAAATAAATACAATGAGATCCACAAATAAATCTTAGAGTTCCACAAACATTAATTACATTCACAAATAAGTAAAATTAGACTTGCAAATAAAAAACATACTCACACATATTTTTTTTTATTCTACAAACACAAATTTGCCTGACATTTATATGTGAATTGCGTCCTGTGCATTTGTAGATCACTGTGGTATTTGTGGGTTGCTCTCTAAGCATTTGTAGATCACTGTGGTTTTTGTGGGTACCTCTCTGCCCATTTGTGGATCGGGCTGTGCATTTGTGGATTTTGAAACAGTTCTAACGTCAAGACGAACACTGATCCACAAATAGATGGACTCCACCCACCTTCTGCTTAAACCAATCAGATACCGGCACCGTGATGCTGACCAATCGCTGCTCGTTCTCGCTCCAACCAATCACGCTTTGCCTTACAATCAGAGCGGGACCGGGCCAGCCGTAAAGAACCAGTCTCTTCAAAATGGACGCATTGCTGTAATAATATGGAGCTGTCCTTGCTTTTTCAAGAGACTGATTAATTGACTGCACGATGGCTTTTCTGTGTTTGTGCCCAGCCCGCACAGACGAGGCTGATTCTTATTGACGCTATCCGGTCGCGGGTTTTAAGGTGGACCGGATAGGTTTTTAAGGTGGACCGTATAGCGTCAATAAGAAGCTGCGAATAAGAAGCTTGATTCAACCTCGTCTGTTTATAAATGTTTCCTAGGAATACAGTGAATGACTTTAATCGAATCATTAATTAAACAGACAGCTGTCACACCAAACCGCAAAGAGGTTGACTGATTAATTGACTGCACGATCGCTTTTCTGTGTTTGTGCTCAGCCTGCATGGTCACTCCTAGTGCAATCACTGTATGCAGATGGTGCAGGAGAGGATGATACAGCTTACACTCGCTGTTTATAAGTGTTTCCTTATAATATAGTGAATATGGACGGGTGTGTTGCTGATGGGACACCTGTTACACATCACATCTATCTATCCATCCTTCCTTCTGTCTACTTTTTTCTTTTTCTTTTTTTACTTCTACCTGCCAAGTGACTACAGATTGAAACAAAATTCATACACACACAATTTTTAATGATACTTGTTTAATGTTGTATTTTTACAGATCACTGTAAGGGAAATGTTTAACATTAATGAGTCAAATTATTTATATTTACATAACTGCAGTGCAAATGTCTGAAGTTATTTACCTTTTTAACTACTGCAGTGCAAATGTGTAGTTACTTATATTCACATAGTTCAGGGTTTTCTTTGCTGAAAATGAGTTGGAGGTGGTATCCCATTTATTACATTTTAGCTACTTGAACCAAACGCATTTTGCATTATTCTTGTAATGGTATATAAAAAGATTAACATTAAATGTAATTAAATAAAAAAAGTGTTTGAGCATCACTGGGGGTCAGACTGTAGTCGATTGGTTCGTACAACATTTGATGGAGGTGGACACCCTAATAATTCTCTATGCACAAAAAAAAACTGCATATTGACATTAGTGCAGTGCAAGCATCTAAAGTTATATGTACATTAGTGCAGAACAAATGTTCACTCAAATTGTTCTGTTATTTATGTTTAAATGTTTAGATTAATACATTGAAAATGAACGTTTATTATAATAACCTTATATCCCTGCAGTGCAAGCAACCCTAAAAATTATGTACAGTATACTTGTTTATATTTGTTAAAAGAATAAATTTAAGTTCATCATTCCACATCAAATGTTATCTTCTCTTTAATCTTTTGCTCAAGCTTTTACTAATGGGCAGAAGGCAAGCCATTGTGTAAATCTGGTTGATGCTCGCTAATAGAGAGAGATGATGACTGTCCAGCTTGTCGCTTCACCCTGCAGATGAGACCCTCAGCCAAACGATGGAAACTGTCTCCCTCACCTAGTTTCATGTAGGATGCAAGTTGTGAACCTAAATCAGATGTAATACATGTAGAAGTATAAATCAGGAAGAAATTAATCTGCTTTAAAAGTGTATTAGGTTTTGTTTTGCATATAAATACTTTTTTTGCATATAAAAAACATTTGTTTCAGTTTGTTACTTGCCTAATAAATGACATTAGAATGTTTAGTTTTAGACAGATGGCTATATTTCTGTTCTATCAAAGTTTAGCTATATATAATTTTTTTTATTAAAGTCCATGATAATATCGATTAAAGTCCTTTATGGTAATCCAAGGAAACACTTATAAACAGCGAGTGTAAGCTGTATCATCCTCTCCTGCACCATCTGCATACAGTGATTGCACTAGGAGTGACCATGCAGGCTGAGCACAAACACAGAAAAGCGATCGTGCAGTCAATTAATCAGTCAACCTCTTTGCGGTTTGGTGTGACAGCTGTCTGTTTAATTAATGATTCGATTAAAGTCATTCACTGTATTCCTAGGAAACATTTATAAACAGACGAGGTTGAATCAAGCTTCTTATTCGCAGCTTCTTATTGACGCTATACGGTCCACCTTAAAAACCTATCCGGTCCACCTTAAAACCCGCGACCGGATAGCGTCAATAAGAAGCTGGATTCAGCCTCGTCCGTGCGGGCTGGGCACAAACACAGAAAAGCCATCGTGCAGTCAATTAATCAGTCTCTTGAAAAAGCAAGGACAGCTCCATATTATTACAGCATTGCGTCCATTTTGAAGAGACTGGTTCTTTACGGCTGGCCCGGTCCCGCTCTGATTGTAAGGCAAAGCGTGATTGGTTGGAGCGAGAACGAGCAGCGATTGGTCAGCATCACGGTGCCGGTATCTGATTGGTTTAAGCAGAAGGTGGGTGGAGTCCATCTATTTGTGGATCAGTGTTCGTCTTGACGTTAGAACTGTTTCAAAATCCACAAATGCACAGCCCGATCCACAAATGGGCAGAGAGGTACCCACAAAAACCACAGTGATCTACAAATGCTTAGAGAGCAACCCACAAATACCACAGTGATCTACAAATGCACAGGACGCAATTCACATATAAATGTCAGGCAAATTTGTGTTTGTAGAATAAAAAAAAATATGTGTGAGTATGTTTTTTATTTGCAAGTCTAATTTTACTTATTTGTGAATGTAATTAATGTTTGTGGAACTCTAAGATTTATTTGTGGATCTCGTTGTATTTATTTGTGAATATGCTTGGTATTTGTCAAACGCTTCACATTTATTTGTGGATTGTATTATATTTGTTTGGAAATATGAAACAATTCTGGCTCCATAAATAACTTTCACGTTTCATTCTGAGAATTCAGTGTCCGCAGTTTAATTAACCATGTTTAACTGTTTTGCCGAAATCATTGCTGCAATCAAAAACGAGTAATGTGTCTGATTCAGCATAGACTGAACTTACCTGATATAACATGAGAACTGCAGAGTCGAGCATTTCTAATTAGGTCCTCACTTCATTCAGTCCCTTTTAGCCAAAGACGTCTGCAGTCGGCATTAAAAGCAGTGTGGTGTATGGTAAAAGTTAAGTTTTCTATTTTTTGGCATGATGAATTTGGCATCCTACCGCAAAACACGACATGTTTGCTATTGCAGCCAGTCTTTTTCTGCAACCGGGGACCCGTGTGACGTCATGTGTGACATAGGTTGGTAATTGGTGTATAGAAATGTGCTCTATTTAGGAGCCAGGCCAAGCAGTTTTTCGATGAATTGCAGTTTCAATTACTTCCATATAAGTTTCATGAAAGAGAGCGGGAGATTGCCGCTTGGTAAAAATATATGGTGGAATAGTTGGTGGTTCCTTCCGCTGTGGTGACCTCTGAAATAGAGACTAAGCCGAAGGAGGAACTATTTTCAGGCACTGCGTAATATCATTGTGCCTGCTGCAGCCATGGTAAGGCACCAAAGTTGGTCTTGGTACACAATGTAACTACAGAAGAGTTTAGCTTTACATAGGAAAATTATCAAAAAGAAATTTAAATGTTTGAGGCTAATCCGATTCAATGATTTATGCTAAGCTAAGCTAAAAGTACTCCCGCCAGACTTAGTGATTGGCTGAATGGATTCATAAATGGTAAAAGTCAACAGTTTAACTCTAAACTCTAACTCTAAAGTTGTAAATTTGTTGTATTTTCAAAAACAGTGGACTGTGCCTTTAAGTTTGCATATTCTAAACTTACCAATGGAGGCCTCACAGTGGGGTAGTCTGAGTTGAGACAGCTCACCCTGAACACATTTGATGTCATACATGGGTCCTACTTGATAATGGTTGGCAGGAACTGGACAGTCACTTTCCTGAAGAACAGTGCTATACAATACCTCCCCTTCACTCTCCATGTTAAAACCAATCTGCGTAAACGCACAACGGAACCAGCCTGCATGGTGGCATTGTAGCCTGTGACATAAAAAAAAATATATAAAATACAAATACAAACTCATAATTTTGGCTAGCTCCATCTTTTTTTTGGTATAATACCTGTAATTACTTTGGTCTCCTTGTATGACGATCTCAGGGGTGAACAAAAAATTGTTCTCGTCCATTTTCTGTGCAAATTATAAAGCACAGTGCAACTGTTTTGTCAACTTAAACAAATCTGCATTAGATGATAAAAGATATTATAACATTTTACAAAACGGGACACTTAATGTTTATTAATGTACTTAGTACTTACATGAATAAACAACAAATGATACATTTATTAAAGTATTTACAGTGCATCCAGAAAGTATTCACAGCGCTTCAATTTTTCCACATTTTTTAATGTTACAGCCTTATTCCAAAATGGATTAAATTCATTTCCTCGAAATTCTACACACAATACCCCATAATGACAATGTGAAAAGAGAGTTTTTGAAATTGTTGCAAATTTATTAAAATAAAAAACCTGAAAAATCACATGTACATCAGTATTCACAGCCTTTGCTCAATACTTTGTTGATTCACCTTTGGCAGCAATTACAGCCTCAAGTCTTTTTGAATATGATGCCACAAGCTTGACACACCTGTCTTTGGGAATTTTTGCCCATTCCTCTTTGCAGTACCTCTCAAGCTCTATCAGGTTGGATGGGAAGCGACAGTGTACAGCCATTTTCAGATATCTCCAGAGATGTTCAATAGGATTTAGGTCTGGGCTCTGGCTGGGCCACTCAAGAACATTGTGAAGCCACTCCATTGATATGTTGGCGGTGTGCTTTGAGTCATTGTCCTGCTGGAAGATGAACCGTCACCCCAGTCTGAGGTCAAGAGCACTCTGAAGCAGGTTTTCATTCAGGATGTTTCTGTACATTGCTGCATTCATCTTTCCCTCTATCCTGACTAGTCTTCCAGTTCCTGCTGCTGAAAAACATCCCCACAGCATGATGCTGCCACCATCATGCTTCACTGTAGGGATTGTATTAGCTTGGTGATGAGTGGTGCCGGGGAGACACAGTGGTGCAGTGGCTAGCATGTTCGCCTCACAGCAAGAAGGTCGCTGGTTTAAGCCTCGGCTGGGTCAGTTGGCATTTCTGTGTGGAGCTTGCATGTTCTCCCTGTGTTCATGTGGGTTTCCCCTGGGTGCTCCGGTTTCCCCCACAGTCCAAAGACATGTGGTACAGGTGAATTGGGTATGGTAAAATTGACCGTAGTGTATGTGTATGTGTGAATGAGTGTGGATGTTTCCCAGAGATGGACTGAAAGGTCATCCGCTGTGTAAAACATATGCTGGATAAGTTGGTGGTTTATTCTGCTGTGGCGACCCCAGATTAATAAAGGACTAAGCTGAAAAGAAAATGAATGAATGAATGAATGAATGAGCGATGCCTGATTTTCTCCAAACGTAACTCCTGGCATTCACTCCAAAGACTTCAATTTTAGTCTCATCAAAGCAGAGAATTTAGTTTCTTATAGTCTGAGAGTCCTTGTGGGGAGTGGCTTCTGTCTGGCCACTCTACCATACAGACCTGATTGGTGGATTGCTGCACAGATGGTTGTCCTTCTGTAAGTTTCTCCTCTCTCCACAGAAGAACGCTGGAGCTCAGAAAGAGTGACCATCGGGTTATTGGTCACCTCCCTGACTAAGTCCCTTCTCCCCCGATCACTCAGCTTAGATGGCCGGCCAGCTCTAGGAGGAGTCCTGGTGGTTCCAAACATCTTCCACTTACGGATGATAGAGGCCACTGTGCTCATAGGAACTTTCAGAGCAGCAGAAATTTTTCTGTAACCTTCCCCAGCCTTCTGCCTCGAGACAATCCTGTCTCGGAGGTCTACAGACAATTCCTTTGTCTTCATGCTTGGTTTGTGCTTTGACATGCACTATCAACCCTGGGACCTTATATAGACAGGTGTATGCCTTTTCAAATAATGTCTAATCAACTGTATTTACCACAGGTGAACTCCAATTAAGCTGCTGAAACATCCCAAGAATGATCAGTGGAAACAAGAATGTTCCTGAGTTCAATTTAGAGCTTTACGGCAAAGGCTGAGAATACTTCTGTACATGTGATTTTTCAGGTTTTTTTATTTTTAATACATTTGCAACAATTTCAAAAACTCTTTTTCCACATTGTCATTATGGGGTATTGTGTGTAGAATTTTCAGGAAATAAATAAATTTAATCCATTTTGGAATAAGGCTGTAACATAAAAAAATGTGGAAAAAGTGAAACGCTATGAATACTTTCCGGTAAACATGTTTGACAAGGTTATTTAATGAAAATACAGTTCATTGTCATTTTTAGCTCACGTAAACCCGTGTTGCATTAACTAATATTCACAAGTGCAGCGTTTAATTTTAATAATGTATTAATAAATGTTGAACTATGATTAATAAATTCTGAACAAGCATTTAAATTGTTTGCTCATGTTCCCGTATTGTAAAATGTGACCCAAGAAATTAATTAATGACTTACACTTAAAATATCTGAGGGAGACTGAGAATCTCTATCAAAAATGTCTGGTAATACCAGGTGCATTGAATTATTTCTCCTGATCACCGTCTGGATCCTCTCTGAAAGCTCTCTCCTCTCTGTAATTTCTGGTGCAAAGCCAGATATGTAGATGTGTCTACATTTTTCACGAAGCCACTCCAGTGTGCTTCTCTGAGCTCCAGTATATTCATTGACGCTACAATCTCCCTTTTTAAACACCACAATCACACGATTCCAGAATTTCTCTCCAAGAAACTCTAAATTTTCAAGCATCTCTCTCGTCTGCTCTGCGAACTGGCCATGATGAAGAGAAAATGCAAGCAGAACAGCATGAGGCCCAAGAGACAGTTTTTCCCATTTAAGGATCCTCTTGATATTGGAAATATCAACGTCGACCAAGTGCACTTGTTGGTTGTTCATTGAACCTTTAAAAACTTTTAGCCTCCCACTGCTTACTTCATCGTAAATTCCTCCATCAAAAATCAGTTGTCCAATACATTTGTCTGCGACATCGATATCCATGAGCCAAATCCTCATCCCTGTAAGAGGGAAGCTTTCACCTACTTTTTTGTTTTTTTAAAAGAGATTTGTTTAAGGTTTCTTTCAATTACAGCATGAAACATTTCAAAATTTCACATTGTTCATCTAGAAGAGACCACTAAGAAATGAGAACGTATGATATCATAAAACACGACAATGTTAAATGGATAGTTCACCCCAAAATGTAAATTCTGCAACCACTAACTTACCTTTTACTTGTTTCAAATCTTTGATGTTTCTATCTTCTGTTAAGCCTAGTTCACACTACATGACTTTAAACATCGGCAGATCGTTTAATCGGCCAATGAAATTTTGAGGGAGGAACCGTCAGAAAAAGCTGAACGCTATTGGCTGCTTGTGTGCTGCTTACATCGCTGACAGTAGGTGTCCCAAATCGCATACTCTTGCACTATTCTACGCTATTTTGTAGTATAAATAGTAGTATAAAAAGTAGTGCGTTCACACTGAAAACTCTAAAAATAATAAGTGCACTTCAGTTACCCGGATGATGCACTCATTTAACCGGTAAAATGAAGTGTGGATTGTTGGACACTTCACGCACTCAACGACCGCAGCTTTGCTCATGTAGCGGAAGAGGCGGAGCTATCGGGCGCACATGTTGGATAACTTTATTTGTTTTGGATTGTGAAAGCAAAATTTTCCTACGAGAGGGATTATAGCGCCTCCCGATGGTGAATGCGGTTATACTCATGACGGGTATTATTTAGTACTTTAGTCATTTATTTCACTAATTTGGCAAACTAGGGTTGGGCGATGTTGACCAATTTGGCATCGTACGATGTCTAATGTGAAACATCGCGATGGACGATGGCATCGTCTTCATAGGCGGAGGTCAATAAGTTATTTATGAATAATTCATAAATTCATAACGAATTAATTATTTGTAGCCTACCGTTTCATCCACCACCGCGGTGGATGGCGGAGGGGTGTCACGGACGAAAGTGAGCGGCGCGGGGCTGTCGCGGACGAAAGTGAAGAGGGTTGGGGTGTCGTGGAAGAAAGTGAAAATGAGAAGCGGACAGGGGAGGAGGGCGGTTGAGGAGGGGGATCGGTAAAATGAGGTGCCGCATCCGGATCCGGCGTGTTCCGGCACAAATTAAGCCCTGGATAGAGACAAGATTAATTAAATATCACGTTTAACAACTGTAGTGAGACACAATCCAGCGATAAACCCTTGAATAAGTGTCCGACGTACACTGTTCTCTGGAGCTCAGACGAGCGCATGACAGTGTGTGTGTCTGTGGCTGTCTGTGTGTGTGTGTGTGTGTGGGTGTGGTCACGTGATGTGCGTTTTCAGTGGACGAAGGGCTGTTTAGAAATTCTAGGTGAAACACCAGTGTGAACATGGGTCATTTTCGTTCTAAAATGCCATTTTAAAAGTAAGCTGTATTAGTGTAAACGGGGCCTGAGTGTGTATTTTTCACGAGCAGGTTTGCGACTGGGGCGGGGCAGACGATCGGCGTTGCCGCCTCAGCATCGTGATGTCTATCAGCCATCGGGGAAAACGGTTTGAACTACCGCTTAGTAAAAAAAAAATTAGTGTTCCATTTGGGACAACACTACATACATATACTATACTGTTGAGTGTGTAAGTGCATAAGTGCATAGTGTGCCATTTGGGACGCAGTGAGTGTTTCAAGCTTTCAAGGGAGCATTTAAAAACATTGTCAGTCAGCTGATGCATCAGCAGATCAATCGCTCATCTGTAAGGTTCAAGTGCATAGATGTGGCTTTAACACTAGAACTACAAAGGCAATCGGAGAGTTTTAAATTTCTTCTAATTTAATAACTCTTTGAACAAAAACTAACATATCTATAACACCCTGACGTTTCCTAAATATCCGTGTATTTATTTCTAACATTGTTATTTTTTTACATTACAAAACAGTAAAGAACTGAGCATTTCTACCTTTAATTATCATGTTGGTTAAAATGACTGCATGCATGACCCGAAATGAATATGCCTGCCTTTTTGCCTAGCAACTTCCTGATGACATAAACACAACTTTCTGATAAAAAATTTTTTTTTTTTACTTTAGATATACATTTCAAAACAGCATATTCTGTGCCTCGATGTAGCTCCTGTTTCAAAGTGAAAATGAAAGCGAGGCCTTTGCATGTTCTAGTATCTTAACTACATATTTATAGGCTATATTACCAAAAAGACAATATTTTTTAAAATAATGAGGTCATAAAATACGATAACAGACATTCAAAGTTTAATTTTAATATCTCAATAGAAGCTTTGAACGCAAATATGACGTGACAATATGACGTCGTCTTATTTGAGATCGGTCAGAATGACCAGTATGGTAATTTTAATAGTTACAGAACTCTAGTTAATTTAGCTTACTCTTGTGTCCGTGTTAACGCAGAATGAAGCGAGTTCACAGATCACAGAAGTTTCTGTCGAGCTCCTGAGCACACGGCCATTCAGCTCATGCTGATATGCTCTCTCATTGGCTGCAGCTCATCACTACATCTGACCGCACGTGGGGTCGAGTCGGCCGACTGCTCTGGAATATTCAGCATGCTAGATATTGGATTTCCATCTGCAAGGTGTTGGCGACGCGTCAGCAAGCCTCTTTGATGCGTTGTTCAGTAGTTCACACATAAAGACTGCCGAGCACCCACAGATTTTTTTTACCCGATCACAGCCCGATCTGTCGACAAGCTTGTTAACTTCCAAATCTGTCTCAACTCTGGCTTAAGATCCTGTAGTGTGAACTAGGCTTTAAAAACAAAAGAGGATATTTTGGAGAAAGCTACAGATTTTCAGCTTTCTTAAAAATATCTTCTTTTGTCTCCAACAGAATAAGAAACTCAAAAAGGTTTGGAACAACTTAAGCGTGGTAGAGTACATTTTCATTTTTGGGTCATCTCAGACTGGTTTCTTGAACATGACAATGAGTTCACTGTACTCAAATGGCCTCCACAGTCACCAGACCTAAATCCAATAGTGCACCTTTGGGATGTGGTGGAACGGGAGATTCACATCATGAATGTGCAGCCGACAAATCTGCAGCAACTCTTTGATCCTATCATGTCAATATGGACCAAAATATATGCCATGAAGGATTAAGGCAGTTCTGAAGGCAAAAGGGGGTCCAACCCGGTACTAGTAAGGTGTTCCTAATAAAGTGACTGGCGAGTGTACGTTGTTTAGGTTCTGTACTTTTAATTAAATGGCATGAATGAAATACAGTATTTAAATGACTGGCCAGGTTTGAATAAAATCACTAAAGCTAATTATAGTAACTTGATAGGAGCGGTCCTACATATACATCGCGTATCAAGAAATGAAAATGACTCAAAACTAAACAGTAGAAAAACAAAATTACACTTACCAAAATCAAGTCCACCTCTTTGGGCTCTTTCATAAGACTCCTCAGCCTTGAGTTTTTCACCTTTCACTTCATGAATGAATCCCTGAATGGCACACACCTTGCTGTCATCAGGATTTTTCACCCTATTAATACGGTGTTTGATTATCTTTTCCAGACTCTCCTCACACATCCTGCCTTGTCTTGATTTTGGTTGCAGTATCAAACCTTGCAAGAAATGACGGACGGCCAGTTCTTCAGATCTTCTGGTATAGAGCTGGTATTGCCCATAAAAACTATGGACTGTCTGCAGGTGTTGCTTTTCCTTATTAGCCAATTTAAATGCTTCGTCAAAGAGGGTCTCAGCTTTGGAGCAACCACTCTGTCCATAGTGAAGAGCTAAATCTGCCACAGCTATAACGAAAGTAGGCTTTAAGGAAATGGCCTCTTCCAGATGATAAATAATCTTACTCAGGCATTGATGTATTGACTCTTCAACGTCAAACTCTGCTTTACCATGTGCCCTATAGTTCTTTTCCAGAAATATTTTTTTGCTTTTGTAACTCATTGCCAGCTGATGGTGTATAAAGGCTGATTTTGGAGTTTCCTCCAGGGCTTCTTCCAGCAGATTAATGGCATCATCCTTGCCACCTAACTGACGATAAAACTTTGCTGCGTATCTTATAACATGTGGGTCATAAGGCTTCAGTAGAGCCTTAATCACATTTAGCTGGGCAGCTTTGACATCATCCTTATTATGCTGCATTCTCAATGCAAGCAACACCAGTAGGACAGCCTCGTCTGGATTAAGCTTTATGGCTTTTTGGAGCTGCTGCATTGTTAGCAAATCTGAAGTCGCTTTTGTGGTGCGGTACAGTGCTAAAGCATAGCCAGCATTTAAGTCGCTATCACCTGGGTTCATTTCAAGGGCCTGTCTGAAGCACTCCTTTGCAGCATTATAATATTTGTGCGAGAATTTAAGAAAAGTCCAACCGTTCTCTGAGCACTTCGACGTCATAAGTGGATCCTTCGGAAAACTTTTGCTGTATCCTCTCTAACTGTCTCAGGTAGTCTCCACACACAGAGATCTCATTCATGTGGTAGTGCAACCAGGCAAGATCTCCATATGTAACAATAAGAACTTCATCGCTGTCTCTGTAGAGCTTCTTTGCGAGCTGCACTGATGTCTGCAGATTTGCGAGAGCTTCCTGCTGCTTCCCGTAGAGATACTGAATGAAAGCGAAGCTGCTGTAAGCTCTGGTTACTCTCGCCTTGTCTGATTCCAACTCAATCTGTTCCTCGAGACGATTCAGCAAATCGCAGAGAACAAAGTCTTCATCCTCTCTCAGAGACCAAGTGAAATGGCACTCTTGCAGAAGCAGTTTGGTTCTTAAGGTGTCAAGACTGAAAATAAAAGGAAAAGCTTAGAGAAATGAGTTAAACCAAAGACTAAAATGCACAAAACGAGGAACTCGTAGGGGGGGCATAGCGAGTAGCGTGTAAAGTTTGCATGTTCTCCCTGTGTTCGCGTGGGTTTCCTCCAGGTGCTCCGGTTTTCCCCACAAGTCCAAAGACATGTGCTGTAGGTGAATTTGATAAACTAAATTGGCCGTAGTGTGTGTGTGAGAGAATGAGTGTGTATGGGTGTTTCCCAGTACTGGGTTGCAGCTGGAAGAGCATCCGCTACGCAAAAACATATGCTGGATAAGTTGGCGACCAAGGATAAATAAAGGTACTAAGCCAAAAAAAAAAAAGAATGAATGAATAACTCGTATAGTTTTGAATGGGCAAAAGTGTAAGTCCCGCCTTCTAGTTAAGGAGATCATTGACTAGATTTACATGGACATCAGTGATCTAATTATTTGCCTGCCTTAATCTGAATAAGCAGACACGGTGGCTCAGTGGTGAGCACTGTCGCCTCACAGCAAGAAGGTTGATGGTTTGAGTCCTTACTGGGCCAGTTGTGTATGGAGCTTGCATGTTCTTCCCGTGTTGACGTGGGTTTCCCCTGGGTGCTCCAGTTTTAACCACAGTCCAAAGACATGCGCTATTCACCTTATTCTCCGCGTACGAGCGGGCGCAGCCATTTGAATCATTTTGGCTCGAGACGTCAGGTCTCATTCACTTCCATTCATTTTTAGACGTTAAAAACAGTTCGTTCTGCTGCTTGATGTTGCAAACTGAGGTGTTCTTATTAAATTATTCTATTTTGTCTGTATAATCATGCAAACACTTGTTTGTAGAGCAAGTAGTTTGACAGCCGTTTATTATTCCTAGTCATTTCTCTCATAGGCAACTGAATCGGAAGTTCTAAAACAATCGCAAAAACGAGCGCACTTCCGCATTCAAGAATAAGGTCAATAGGTGAATTGAATAAACTAAATTGCCCATAGTGTATGAGTGTGTGTGTGAATGTGAGAGTGTAAGGGTGTTTCCCAGAACTAGGTTGTGGCTGAAAGGGCATCCGATGCGTAAAACAGATGCTGGAATAGTTGGTGGTTCATTCCACTGTGGCGACCTCTGATAAATCAGAGACTAAGCCGAAGGAAAATGAATGAATGAATGAGACAATAATATGATGAAGGTGTTTACATGAGTTGATTTTGAATGTTTCTTTCATGATCTCGTTTTACATGTTATAGCACATAGATCGATTGCATCACCGCGCTATCCACTTTTTCTCTGGAGTTTCATGTAATTTTGGGTGTTTCATTTTTAATTTTGCAGAAAATAGTGTCAAACAGCTGTGTGTTTATGGAATATCCTGTCACAAAATTAATTCCATTTCTGTTTAGTTTGATTATGACTGTAGTTGGATTAAGGCAATAAAAAATAAATAAATCGCTGTTTACATGGTAGACTCTTAATCAGAGTACTGTCTTAATCCTATGAAAATAAGAGTATTGGTGTTTAACAAAACTTTTTGGTGCGTTACTGCCACCTCTCGCTCTGGTTTGTGACGTCGCCAACCAATTAGGCTAACACGAGAAATTTGTTATAAATATTTAAAAAATAAATCAACTGTGTGTATATATATATATATATATATATATATATATATATATATATATATATATATATATTCACACACACACACAGTTGAAGTCAGAATTATTAGCACCCATTTATCTTTTCCCCAATGTCTGTTTAACGGAGAGAAGATTTTTTAAACACATTTCTAAACATAATAGTTTTATTAACTCATTTCTAATAACTGATTTATTTAATCTTTGCCATGATGACAGTAAATAATATTTAACTAGATATTTTTCAAGACACTTCTATACAGCTTAAAGTGACATTTAAGAGCTTAGGTTAATTAGGGTAACTATGCAGGTTAGGGTAATTAGGCAAGTTATTGTATAACGAGGGTTTGTTCTGTAGACTATCGGGAAAAAAATATAGCTTAAAGGGGCTAATAATATTGACCTTAAAATGGTTTTTAAAAAATTAAAACTGCTTTTATTCTAGCCGAAATAAAACATATACGACTTTCTTCAGAGGAAAAAATATTATCAGACATACTGTGAAAATTTCCTTGCTCTGTTAAACATCATTTGGGAAATATTTTAAAAAGAAAAAAAAATTCAAAGGGGGGCTAATAATTCTAACTTCAACTGTATATATAGCATTATATATATGAGCATTATATTGTGTGTGTGTGTGTGTGTGTGTGTGTGTGTGTGTGTATATATATATATATATATATATATATATATATATATATATATATATATATATATATATATATATATATACACACACACCCACACCCACAATATAATGCTCATTCCTAAGTATTTCCCTTTACTATAAATTACTATAGTATTTTAAATGTGTAACACCTAGTTTTATTGGATGTTTTGTTTTTGCTTTTATATTCTATAATTTGTTTCTGTTTGGTACAGCATATTATTTGCAGTAAATAATTGAACTGAACAATTTTGCCTCATTGACAGTTTTATTGATCACTAAAATATGATTGACTTGGATTTAAGTTGCCTCGATTTAAAAATGTAAATTGCAAAAATAGCTTAGATGTAGCTTAGCTTAGCTACTTTTGCCAAGTAGCTTTTAGCTTAGCTTGCTACATTTCCCAGAGGGTAGCTTTTAGTGTGTAGTTAAGTTACATTTTAAGTAATGTAGCTAATAGCTTAGTTTACATTTTTCAAGTGGCTTGGCCAACACTGTTCAAAAATAACTTAGCTCACATATGAAATAAGGTTGGGACATCTGCTCTTAAGTCTAAAGTTTCTATGGAAACTTGAGGAGTAGTTTTTTTCTGTTTCCAGAAAGAATTCATTAAACTTATTTAAACACATAAAACACACGCGTTCATTTATATTTGATGGCATGTTGCCTTTTTATTTTCTTGAAACCACTTTCAGAAGTCAAGTTTCCGTGCAGACATAAAACCACAGATAAGTCAAAGACCTTGCGTAAACAATTTAAAAGATCAAAATCCATTCATATAACGCAAAATAAATTCATTTCGTGAATTTAAAAGATCAAAAGGACTCATTTGCACAGCTGCTGCTTTCTCTGCTTTTCCATGAATGCTGTCCTACAACATTTAATTCTTTATAGAACAAACCAACCCACCTCATTTTGAGTCCCTTTTCACCAAGAATCAAATGATCCAGAAGTTGTTTTTTTTTGGAGTTATCAAACGTTTTCAAATACGTTTTAAATGTCTTGAGCTCGGAAAGGTGAAAGTTTGAACCAGGAAGAGTTGAGAAACAAAACCTAAGCCTCCCCTCAGGGTGGAGTTATAAACAGGCCTGTATGCCAACCGATTTACTTTTACTTTAATTCGGATTTCAGACATCCCAAATTGGGGTGGGGGGAGGTTGTGGTTGATGCGCGACATATCTGAAGAGCGGGAGAGATCGGAAAGATGCGGTGGAGAGGGGTGCGCGACGTATTTGAGGTCCGGGGAAGGGGGGTTTGGGGAGATTTTATCCAAAACAAGGTGTCCTTATGTTTTATTCTACTCGTCAGATTATGCTACCAACACTAGTTGAATGGTTCTGAGGTTGGGGTTAGGGATTAGTTTAATTAGGGCGATATTAAAGCTTCATACCACACTTCTTCACATTACAGTTTACACTCGTAGCAAAATCTGATGGGTAGCATATTGCCTCATCAAAATGTGCTACCTACTTTTTGAATGGGAGGTAGGACAGTAGGTGCGTCCCAAATCGCATATCCACTATTCTACACCATTTTGTAGTATAAACAGTGTAAGTAGTGCGTTCACACTGAAAACTTTGAAAACCTGGATGATGCACTTCTTCAACCGGTAAAATGTTGGACACCTCTGCTGAAAAATCCAGCTTAAACCAGCCTAAGCTGGTTGGCTGGTTTTAGCTGGTTGACCAGCCTGGTTTTAGAGGGGTTTTGGCCATTTCCAGGCTGGTTTCCAGCCATTTCCAGCCTGGTCTTAACTGGTCAGGCTGGGAGTTGACCAGCTAAAACCAGCTTGACCAGCCAAAACCAACTATGTCCAGCTTAAACCAGGCTGGTCAAGCTGGTTTTAGCTGGTTTAAGCTGGTCATTTTCCAGCCTGACCAGCTAAGACCAGGCTGGAAATGGCTGGAAACCAGCCTGGAAATGGCCAAAACCCCTCTAAAACCAGGCTGGTCAACCAGCTAAAACCAGCCAACCAGCTTAGGCTGGTTTAAGCTGGTTTTTTCAGCAGGGACTTCACGCACTCAACGGCCGGTGCTTTGCTCACTTAGTGGAGCTTTCGGGCACTGATGCTGGAATACTTTATTTATTTTGGATTGCGAACGCAGTATTCACCTACGAGACTGATTATAGCGCCTCCTGACTGTAGTATCTGGATGCAGTCTTTAGCTTCAGCTGAGATTGCATCGCTCAGAGATCTGCATCTGCAGCCAGACCCCTCTCCCTGATTGTGAATGCGGTTATACTCATGGCAGGTATTATTTGGTAGTTTGGTCATTTATTTCACTAATTTGGCAACCTTCAAACGTCATCAGGAAAACGGTTTGAATTTCCGCTTAGTAAAAAACCATTAGTGTTCCATTTGGGACGACACTACATACATATACTCTGCTGTTGAGCATGTAAGTGCATAAGGGACCATTTGGGACGCAGCTAGTGTTCCTACCATGTCAGATTGTCCCACCTCCCATTCTAAAAGTAGGTAGACCTACCCATCAGATTGTGCTACCAGTGTAAACTTTAATGTGGAGTAGTGTGATGTGAGGCTGCAATATCGCCCTAATTTACCTAATCCCTAACCCTAACCTCAGAACCATTCAAATACAGTGTTGGTAGCATAATCTGATGGGTAGGATAAAAAGTCAGGACACCGGCACAGATCATTTGAAACCAAACTATTTAAATGATGAATGCATGCTGATTGATTTATTTCCTGCATTTGTTGTTTCTGAACGAAGTTTGGGGACTACAAAAAAATACATCCGGGTTGTTGAGATCACAAGGGCTTTAGATTACAGGCATTCACCGTGTGCAGAGGTGTGTAATGTTATAGCAGAGAAAGCTAAAAACGCTCCTTTTCCACAGAGCTTGTTCTGTTTCTGGGCTTGCAAAGGACACAGCACAAAGAGAGAAGTGCTTACAGTTTAATTTGAATTACGTTCCAGAGATTTATAAAAATATATATCTAGCATTTGATAAAGGAGAACTTCCAGAATTTCTCAGTTCATTGCTGGATTTGGCTAAAAACTCCTCAAAGAAGCAGCTCCAACCATAATAGCAGAAGCTGTGGATTGTGAGCCACAACCTATAAGTGTTTTTATTTGTTAAAATTGATCTATTACATGCACAGTTTCTAGTGTTAACGGTATGTTGTCGCGAGGACGTAAACAACAGGAAATTCTGTTTGGCACCGCTAACAATTTAGCTATTCATCAGTCAAACCGCTGTAAAAACAGCCACAACCTTCACCAGCACTGCAGTGTCTCTCTATGCGCTTTCTCTGCGATCTATATCTCAAATAACAAACTCGCCAGAGATAAGGGAACGCTTCATATTACTTACACATGCTTATAACCCGAATACACGTGAAAGGTTTTATTTAGAGAGCAGGCGTGAGGTTCAGCTGTGTCCTCTTCATTTTCTCAAACTGATACGGCTAACAGCTACACTAACTGACAGCATTTAGAGCAGAGGCAATGCCTATGCTTGAAAGGGCATGACACCAATCTGCGAATCGCAGCACATTATGTTAGCTGACCAATCAGAGCTTCTTGAGGGCGGGGCTTTCAGAAGAACTAGGTCATTTTCATGTTACCCGAGTAGTTGTATATAATCAAAGTAAGATATATGAACCAATAACATTATTTTCTACAAATGAAGCATGAGCACACATTGCTTTGCATCTTATAAACACAACCAAGCCTTAAAAATACACTCTGGACCACCCTTTTAAAATACTTTTATACTCTAACAAGAGAATGTCTAAGAACAGTCTAAATTCCGCAAAGGAAAATGATTTCATTTGAGTAACAATATGCTTTAGATACATTTGACATTTTTTGAATGAAATGTCTCAATTTGACAGCATTTGAAATAAATCTATTCACATAATTCATATTTCTACATGCATAATAATACTTTTACAAGACTTCATTTATAAAAATAGAGACCTGAAGTAGAGGATTAGGTTTTTTTGTATATGCACACAGACTTCTAATTTCAGCCAGTCAGCCTCAGCACTTTCCATTATCTATCCATTATCAAATTGCCATGTTTAAGGTCGGATTTCTTTTAAAATAAGTGATCTTCACTGCCTGTTAGATATATGATATGAAGTGGGTCTCAGATCAGACAAGAAGCACTGCATTAAATTCCATTTCCCCCCACCATGTCTTTAAAATATGACAATTTATTTTACCCCAGTATTTTCAATGGAGCCTGCTGCTACTGATGGGTCTTTTATCTGGATTTACGCTTGAACAACTAAATGAATGCTTGAGTCTATTTAACTGAATGTATTGTAATTACATTACAACATCGATGCTGTAAAAGGAACCTTAAAAAAAATTGAAAACACTCATATTAAGCTTGGACCGGAAGTTTATCATTGGTTGAAAAACACTAGCTGTGCGTTTCCAATTCAATAAAGACACAGAACACAAGATTGATCTTCTGATTATATTCTCAAATACAAAATAACGTGTTTTGATTTGACACAAAAACCATATGCAGATACTTCTTTACAGACGAGACACAAGGTAAAAACATATCCACACGAGGAACTAGTTTGGATCGTTACTAATCTGCAACATGGGAGTAGATGTGCATTAGACCAATCAGAGTCGTTTTAAAAATGCTATAAAAAGGAAAAAAAAAACAATGATGATCTTCATCGGTTTGAGACATCAGAATTGTTATCCAAGATTTGGGTTATTAAAATGTCCAATATCATGTACCTCAAGCGTTACATGGTCTTACATCAATGCGTACATACAAGCATATGATGATATACAGAACAATACCAATAATCTACCGCAGAATGTGGTTCTTTTAAACTTATACAATAATAAAAAACAAAAACGATGATAAAATCAGTGGTAAAAGTATCGGAACAGAAAACACCTTGCCTCGTTTCTCTATACATCAGATGTAAATGCAAGCGTGCAAAGCTTCCTCAAAATTTCCTGCTCTATTTTCGAAACATTCAAGCACATCATAGTGTGTGAGCTGTTTTGGAGTCGACTAAACCACACGTTACTAAATTCAAAACCTCTCATCTACAAGTACACATAGAGGGGGGAAAACAAAGCTTTTATGTAAACAAATATTTAGTAGAAGAGCAAAAAAAAAGGGAAACCTGTCACCAAAACTCAAAGAGAGCAATGGAGGCCCACTGAAGTGTGGTTATCTTTAAGGTTGGCATAAATAGGGAGCGGATAAATGGTTACGCGGCTGAAGAAAAAGGTAAGACTGGGAAGGATGAGGGAAAAGGCTTGAGGAATGCTGCTTAGGGAATGGGCTGCAGGAGACAGCGCTGATGCTGCTACTACTACTGTGTTCCCTGGGCTCCCTGGCTGCCTTGAGCGCCCTGCTGGTAGTTGCCGTAACCGCCATACTGGTTATAGTACTGGTTCCACTGGCTCTGGTTCTGGTAGTACTGCTGCCACTGCTGAGCGTACTGAGGAAAGCAAAGGTACAGTGTGTAAATAAACACATAATTCAATAACACAATAATGAACAGTGTCTGACCGGGTGTGTGCGGTGTATACAGTTGAAGTCAGAATTATGAGCCCTCCTGAGTTATTAGCCACCCTGTATATTTTTTTCCCCAATTTCTGTTTAAAGGAAAAAAAGATTTTTTATATTTGCCATGATGACAGCACATAATATTTAACTAGATATTTTAACTAGTGTCTAGATAAGACACTAGTATTCAGCTAGGCATGGGCTGGTGTAAGATTATGACGGTATGCTTACCTTGGTCAAATATATCATGGTATTGTGATTTATGCTCTAAAATGTGTTCTTTTTAAATGTCTGGGTAAAAAAAACACTTTTTCCACTGTGAAAAAAGTAATTTTGCACCCTAAAAATTGTTTAATTTGGAAAAATACTTTTCCCCACACAGAAAACAATATATATATATATATATATATATATATATATATATATATATATATATATATATATATATATATATATATATATATATATATAAAAAGCTAAATCTGGAGCTTATCTAACAAGATAACTTACGATAACGGTCCAAAAACTACTACACCCAAATTTATGTTATATTAAATATTATATTAAATAATAATATTATCTTTCAATTTCTAAATATGTTTGGTGAATAAACTTAATAAATTAGCCTTAACATGCAAAAAAAAAAAAAAAAAAAAAAAAAAACATATCGTGGGAACGACAAAACAGAAAATCTTTGGGGTTTTAATACCTTGACTTTTCCAAACCGCAGTAAACCGCAGTAAACCTTGAAACCGGTTATCTGTGTCTATATTCAGCTTAAAGTGACATTTAAAGGCTTAACTAGGGTAATTAGGCAAGTCATTGTATAATGATCAGTGTTTCCTCTAGGATTTTTTCCAGCAGTGGCGGCAGGACTTTTTTTTTTACACAGATCTGCCAACTATTTCAAAGACAAATATTACACGCAGTATAACAAGTCGAGATAGCATTCATGTAATTCGAGCATGCGAATCTCTTTGCTTGCGCACCTATTTCCTCTGTTCGAGCACAGAACTTCTTGCACGCACTCAAATTTACACGTTCAAGTGCAGATCTTCTCGTGCGCTCTCCAGTAAGCGCTGCTGAAGCGCGATTTAGTGTGTTTTTGTGCGTTTTCCGACATTAACGCGTCCTGAAGTAAATTGAAACAGCTATAAACTCCAGCAAGATAAAGTCATTGTATGCAGAGCCACTGACCTTTATCAATAAAGTATACTTATGGAAACTGTGTTCATCTTAACTGAAAGCTACGCGGTGTTTGCTAGACTCACGCACCTGTCAGTCAGTCTGTCAGAGAGTCAGTCAGCATGTCACCTTGAACAAATAGCGCACAGCACTACGGTTACAGAAAAGTTTGCACGGTTTACCTCTAATATGTTTTGGTGCGATTATAATCCGCTATAAAAAACACGACTAAATGTTTTAAATAAGAAGCTGTAATGTAGCCGTGGCGGGATGGATTTTGGCGTGGCGGCCCGCCACGAATGAATGAATGTAGCGGAAACCTTGATGATGATTTATTCTGTAAACAATCAAATTGGGCTAATAATATTGTCCTTTCAACGTTTTTTTTTTTTTTTTGAACAATTAAAACTGCTTTTATTCTAGCCAAAATAAAACAAATAAGAAGATCCAGAACAAAAAAAATATTATAGGAAATACTGTGAAAAATTCCTTGCTCTGTTAAACATCATTTGGGACATATTTGAACAAGATAAAAAAATATTAATAATATAACCAGGAGGGCTAATAATTTTGACTTCAACTGTACATTTAAAAAAAAAAAAAAAAAAAAAAAAAAAAAAAAAAAAAAAAAAAAAAAAAAAAAAAAAAAAAAAAAAAAAAAAAGAGTATACTTTTGTGCTAGTACCCACACTGGTCTCAACGAGTGAGTCACTGAATCATTCATTCATACAATATATAAAATTTATAGGGATGCACCAAATTTTCAGACACTAAAAATTGTCATGTGAAAATGCAAAGAGAAAAATGGCCAAAAATATTGTCATGTAGTGCACATTCTCACCATAAAAAGCTATGTTTATTCAAGCATAGCACATGTACTAATGCTAAATTTGACACTGAAAACTGCACTGCAAATCAGCAGCTAAAAATAAGATCAGTATGTGACAAAATAATGATTGTGTGTGAATTAAAATAGTAGGGAGACATAATGTATACTACATTGACACCTTGGCAAATGCAGTGCATTTTGACTACATTCAATTCAGTTAAATATAATACAGAAATTTTTTTCATGGTTGGACAGTAACTCAAGAGCATGCTCAATATTAACTTGTGTGTTAAACTACTGTATAAGAACAGACCCCCTAGTTTTTCACGATTATTTTTTTGTGATTTTTCAGGATAAAAATGAGTGATTTTGTGGTGGTAATTCCTAAAAATTTGCGGACAATTTTGCAATAAAAAAAATATATAAATAAAAAGAAATATTTACACACTTAGGACAAGAGCATAAAACCAGTTGATGGAAACGGCAAGAAGCGCACAAATTTTGAAAATGTGCATAAAAAACAAATGCGCATAACTGAGTAGGATAAACTTTTTATTCGATAAGAAAAGACGTGCATAAACTGTGATGGAAACACTTTTACCGCACAAATTCCAGTATGCGCATTAAAAAAGTCATGTAATTTTGTTATAATAAATCATGTGATGATAAAAATGTGTGTGAATGAACAAACCAGCAGGCCGAGCACACTGTAAAACATCTGAAATGTTGTTTTGGTCATTCTAAAACACCTTAACTGTTTCAGTATTGTGTTATTATATTATTAATGACCTCCAGAATCAAGAGCATCTGTGCTTCGCGTCGTATGCCTTCAAACGCCACCTCACGCTCACTGCGTGTCAGGATTGCCTTATGAGGCGCAAGTCATTTATTAAATGAAGCAAAGATTGACGCAGCTTCTCCTACCGCAGCAAATTCCGTTTTTACTGTTGATATTTAGCGCCAGATATTCAGGAAGTGATGATTTTGTTCGCTTTAACTCGTTGGATGGAAATGCTGCTTTATTCGCACATCTTTTATTCGATATTCCAGTTGTGCGCATAAAGTTCATTCGCATTGGATGGAAACATAGCTAGTGACACAAATCATAAAAATAAAGCTTCTTTATTTTGGTCTCTTGTCAAGACAAGATCTAAAACGGTAGGGATTAATGAGGTTGTAGAACTCTAATTTTATTGCACAAATTTTTTCTCCATCTCAGCTTTCACTCACCTGAGAATCTGACATGTACCTCACTCAGAACATGGGTTAGGGCTTCCCCTACTGCAATACACCTAATACACGAATTGCCTTAAAACTCGTCGCAGGGAAGCGTTTTCTCTCGTTAACTGCAGGAAATGTAAAATGAAATAATTTATTGATTTCATGATGAACATCATAATACCAGCCATACATGTAAAGCACAAATAATGTCCTTCAATTCAGTCACGTCCAGCGGTCGTCATCCTTGAACCAATCTCCATCATTGTAAGCTGCTTGCTTTTCTATCTGCTCCATTGCTCACACTTTTTTTGCAGTCTGAAGCACGTCAAAACTAACAATTTGCACCACAGGATGTCTAATCGCATCTTTGCATTGCCTTCATATGTAAATCACTCGCACTTCATCTATGTCTGCTTACGGCACAGGCTGCTAAACAAGTAATGTAAAACAATTCATTGCAAACTATAAATAATAAATTAAAAAATAAATTAAAAATTAGATTTTACAGTTTAGAATTTGATGTTTTATGAGATTTACATTTTTTTGCAATTATTTCGCGTTTAATTAAGATTTTGCAGGGTCGCAACTATTTGCGACTATTCGTTGATCTTGCGTTGGATTCAGCGCTCGCGGAATCGCGAAAAACTAGGGGGTTGTAAAACTATAAGACTCAACATAGCATTTGTGACCTTGGACCACAAACCAACACCACCAGTCATAAGTGTCAGTATTTTTATTGAATATTTATTCAACTGAATGCTGAAATAAACAAGATTTTCATTGATGTATACATTGTTAGCTTAGGACTATATATGGCCAAAATACCACTATTTGAAAATTTGTAATCAATCAATAGTAAAAAAAGGAAAAAAAAGAATATAATATAATAATTATAATATTTAAAAGATATATAATAATAATAAATATTCTCCAAAATTCTCCAAGTACTTACCATGGCACATTACTAATAAAAAAAAATTGTTGATACATTTAGTCTTTTACTTTAGTATTACTCTATAGGAACATGATCTTTACATAATATTCTAATGATTTTCGCCATAAAAGAAGAAAAAACAAAACCTTTTTTTTTTACCAAAACTGTGCAACTTAAGATTGGTTTCATGGTCCAGGGTAAGATTTGTGACAGGAAAACTGGCCTCACCTGCTGGTACTGTTGATTGTAGCTCTGCTGCTGCTGGTTGTAGGTCTGTCCTGTGGCTGCTGGGGCTTGACTGTAGGTCTGGCTGTATGCTGCTGGGTACTGACTGTAGTTGCTGTAGTTATACCCTTGGTTATAGCTGCTCTGGGTGTAGCCCTGGTTGTAGCCTTGATTATAAGACTGAGGCTATAAAAAGCAAAAAAAAAATGCAATGATTAGAAGTCCTGTTTGATTCATAAGCTGATTAGTGAGTAATGAAAGCCTATTTTCAGTACCTGTGGCTGGGTGTACCCTCCGGGTGTTGTAGAAACAGTCTTGTTGTAGGAGCCCTGGCGGTTATGGTTATAGGTGCCTCCAGACTGCTGGTTGCGGTTGTATCCACCACGGCCTCCTGAGCCTCCATCCCTGTAGTTATTTCCCCAGCGGTTCTGGTTGTAGCCTCCACGGTTATATCCTAATTAAGTAGTGGATGGATTTTTTTAAATGGAGTAATTCTTTTAGGTATAAATGTAACAATAAATGCAGGCCCGGATTGGTTAATCGGTAGGACCGTGAGAATTCACGGTGGGCCGGTCCGTTTTTTGGCTGCGAGGGTCGGTGTCCCTAGCTGCTTGCACTCTCAGCAGTCGCACTTTTTTTATTTATTTTTTTATTTGACCATAGCCTCACTCTTTTTATTCATTATTTTGCCGCAGCTCCGTGAGCAAAATGCAGCCTGCAGGTTAATGATAATACTTATTTTTTATTCCACATGCACCAGCATAACAGCGCCATTGTGGTCCAGTAAGCGCGTTGTGTTACGATGCCGCCGACCCGAGTTTAAACCTCACCAGAGTAATTTTTTTTTTTTTCATTTTTAGTGTTAAGACATATAATACTGTTTGGGTTACTTATGTAGGTGTACATATTTTATTTTAATTTTGTGTGTGACCACCGTTACAAAGGACTAGATATCTATAAAGAATTTTGCACAGAATATATATTCAGATATTGCAGGAAAGGACATTGTGATGTTTTAAAGAATAGTGTTGGAGATTTAGCTACCCTTTAATGTTCTCATATTTATGAAAAACATTTGAAGTTCTAAAGCAGCCATTTCCTTGAAAAAGACGTGATAGTGTCATTAGAAACTGAATTGGAAAAGACGTTATTTTAATATAGTCAGTTGTGAACTGAGGTGGGCCGGTCTAAGGCTTGAAACTCCAGGGCTGAAAAAGTGTCCCACTCCGGCCCTGACATTAAGCGCAATAATACACCCAGAGAAGGTGATCTGGAAGGTTTGAAAAGCATTTTTTTCAAGGAGTGTGATTGTACATTATTACCCTTACTATAAACCTACTTAAAGGGATAGTTCACCCCCAAAAAAGCATTGTCACAGTTTATTTGCCCTTCTCTTGTTTCAAATTGATTTGAATTTCTCATGTTGAGCACAAAAAAAAAAGGGAAAATCTTGGAAACCAGTAACTTCCACGGTATTTGCTTTCTTCCCTACTATGGACGTCAGTGGTTACTGGTTTCCAACATTCTTCAAAATATCTTCTTTGTGTTCAAATAAAGTTGAAACAAGGGTTCGTAAATGGTGGTAAAATTTGTTTTGTGAACTATCCCTTTAAGAATTGTGTAGATATGAAATACCCATATGATTAAACATTAAATGGTGTACAATCAGTGGTCCCTAAACCCAGTCAATGCTTGCCAATTTTACCGCGGCCTGGGAGATTAAATTTTAATGCGTAAGGGACCGAGATGTAACCGAATAAAATCGGTCAATTTTGAAAATAAAAGATTTTTCAAAATAAAAGACCCTTCAGACGCAGGTAATAAATACAACAGAAATAATTAATGATTTCATGTGCAACCCTGTACCAATAGATCCACAAACTGGTACCAGTTCAATTTGCAGCCCGGGGGTTGGGGATCACTGGTGTACATAGTGTAGATTAAAAAAAAAACACAAATTAAAATCACTACTGCTAGTAGAAAATGGCATATTTGTCATTTGCTGATGGAGGTTAACTGATGCTTTCACACTGTACGGTGCATGCTAGTACAACTATAATATTGAATGTGGGAGTAAACCTGCTAGTTATTCCAAAATAGTGGTTTGCTTATTGCCACATCATATGGCACAACTTATGGCTAGATCTTCATGACAAGATTATTATAGATAAAAGTTTATTTCATAATATTAAGTTCATAATTCAATAAGAGATGATCCAATAAATAAATATATATGAAACATTTCACACTAAATCACTAGGTATGATTTTTCAGTCCAATATATGATAAATAACTTCCTGGGGATACATTTGAAAAACAAAAACAAATCTATTACTCAAACTATGAAAAAGATTCAACCATTTTCATTTTCAATTATGTTTAAATCTGAAGCAAAATAATAATAATAATAAATAAAGTATAACACGGTTCACTTTTCGTGGCCTCACAGTTTTGCAGATTCTTCGCGCAATTTCACTGCTTTTTTTTCTACAGCTTATCGTGTTCTGTGTCCTGATTGGCTGTAGACCAAGGATGTCAAATGTACGATCCGGCCCGTGAGATGATACTGTAAAGCAGTGGTTCTCAAAGTGGGGGTCGGGACCCCCCGAGGGTTCGCAGGACAATGATATCTAAAAAAATCTTTCAAGATACATACTAGACACATGCAATAGCATAAGAATTATGTCTTGTTTTCTGAAAAAACTCTGCTTAAAATGAAGTGATCATTTGTTTAAAACAAGAAAAATAATATTAATGAGATCTAATCTCAAACAGAAGTTTTAAAAATCTATTTTCTCATGCCATTTTTCTTGTCTAGTAATCTTGATTTAAGATTTTTTAGATATTTGGAAACAAGACGAAACTACTAAGAAAAGCTTTTTTGCAGTGTAGTTATACATGACAACAAATGGAAAATGAATGATCCAAAAGAGGAAAGTAAATAAAAACGGGTGTTTAGTCTTGCAAAGTAACTCTACCACCGCTGCTTTAATTCTGTTATTAACCCTTTCACTGGTGAGTTAAAAAAATTCTATCCGGCCCCGGGAGTGAGTTTTGTTAGGCGATCAGTATTTTAGAATGTTCACCCTTAATGTTTCTGTGGCGACGCGTCATGTTTGTCATGTGACAAACCGCTGCCACAATAGCGCTGTACGACAGATCTATCCTTTTTATTATGTTTTTCCCTTTTAATACAAAATATTCACACGCTTGCTCATCGTGTCATCAACTACCTGATATTCCAATTCACAAAAAACATGTGAGTGTTTTTGTTGTTTAAAAGACGTATAAATGATCTTGATCTATAATGTGAAATGGGCGTTTGCCTCATTCATCAAGTCAGAACACGCATGATTCAGCACGCAAATTCATCAGTTACTCCCAAAATGCATGCAAGCAAGTGGCTGGCCAGCTGGGAGAAGAATAGATTGAACTGTCACGTTCACTATGTGTATCTGATATGAATACACATCAGCAAATTATATTTTAATGGATTGTTTGACTTCCATAGACTTTCTTGTGTGTTTTACAAACTCTAAATGTATTGTTTTACTAGTACTTGTGTATTTACATGTCTAAAACATAAAATAAGCATTGGGTGGTTAAAAACACTGCATAACTGTGATATGACAAATCTTTCTCAGCGCCAGCCAACGCGCCAAAGCTCAGTTTGAATTTTTCACGTTATGCTTATCAAGCTGGATAACAAGTAAACACCAGCACCAGGGACATTACCGTCCTCACTTCAAAACGGAACAAAAGTAAGATTCTGTAGTGATTTACCCTGCTGTTGCCCTCTTTCTCCTCATCAAAGACTCCCAACATGTTTGTGTTTCAAGTGCTGGTTCATTGCGTGGTGCTCCCGTCATCCCTTTTGCATATTTGGCCGTTAACACTTTTTTTGGTTTATTTAGTGTGAAATGCTCTCACATCTTGGATGACTAGAGTCACACAGATTTCTCTGCCTTCGCCATGTATCATTCCTCTAACGTTACCTCCGCTCGTTTTTTTGCTCTGTTCTGTTTATGAGGCGCTGAACTCTGCTGGTGCGCGAGAGCGGCAGAGTGTGTACACTCTGCTCCGCGGTCAACTCAAGTTTTTGTCGCGTGACACAACGAATCGATTATGAAATTCGTTGTTGCAGCCCCCTAGATGGCAGTCACACATTTGCTCTGAGTTGGGGGGGGGGTGGATATTTCATATCACAGCCTCTTACAATTCAATTTCGATTAATCGCACAGCCCTAATCTGGAGAGTAAGAAAATAAAAATAGAAAGGACTTTGTGAACTGAACAAATAAATGTAATTAGGTTTAATAAACATTTAATAACCAGAAACTAAGTATATATTTTTAATAATAATAAAAAAAATTGTACATCACACTTAAATAGTGTTTTCTGGACACTCAAAAGCGCTTTACAGATGTAGGGAGGAATCTGATGGTGGATGAGGTTTTTTTTTTTTGCACATTTAACAAACAATGTTTTTTTTTTGACTGCAAAACAAAACTGACCTCCTCTGAAGCCTCCGCCTCCACCTCCTGAGCCGCCACGGTTCTGGTAGCCACTTCTATTACCCTGTGGTCCGCTACGATTGTCGTAGCGCTGGAAGTTACTGCGACCGCGGAAACCACTCTGGCGGTTATCGAATCGCTTCTCTGGGGGCGGCCCCGCTTTGCGGCCTTCTTCATTGTACTGCTTGATGAGAGCGTCTGCTTCTTCCTTCTGAAGCTCTATGAACCTCACCTCGTCCAGGAACTCGCCAACGTCGGGCAGCACAAAGTTTGCTGCGGGAGCAGAGGCACGCAATGAGGGACAGAACAGTCGCGCCGGCAAAAGACAAAGAGAATCATAATCAGCACCATACAATGGTGACAGCAAAGATACAGGGAAGGGGACAGAACAAGGAGACAGAGAGAGGAAAAGAGAGAGAAAGAGAGAACTGGAGCATGTGGTGATAAAGAGAACAATCTCTGGGACAAACGTTGCCTTAGCTGTGTAAGAAAACCCTTGTCCAAGAGTTGGAATATGAGGACAATGTAGGGCGGGGAGGTCATAGGGAATGGAAATTAAACTAAAAACAGTTGCCAGAAAAAGAGTGTTATGATAAAAGGTGTCCCTGCAAAATTAGGAAATTCCTAGTAATTTATTAAACATTTAACATTACGGCCAATACAAACTGCTCGGTTGCTGAAGTGAATTGGAGCGCCAGAGCCAATTGCAGCAATTCTCTTCCTCAATCCTGATTATCTGAACTGGTTTGCAGTTGATGAGGAGTGGCATGACAGACGATGCAAAAGATGTGGTTAAAAGGGCAGGGAGAAATGGGGAAAAAAAGGTGAGAATAGCTCTTTTATCTGGCAAAAAGGTTTAACGGAAGGAGGGACGGGTGGGTTCTTCCAAGTCTTAAAATAAAGAAACAAACAACAAAACAAAAACAGCAAAAGCAGATCTGGTGTGTAGTTTTGAACATTTGTTTTGGTTTTATCCATGGCATTCCTACCTTTCATTTCTAATACAGCATGATCGGGAACATCCTTCCCTTCCTCATCAGTTCGCTTTAACGTTCGATCTTTTAAATCCTCATCCGTGGGACAAATTACAATAGCCTTGCGTTGAAAACCTTCAAAAGGACGCATTTTTCGTCTCTGGGCTGATCCATATACATTTGTCTAGCAATGGTGACAAGAAAAAAGTAGAAGCTGTTCATTATTTGCTTTGTTACGGCTTTGCGTTCCGTAGGAGGGGAATTGGATTCCTGCAACGATGAAAGTGAGAGAGTTTTTTTCTTTCATGTCTATAGTTACTGCTATGGAATGACTAGCGGTTGTCTCTCACAACCCCACCTGACTTACCGTGAATAGCCAAAAGGTTAACACATGGTAGATTAAATGACTGACATTGTATAGGGGACCCTTTCTTCTTCCCTCAACTAAACTACTGGCTTTAATGAAAGGTAGTCTCTTATGGAGATGCTAATGTAGAAACGGTACAATTGCCTTATGGCACTACTCAAGATGCAAGTCTTAAATAAAAAAAAACTAACTAAACAATAAATGAATTCAGGATTTGACATCTTAATTCTGCAGCCTTCCGTTTACTCTGAAACCAAACTGTTGGTCAAACAGAAACTAAAATCAATTGATTTTAATCAAGTTAATAATGAAAGGCGTTCTGGCACATATTGTGCTGAGTACTAGAAGCTAGACTTAGTTCACATATCAGGTCTAAAACGGTGTAGAAAACGTGAGGTACGCCGCTTCCTTTAACAATTTTAATGCGCTTCTGAGCTAGTGAGCCATGTCGTGTCATTGCTAGTTAACCATAAGTGTCAGTAACCACCACCGACAAACCCTTGCTGTAGCTCTTGATACAAGTTTTTATTCATAAAACTTGCCATATTTCATCCCGCAGTGTTTTGGTGCTCTGTATTTGTCTGAGGTAATCAGTCTACTGTTATTATTGAAATCTGTATGATCCATACGAAGTGTGAAACGGATTCGGTTCGGTCAGTTCTTGTTATGTGACACATGGTGCACTTGCGGCATTCTCAATTTTTAATAATTTTTTTACCTTAATTTTGATAAGATAGTAGAAAATAAAGATAAAAATGCGTGGGGAGCAGAAAGAGGGCAAGGATCGGCAAAAGTCGTTGAGCCGGAAATCGAACTCGGGTCGCTGTGAGCATCACCGTGCTACGTATTGAGGCATTAACCACTAGGCTATTGGTGTCGATGCATTCTTGAAAGTGGAGATCTTTTCAACTCGCCGTGCTGTAAGGCCCCAGTATACTTCAAACTAAATCGAAAAAGTAAACTAAACTAAAATTAGCCATAACAAAGTTTGAGTGTTTTTAGAAGTTCGAAACAGCTCACTAAACACACTTTTTGGGCGAACTCATTTCATTCCTAGACACCGTTAAGCAGAAGTCACTTTTTTTTCCATGCATCACTCTGCAGTCTTCATAAACAAGCTAATTAAATAACTTCGACTCAAAATAATCTTCCATGTTAATTTATTTGACAAGTAACTAACTTGTAGGATAACACATTTTTAACATTCAAGTACATCAAGGCACATTTTTGCACCTGTAAACTTTAACAGATGCAGTTGAAGTCAATTTCTTTTTTGCCTCCCGTTAATTTAAAATAATATCTTTAACCAGGGTGTCCACGGGGTCTTAAAAAGTATTAAAAGTTGATAAATCAATTATGAGAAAATTAAGACTCTTAAAAGGTTTTAAAAAGTCTTAATCCCATTTTTACGAGGTCTTAAATTTTGTTCAAGCGTTGTCCAAACTGTCTGACTCCAAAAAAAGGATAAATATATTTATTTTCCTCCTAATATTAACAATGGCGGGAAACGCAGTGGCGCAGTAGGTAGTGATGTTGTCTCACAGCAAGAACGTCGCTGGGTCGCAGGTTCAAACCTCGGCTGGGCTGGGTCAGTTGGCACTTCTGTGTGGAGTTTGCATGTTCTCCCTGCGTTCGCGTGGGTTTCCTCCGGGTGCATCTGCTGCGTAAAATCGTGCTGGATAAGTTGGCGGTTCATTCCGCTGTGGCGACCCCGCAAGGGACAAAGCCGACAAGAAAATGAATGAATGAATTAACAATGGCGTGCTTGATCCACGCGTTTGGTTCGGGCCGGGGAGCGTCTGGCCAAGCTCCTTCGTCCCGGTGATGTCATGTAGTTTGCGACAAACGAAGGAAGGTGATGTGACGCTCTCCACATGTAGCGAAAACATAAAGCAAAACAGACGGTAAAATGGGAACATGTAAGTTTGCGTACTCCTAGTTGGAGAGAGGCGAGTTTAAACGGTGGCTGAAGCCTGTCGCTAAAAACAACTGTGTAATTTATTCTTTCAGGCTTTATTTTTTCCTGTTGCATTTTCCTGTTGCATTGTTGTGCTCCATCGATTTAACTACAACTGTTTATTAACAACTGTTTATTAAGTTAAAGGGTTGATACTGACAAGAACTTGAAGTGGCCATGAGGTCTTAAATATTCTGAGAAGGTCTTTAAAAAGTCTTAAAAAGGTATTGAATTATCTTTAGGATTCCTGCATATACCTTGTTAACAAACCAATGAACTTTTCACAGTATTTCCTATAAAACAAAGATAATTATTGTGGAGTCATAATAAGTCCTATTTCTTATAGTTTATTTCTTGAATAAAAGCAGTTTTTAATTTTTTTAAAAACAATTTTAAGGTTAGTATCATTAGCCTCCTTAAGAAATATTTACTGTGCATGTTTTGATTGTCTACACAACAAACTAGTTATACAATAACTTAACTAATTGTTTTAACTTTCCTAGTTAACATAACCTAGTTAATTCTTTAAATTACACTTTAATCTGAATCAACAACTACAGAATACTTAAAGGGAATTTGATCTGAATACAACTATCTTGCAAAATAACTAGTAAAATATTATGCACTGACTGTCACCATGAGAAAGACAAAAAAGTAGTTATTAGAAATTAGTTAGTTAAACTAATAGGTTTAAAAATGTGCTGTAAAAAATCATGTGTTTGAAGACTCGTGCTGTATGTCATGACTGGAATCAAAAACGAATGAAGGCAAAACTAAACAAGTTGAATATTACTTTTACATGAGCGTAAAATTTGGTTGAAATTTGACTCCGATAAAATTTGATCAATGTGTTACATCTGTTCTCCGATACTTGCCGACTGTTTGTAAATTCAAGACTGCATTTCGTAACTTAAAACTATGTACACTCAATTTCTGATTAATAATAGCCAATGTATAGCTGAGAACTTCCTATATTAAAAGTTTTAAAATCGCTATTGAAAACAAAAGTCTAAAATGATCAACATTCGAGCAGCAGAGCTGGTAGCTGGTATGCAGCATTCGCCCCAGTAAGATCGCTCCACCTCTCATGTCACCTCTGATAAAGCTCTAACTTTGATCCATTCTGTGTTTACGGTAAATGTAAAGCAATGTGACTTGCTGTGGTGGTGCTTCTTGTTGGAGAAGGCCGTTTGCTAGATGTTTATTAGGGTTGGGCGATGTCAACAAATTTGGCATTGCGATGGACGAAGGCATTGTCGTCGTAGGCGGCAGTGAATAAAATATTGATGAATAAATAATTAGTTCATAACGAATTAATTAATTTTTTGTAGCCTACCGTTTCAACTACCTGACCCACATGGTCTTTGTTTTACCCACAACCAAATCATAAATAAATAAATAAATAAATAAATAAAGTATAAGGGACTCTGGCATGAATAGGCAGAGTGATCTGTGTCGTTATAATGGCATCAACAAACTTGGTTGGTAAAAAGGTGCACAACCAACAGTATCTGAGGCTTTCATAAAAAATAAAAAAAATAAGTACAAGCGTGAAAGATTGAAGCAGTCTACTGACGCTGTAAGCCTTTGACTGACTGCTGGAGCTCAGACGCGTGTATACGCTGCAGCGTGACAGTGTGTGTGTGTGTGTGTGTGTGTGTGTGGTCACGTAATGTGCATTTTCAGCGGTATAGTGTGGAAGGAGGGTTTTTCAGAAATGCTAGGTGAAACGCCAGTGTGGACGTGGATCATTTTCATTCTAAAATGCCATTTTAAAACTAAGACGTATTAGTGTAAACGGGGCCGTGTGTATTTTCACGAGCGGATTGGTGCTGCAACAGGGGCAGGGCAGAGGATTGCGATGCCGGCTTAAGTCTGGTTTATACTTCTGCGTCAAGTGATCGGCGTAACCCACGGCGCAAGCCTCGCACGTAGCAGTGCATTTATACTTGTGCGCTCCGTTTCTGTTTCTCTGCAATACACTTCCGAAACGCTAGCTGGCAGTAGGTGTTTATGTTTCTCTGTGTCGAGTTTCTTCGCTGGTGTTTTGTGTTTCCTGAACACTTCCTTAATGTACAAGTGGCTCAAATTCGCTCATTTTGAGGCGGAAACCGGCGGAGGTGCAACAACTTTAATCATAAGGTAAACACAAAACAACAGTTTCCATCCGGAGCTCCTTCACGGGACTCCATACTTGTAAACACTTGCTGCATCGGGCGCGCGACTCTCACCTCCGCCCACACTCGTCAGTGCTACCAAGCCGACCAATCACTAAGCTTGTGCTGCGCGTACGCGTTACATTTTTTGAGAGGTGCACGTCAACGACGCCGACGGCCACGGCGAGGGGCTATGCGTCCACGCGTAGGCTGCGCCGTAGCATACGCGTGCGCTTGACGCAGAAGTATAAATCGGTCTTTAGCAATGTGATGTCTATCGGCCATCGGTGATGGCATCATCTATCGACCCAACCATCTATCGACCACCACAATTGTTGTTGTGTTTACAGCTCAATCGGCACAACACATTTAAAACCCTGTATACTATCACTTAGCCTTTACGAATTTCTTTATGCCCTCAAACAAAAAAGAACTTCATTTGAAGTATACCAGGGCCTGTAGTCTCTCCCTATTTGCGTGCAAATGCTGCACATCTCTATTTGTCTTTGAAAAACTTTGGAATAATTCACCTCTCCAGGTTAGGTAGCCCAAAACCCTCTCGGTTTTTAAATCTGGTCATAAACTCACTCCTACTTTTTCGCTTTTAACACCATATGAGTCTTATGTCTGTTTTATTAGTCTTTTGTATGAAACGCTACATGCTTGTACATCACTTTGGTAAACACTTGTTTTTAAAAGCGTTTTAAATAAAGATTGACTTGAGCGTGAAAAGACGCGATATGTGAACATCACCTTACACTTCTGTTTAACTTCATTAAGCCTCACTTCTGTATTTTAAACACATGCACTGCCTGGGTCCCCTTTTCTTACCTTCACTTACCCACTGCTCAAACGACCAGCGTGACCGACGCAGACAACATTCAGTACCTACCCGTCCATACTCACGTATCCTCAAGGACCCATTAGCATGTCCTTTGACCTGACTTACCGTATAACCTCTGGAACTGTCCACCTACAAACTTGAAGCAGGTTAGTTCACTTACCTGCTATTCATTTTTAAAAACAACATTCATGTAAAGTTCCAAGTTTATCTAATGAAAAGTTATCATTGTCTTTACGGTTACAATAGCAACAGAAGGTGTTTTCTTACTCACCAGGCAGTGATTACTTGTTTTTCAACATCTTACTAATGACATGGACTACTTGTACAGTGTGGCAAAGATCTCTTTACAACAAGGCAATACATGGTCAAAAATATTCATTGCGACAACATACTATACTGCATTCTTTCTCTGCTTGCTTTTTTTAAGTTTAGGCAAATCAAAACAAATCATAATTCAGCAACATGTTCAGGACAAAGAAATAAAGACTGGAAAAAAAACAAGTCTTCAGGAGCACAATAGGCTAACCAATGCTTTAAACTAGGCTACAGAGAGAGCAGAAGTGCATTAATGAACATGTGCATCAGTGAGCAGCAGTGAATGTGGGTTTTCTGGGGGGAAGGTTGAGAAGGACGGGGAAGGGTTTTTAGCTGTGAGCACAGCACAAAGGCAAGCAAGTACAGCAGTACCTGGTCCAGGATGTAGTTGCGCTTCTTGCGGGCAGCAATCTGGATGAGCCTGTTGAGACACTGTGTGGCCTGCTGAATAAGTACATCCCAGCGTCCTGCATAGTTGCGCTGCCGACGGAGACCCATGACCTGACAGAAACGGCACAGTAAACATTGGAACTTGGTTGGAAGGACACATTATTAAATATGACTTCCTGGTAGCCTGAATAATGCATTGGTATAAATGCTCATTGAATCTATCTGCAGCCGCAGTTCCTTAAAGGGAATTACGTTACCATGCACAGCTGCTATAATAATCAGGGCTGTCACAACTTTAAAAAATCTGCATGATGATTAAATGCCTAAAGAATAGCAATTATAAATTGTTGATCTCAACAAATTGGCCTAATAAAAAAAACGTTATACATAACACACACACACACAAATAATATATTATATAGATCTACACAGCTGGACGATATGGCAAAAATTTATATCACAATATATTTTTTTATTTCGGTCGATACGATATAATTCCGATATCGATATGGACAATATTAAAAAGAAAGGAAAAACTGCCAAGAACGCACACACTGGATGTCTGTACCTACAAATGTCTGCAAAGTGAATTTGCAAAGTCGATAATACCTCCAGACTCTTATAACTTTTTTTTTTTAATAAAAACAGTACAAAAAAATTTTTTATTTGTATTACTTTTTATTTGTATTTAGCCTATACAAACAAGAAATGTGAAATAAACTATCAAATAAATAAAACTCTCAGACTCAGCTTATAATATATAGACAGTTTGTGGGGGTTAGCTTGACCAACCTGATGAACAGAAACTTTTATCAGTGTTTTTTTTTTTTTGTATATGCTGAATATTTATCAATCAAAATAATACCAAAATCTTACAATTATGACAACCACATCGTAAAAAAACATAGAAAAAGAATAATTATAATAATAAAAAATCATAAATAGTAAATGCTACATTAATATTTGCAATAGAAGAGTTGTTTGAGTATATTCATAATTCTAATTGCTTTTCATCTTGAACATCCTTTAAGGGTTTTATCTGTCTATTTATATTTGTGTATGTAATTACCTAATTAAATTGAAAGGTTTAACATAAATATCTCTTATATATTTTAAATAGTCTATTTATATAGACTAATATTTTATATAACACGTTTTCATTATTTAACAGATTTAATAGCTCTATTGATCACATTCTTTCTACTTCATCAGCTTTGCAATAACCTGATTCCTGATAAATATGTTTGTGAGTTTTATTTTTTAAGTGTGCGAGTGCTATATGCCAGCATGCAGCGAGTTTGTGTATGTGAGTGTTAATTTTGGTGTTTATGCAAGGATCGAGTTTGTTTGTGCGTGTGTTAATGTGGGAGTATATGCAAGGATCGGCGAGTTTATATGCATATGTGGGTGTATGCATGCATCAAGTTTATATGTATATGCGCAAATTTCATACATGTTTTGAACATTCAATAGTATAGGTGTATATGCGAGTAATTTATAGATGTATATGCACGTGTTGATAAGCGAAGTGAGGCCACAGGTTGGCTTAAACTTTTATGTTGCCTCATCTTCTGACTCTCAGTATGTTTTATCGGGTGGAACTGCTTCAAATGGTGAAACAGATTTGATGTGTTGCCGCCGCTAGTCAACTACACTCTCTGGCACACTTTGCAGAGCACCGAAACTAAGTTTATCGGAACTTAAAAAGCCGAACCACTTCCACACCACTGCATTAGTCTTTCCTTTCTTATCAACTATTTCGTCTGCATTCTTACTTGTGGAAGCTTGTTCATTCGCATCTGTATTCAGAGCACTTATTTTGTAGCTAAAACTTTCTGCGGCGCAGCTTAACCAACTGCTGTGCTGAGCACTGGCAGCATGTCTGTGTTGTTCGTCATCACGTAAGTGATGTCAGATCACGCTCTTTTTGATGGCTGAGCACTGAATGTCATTCAGTGACAAGTGATACATGTATAAGATCTTATATAAATAATAATATATATATGCAAATTTATATCGAAATATCGGAAATGGGTTTAAAAATCATATCATCATTATTGAAAAAAATTCTATCGCGATATATATTGATATCGAATTATTGTCCAGCCCTAGATCTACATAATAATAATAATAGAAATATTCTACCCCCCCTACCTTCATCTTTTCCATTATAGCATTGGTGCCCAGGATGTTAAACTTCTTGTCAGGGTTCTCTTGCGCATATTTTATAGCCCAAGTAGTTTTTCCACTACCAGGCAGACCAACCATCATCAGGATCTGAGAAGAAAAAAAAAAAAAGAGACAATATTTTTGCCAAGTATCACCATCATCTGTCCACTGATCACGTATTGTAAATCCTAACACTTAAGTTTGTTATGTACAAAACATTACACGTTACAATACAATTATTACAGTACTGTAGGGCTGGGTGATATTGGAGAGAAAAAAAATAAATAAATCACGATATCATGTTTTATATCATTGGGTATCAATAATTATTGAATATTTTTAACGATCCATTTAGGAATATTACATTTTTTTAACCACTTTATTTTAAATTTACCAACATTACTAAAGGAAAATAGTTGTAATAGTCAAAAACTAAAATATTTTATATATTTATATTTTATAAGTGTTTTTATATAAATATTTTATAAGTGTTAAAAAAAACATTAAAAATGTTACAAAGTGTGTGCAATGGTAAAAGTATAAATACTGAACCATCAAAGCAAACCTTAACATGAGAATAATGATACAGTAAACCTCAAACTCTGTCAAAAACACAAATTATAATAATCAAATCTGAGCTTTCAAGTAAAGGAACCAACCATCATTATTCAAATACATATTGCCACATTACAAATTGTAAAGTTGGATGACTACATTACCACAAATCTAAAAAATCTTTCAGATGGGGAGCTAGTGGCTGGGATGCACAAGAAAAGAAACCAAAAAGCCACTCTGGCGACATCCTTACATCCTTTTACAATCTCCTCACTGTTGCTAGCCACCATACTCATTCTCACGTGTGTTGTTATTCTGACTTCAAGTGACAAGCGCGAGCGAGTGGTTTCCATCACCATTTTCAATGCGCTTTGCGCTCCCCTGGTGTCTCTCGTAACTAGGCCACCATCCACCATTTTCTCAAAGGATGACAAACAGACAAACCATTGCTGCAGCTCTGATGTAAGTTTATAGAGAAAAGTAAAAAAGTGCTGCAGTGTTTGTCTGAGGTAATTAGTCTGCCGTTATTACTGAAATGTGTATATTCCATACAAAGAGTGAAGCAGATTGGTTAGTTCTACTTGCGCTCGTGGCATTTGAAAAAGTTAAGATGTTTTCAACTATGTGCACCTGGAAATGCGCACGTCACGTGTGAGACCCTTGCACACCATGTGCGTGTTGTGCAGGTCGCGCGCTCAGCAGCCACATTTCACTGAAAATATAGCGCTTCATACCGAACTTTTTTTTTTAATATTGACAATGGTGTTAATATGGGTCAATAAATACAGATACAGATTTTGTCAGCCAGCGATATATAGAATATATTGAAATATATTAGGCTCTGTTGACAAGAATTGCTGTTTTTAAAGATAACTTTAGGGGTTTTTAACATCAACCAAACAATTAAAAAATTTCCCAGCAAATGTTTCTGAATTTGCAGCCTCCACAGAGTTATATTATAGCTATAAAAGAAATTCTGCTACATCTGCAAATGTGGTCACTGTGCTTAATGAATATTTGTGAATAGTTATCTCAAAATGTTAAACCTCGCAGTCAGTTTTGTTGGCAGGTCCCACTGAGCCTCTGACTCTGTCCTCCAGTGAAATATCCTGAAGGTAGGTGTAGCCCTCTGGCGGTGGGAAATAGGGCTCCTCCCTCTGCCCAAAGTTGAATTCCACAGCACAGTTCTTCACCAACACGTGTGGAAAAAGAGCACGTCCAGCCAGTTCCTCTCGAGAGACACGATAGCACGTGCCCAGACTCTTGCCGTTCTTGGAAAATGCGATCTCTACTTCCTCGCTGCTTTCAAAATCCTATGGACAAGTTGAAAAAGAGATTTGGTTATAATAGCATCTGAACCCTTATTAGGACGCACTGTGTGTGAAGTAAATAAAAACATAATTACAATATAGCAGCCAAGGATATCACTTTCAGTGAACTTTTCCCCATAGTCCTCAAATTTACAGTTGCAAGACTTCTTTCCAGTTCCTCCATAGCCAAATGAAAAGGGTTCTTCACCTGTATAATAAATTAAGCAACTGTTAGAGTGCAATGTTTATGTACAATAAAACACAAACCTCACACTTTCCAGCAAAATCCACCAATCCTGAAAGCTTGTTTACCGAGTTGAGTGTTGCATGAATCTAGGGACCATCCGATTCTCACCACGTGAGGATCAGGCTCAGAGCTAGGAAGGTGCTTTACTGCAATTTCCTCATTTATCTAAAATAAATGACACAAGAGAGATATTTGTGACAAGTCTGATACAATAAAAATGGCAGTAATTAACAACACTCAGTTAAATTCTTTGTTACCTTCATTTCAAAGCAGACACGTCCTTTGTTAACACCATAAGTCGCGCGAGCACCTGCCCACAAGTAAGCAAATCCCTCAATGGTCAGCGGGTAACCACTGTATCGGTCACGAGCCACCTTGAAGTGCAGGTCGCAGTTGTCTAGAAACAAAGAAGCCAATCTGTAATGAGCCATTCTGTGATGTCAACAAAATGCTGGATATAGTACAAGCAACAGCAGGAAGTGAAGTGAATAAAAGGAAGGTGGATGGCAACTAGGACTTTGATATATTAGGTTTGAAGCAAAGAGTCTGTGGCTTTTTGTGATTGTTTAAAAGCATCTGACCACACAAGTTAACACTTTGAAAGCAATCAAAGCAAAAGGTCAAGAGTGGACAACATCAAAAAACAAGAGACTTTTGGGTTCAGAATTACGCCGCTGTCACACAACACTTTTCACACCATAGACTTACATTCATACGTATGCGGCAGACAGGAAATGCAAGCACGTGTGACAAATTTCGCATGTTGATGCGTTCAAAAGGCCAAGCTTTGTGAACTCTGACCTGCAAAATTGCATCACAGGATTGATAACCAATATAAGATAAAAACATGACCTCTCTGAACAGAAATGTAAAATATGGAGCAATTGCTCGCTTCTTTAAAGGGTCACGAAACACCAAAACACATTTTTTGAGCTCTTGACAGTCATATATGTGTCCTACGCTGCTATAAACACTATTAGGACACATATATTGCACTAAAGAGTGAAAATAGGTTGTTTTTGCGTTATTTTGAGCAAATTCGTTCTTCCGGTTTAAAACGAATTTTTGAAGCTGCGTCACGGCCATGAGATACTTAGGTGTAAATCCCGCCGCAGAGTGGCTGTCTGTCTTTTCTAGGACGTTCTTACGTATCTGAGTGTGCAGTATTAATTCATGAGAAAGACGTGCTTCAAACCAATCAGCGCGCTCTATTGTGTATGACGTGAAACTTCATTAATATGCATGATAGCTCCGGAGACTGTTTACCAGTTTACAGCGTTCAGACGGCAGAGAGACGCCACGTTGTGTTGCCAAAACAAGTGAAAGTACAAGAATTTCAAGACAAAAGTCGTAGGTGTTATTAGTGTGTTGCAACGAAGGTTTTGTTTTCATTTTCCCTTTATGAGAGAGCTGCTGGACTCACGTGTGGATTATAGTGCACGCGACAGAAACGCGTTTGTAAGGAACATTTTTACCCGAGAGCTTTTTCTCATCTGGAAATGGTGAAATCCTGATTTGCCGCTCGTCTTCTTTTAATAAAAAGACACAGCTCCAGTTTGATTGTCTGTCTACAGATTCGGTAAGTGTTTGCAGTGGACTGCCCTTTGTTTAAATGCTGCTCTCCGAGTGTAAACATGTAAACACAACCTATTCCCGTCGTGCAGGATTTTCGCTGCAATTTGCGACAGGATAGTCTATACACACACGGCTTTCTGACGCTAGCTACAGAGTACATAAGTTACAGAGAAATGCGGAGGATTTTTTTCTCTTATTCGCCGTATCAAATCAGCCTCTGTGTGTTTGTTTTGCCTGTGAAACTTAGCGCGTGCCCAAATGGAAACTCCCTCCTATGCAAAATCTTATCCTCTTTCCCTCCCCCGACACTCCCACACTCCCAGAGCTGGACACGCCCAACTTTCCTGACTTTTTTCAAAACAGAGGTGTGAAAACACCCTGCTGAGACAGTGGGTTTCGTGGCCCTTTAACATTGTTTTTATCCTGCCTATTTTCACAGCGCCGTACGACAGAATTTCACAAGCACAAACTCTAGTGTGACCACAGCTTTAATTCTCACCTTAGCAATAAATAAGAAACACAATTGATAATTAAGCTGCAATATCCTCAAATAAATTTCAGCTGCAACCTGCAAACCTTCTGATACTTGCTGCAAAATTCCTTGTCAATTTAAATACAATAAAAGCCCTGGATTTGTTCAAAAATATACTGTGACAGTGCTGAGTGTCAGACTTTTTTATCATTTAAACTTGTAGAGTGCCTTTTAAGAATATCCAGGGTGCTGTATTTACACTGGTTGTTCACAGCACCAAATTCTTGAAGACTTAATAAGCTATTTCTTTTCAAACATTAACATTTTTACATGTTAATCTAGGACAGGGGTTTTCAAACTTTTAGGACACACGCCCCCCCAAGATTGTCCAATTTCTCTCGCGCCCCCAGTCAGCTACATCTGGCAACACTGATCACGAAATGCGGAAGTTTTTTCTTTCTATTTAACGTGCGCTATCAAATCCCATTAATACATCTTACACCAGTCCTTACTAAATATTCGCGTCTAATAACCCAGTTTGTCATGGGGACATGAAGAAAATATTCATGAGTGAAAGAGCCGAACTGCAGTTAAAGTCGAAAAATTAAAGATGAAACACCCGAAATGACATGAGACTGCAGGAAACGTGAAGAGGCATTCAAAAAGCACTTCACGTAACACCTTAATTATATTATTGTCTTATTCAGATTAAGGCAAACAACTACTGATGTCTATGTAAAGATAACCTGTATGTCTTCATGTCATATGTCTTCAAAGTAAGTGAAAGATCCAGAAGGGCATCCTGGTGATTTGATTCTGAAGGGCACTTTTTTTTTCAGACGCTCACCGGTCTGACATTCATTCAGCGTTTTTCCATGTTAAAAAGCAGACGCTCCATTTTATTTGTATATGTTTTACTGGAAAGCATAAACTCTACAAGTGCCTGATAATTAGCTGTGGGAGTAACATTAATCTGATTCACTCTAGTGAACGCATAAAAATCATCATCATAATTTACTCGCGTGCACGCCTCAAATTCTCGCGCCCCCCCTAAGAGGTGCTGGCGCCCCCCTGGTGGGGCGCGCCCCACAGTTTGAAAACCCCTGATCTAGGACACCTAAATTGTGATAATTTATAGGCTTTTTGTCCATTTACCAACTGTTAATTTCACTAAAAACTATTTAACAACTACAAAAGCATTTACTAAATTTAGCATGATGTTATATTCTTAGTTAATGCTTAATAACACATTAAGATCAATGTCATAATTTTTTTTATTAAATAGAGTTCAGTGCTTCCCGCAGGTTTGAAATATACCTGCGGTGGTAGCCGGATTGAAACACACCATTTAACCACAGCACATAAATGGTCAACTACATGCAACAAACAAAAAGAATGTGATATTTTTATTTATTATGACACTGTTACACACCCTTTCTTTTCAGTGGGTTAAAGTTATTTAAAAAAGGCTGTTGAAATAAAAGAAATCCACTATTTATCTTACTTTTATGCTATTTAGGAGCCTTGTGCAGCCCCTGACAGGTAAAGGAGCTCTCTCTCTCTTTCTCAAGTTGCTTTATTGGCATGACATTTAGTGCAGTATTGCCGAAGCATTGTAGCGATGTTTAAAGTATGTAATATATTAACATCATTAAATTAATAAAATATACAGCAAATGAGAAATAAATAAGAGAAAAAGCAGCAAGTATATTTTGTTCTCTCCGAGTATATAGTAAAGTATCGGAGTCATTTTTTAAATGATTAATCATTTAATGTTTCTCTTGCGGCTGTGCGCGCACAGTCAGCTGCAAAAAGGTAATGCAAAAACGCATACAAATAACAGCAACTTCAGAAAGCGAAAGTAAAACCAAAATCCCGGACATTTTAGGAGATTCAGAAACTACAGCCGGACGCATTTTGGCACAAAAGGTGCGTCTCTGTGGGTCTGCAGAGCACGTGAGATTGTCTGTGTGAGTGACTGTTCTCACACGCACACAGAATCAGCAGTAAGAAACATGCAGAGCGAGAGATTTTCCACTGGTTAATCGGTCACAAAGGTTGGGCTTTCTTTGGCAGATGCAAAAAAAAGTGTAAAAGGATGATAATTATAGTATTATTCATGTGCCATCACCAAATATACTTGGGCGGCCGTCAATATATCTGGGCGGTCGGCTCAAGTAAAGTCTATGTGTAGGAAGCACTGGAGTTAATACAACTTTAACATACATCTATAATATGGCTTTTACTCCCTTTTGAAAACTAACCAGACTTCTTTGTCAAGTCACATCAATTGTATTTTATCATCCTTGTTTAAAACATTTACTTACTCTCGACATGTATACACATTAAAGCAACACATTAAGTATTTTTTTTTGTTATTATACCTGTTAAAGAAACCATTTTAACAGCTTAGGTTTAATAATTGCCTTCAGCAATTAATTCTGTATCTTAAAATCAAATCCTAATGCAACCTTGATATTGACAGAAGTTGTGCTCAGTTCAAGGCAACCGTGCCTAGTGCGAGTACATCCTTAAACTGTGTTTACACCTGTGATGGGATTGATGAAAACAGATTTTGCTACATAGTGCAAACAGGGCTTTGACATGCTTGGATATTTGGATTAGTGAACAGCTTTGCAAATAAAGGCTGTTTATAATAAAAAACTAAAAAAATTAAACAACTTTTACTCACAGGTGTCAATGACAACAAGCTTATCATCAATGTCTTCCTCCTCTTCTTCAGCTGGAGGCTGAGGTGATCTTCCCCTAAAACAACCAAAGAGAACTGTCAGATTGAGCAATATAAAAAATAAATAAATAAATCCAAGCACACCGAACTGACCGTCTTTCTTCACGGTGCTCATAGTAACCATATCCTCGACTCTCATCATAGGACCTTTTACGACTGTGTGAGCTGTGTCTGTCATCCTCTGATTTGGCCTGTGCATCCCACTCGCTGGACCGCTCAGCCTGCTGTGGTGCATCCTCATCAGCCTTATACTCAGACTTCACGTCATAACGTCCTGAAAAAAGTTGGGGAAAGGAAAAAAATTAAAGGCCAAATGTGAACAACTATTTCTGTGTACATTATAATGTATATTGTTATACATTTAATTAATCATATGTGATTTCTTAATTTATTTAGAACTACAGTGCAAATATTTGATTCAAAATGAAGAAATATAAAATATAAAAACAAATGGTTACAGGTTCAGCGTAAAATTTACTTGTATGGCTAAACAAAATATAAAATGTAAATGTTGCACTTGCAACAATGCAACTTTCTCACAATGCTGTTATTTATGTTTCTGTCTGGATGGTGTGTAATATTGCACTTGTATACATTATGAAAAAGCATTACCATAAACAATGCATTGCATGACACTACGAAATAAACAACATAGCATAATATGAAATAATTGACTTTAAATTTTGTCCATAGGATATATATTCATCATAATAACCAGGCTTACCAGAATTTTCCTGCTGGCTGCGTTTATTAGAGTCTCCCTCTGGGATCTGCCGGGATTTTGGCTCTTCGAGGTTCTGCTCCCCCTGTGGCTCTGGATGTGTGGGAGACTCCTCTAACTCCTGTTTCACCTCATCCTCCCGGTACTCCTGCCTGGCCTTAGGCTCCTGGAACTGCTTTTTCTGCTCTGGCACCACGTCAGATGATCCAAAAGCAGGTATGGGGGCCTCAGTGCTGTCCCCATTGCTCTCATTTCCCTGATCATCAAATTCACCCTGGAAGAGATCTGTGCTGTTTTCATCGTCAAGCTGTCCCTTGGCCTCTTCTCCAAAATCTTGCTCCCTGCTGGAAAATTCTGTGTAGAAATTAAGCAGATGCAAAACATGTCTATAACTTTTTCAGTCATGAAATTATTAATCAGTTACAGGGCTCAAAATGAACCTATTTGTTTGGTAGCACTGGTGCTCCTAACTTTAAAAATGTAGTCACACCAGCCAGAATTTAGTCGCACTCACCAAGAATTATGAGCACCGTTACAACAAGTTTTATATTAGCAGATTTATTGCATAAAAAAAATAAATAAATAAAAATTTTAAAAATCAGCATGCGCCCATCAGACATGAATGCAAGCCCTTTTGCAAAGGTGTACGCAGTGTTAAATTTGACATATAGCTGCCACTTGCATGGCTGACAGTATCCTGACGATTAAATGAAAGATTAAACAGAATCTCTCACGCTTAAAATGTGTAGATTTAGTGGCAAACGCTGTTACCTGCAAACTCCGTCCCACAGACTTTATAGTGAATGGCTTTAGGAGTCTTATCCACTTTTCGAAAAGTGTATCACTAATTAGATGTGCCATTATTTGTAACTTAGGTGGTTTCTAAAACAAAATCTGCCAGTGTGTCATCTTCAGCTCTTTACATTTTCGCGGCTATTGCTCCCCAAAACGGTCGCAATTTCAAGCCCAGAGTTAGGATTTTTTTTTATTGTTATTTAAAAGGCATTCACAAACAAAAATGTATATAATTTCACATTTATTCTGGAGCCAAGCATGACTAGATTAAATTAAAAATATAGCTTCAAAAAATGTTTCAGCCTATTGAAAATGCAAATTTTAATTATTAATTAAACATTTTTTAAGTTGAAACAAAGCAGAAGAAAAAAAAGATGTGTAGACAACATATAGATGGCTTAATCTAATTAAATTCTCACTAAAATTATTTATTTTTGTATTCCAATCCCCCACCCCCAACATCCCTACTGCATTTTTTACATTTTTTTTTTCCTTTGGCATGTTGCATATATGTTTTTAATGTATATGTTTATATATATATATGTGTATATGTTTATATATGTTTTTTGCATATATATATTTCACATTTAATTTCTATTTTATAAAAGCTATTTGAAATTACTCAACTAAAATTGTCATTAGTATTACGATATGTATAATAAAAAAAAACAATGGTTAAAGTTTACTTAAGACATCTAATAGAATTCATTTTGGAAAATATATGTTTCTGTAATTATGTTGTTTTTTGTTATATGCCAAAAAAGAAAAAAAGATGTTCACAAATGTAAGCATAACTTTAGAAAAAAACACACACTAATTTCCAAGAGATGCAATATACTAAAACTTTTTAAAACAAAACGCACTGCTTTAAATTGAGGATGCCCATGTGCATCTTGTTTGTTTGTTTATTTAGTGCAGTGCTTCCCAGACATAGACTTTACTGGGTGAGTCACCCAGGTATATCAACGGCCGCCCAAGTATATTTAGTGATATATATTTTTTACTATTATTATCATCCTTTTACACTTTTTTGTATCCACCCAATACAACCAAACATCTGCAAGCAATTAAGTAGTGGAAAATCTTCTCTCCTTTACCCATGTCATACTGCTCGTTCTGTGCGTGCGAGACAGACAGTTTCACATGCTCTGCAGATGCACAGAGACCCGCACCTTTTTGCGTCCAGCAGGGTTTCTAAATCTATTAAAATGTCCGGCATTTGGTTTTGCTTTTGGTTTCAAAGCAGTCGTTAATTTTATGCACACAGCCGCGAGAGTGAGACATTAAATTAATTCCTGAATCCAAACGACTCCAAAAAACTTTACTAAATACTCTGAGAGGACGAAATTACATCTAAACTGGCTGCAGAATATTTGTACACCATTAGAAATGGGAAATCAACTCATTTGTCTTATTTAAATAATCTACACATTTTGTTCTTGTAATTATTATGATATTTAGAGATAGTCTGTTTTTATTTATTTTCCCAATCATTTATTTCTCAATTGCTGTATATTTTATTAATTCGATGGTGTTAATATATTAAATATTTCATACACCAAAAATGCTTTAATAGCGTTTATAAGAAAAATAGCATAAAAGAGAAATAGTGGATGTTTTTTTTTTATTCATTTCAACAGTTTTTTTATTTTAACCCACTGAAAAGAAAAAAGTTCAAAACCGATAATAAAAAAAAGCTAATGATCAAATTATGTTTCATTTCTCGCATAGTTAACCGTTTATGTGATGTGTTATTTATGTGGTTATTCAATCCAACCACCAAGTATATTTCAAACGTGTGGGAAGCACTGATATATATATATATATATATATATATATATATATATATATATATATATATATATATATATATATATATATATATATATATATATATAAAATGTTTAATTTATTTATTTATGTATTTTACAGATAGATGTAACATTAGTACTAAAAACATCAAAAGGAGTCTTCCATTTGACACACTGCCAGGCGATGTTAATAAATACAGGGCTTGACGCTTACTTTTTTCAGGAGTAGCACATGCGCTCCTAAGTTAAAAATTTAGGAGCACAGTAAAGAATTTTAGGAGCGCAGTGAAAATATATAAAATAAATAGTGTTTTTGCCTAATAAATGTACACAAGGAGATCTTTAAAAGCAAAGCAGTTTCATTTATTTGAATACAATAAGTACAATATATTTATTTTACTGTATAACAGCTTAAATAGTACTTAATAATTATTTATAATTTAAGCTGTGGCGACGTGGTGGCGCAGTGGGTAGCACGTTCGCCTCATAGCAAGAAGGTTACTGGTTCGAGCCTTAGCTGGGTCAGTTGGCATTTCTGTGTGGAGTTTGCATGTTCTCCCCGTGTTGGTGTGGGTTTCCTCTGGGTGCTTCGGTTTCCCCCACAAGTCCAAAGACATGCACTATAGGTGAACTGGGTAAGTTAAATTGTCCGTAGTGTGTGTGTGTGTGTGTGTGTGTGTGTGTGTGTGTGTGTGTGTGTGTGTGTGTGTGTGTGTGTGTGTGTGTGTGTGTGTGTGTGTGTGAATGAGTGTGTATGAATGTTTCCCAGTGATGGGTTGTGGCTGGAAGGGCATCCGCTGCGTGAAACATGTGCTGGATAAGTTGGCGGTTCATTCTGCTGTGGCGACCCCAGATTAATAAAGCCGAATAGAAAATGAATGAATAAACGAATTTAATCTGTATGGAGTTTAGCTAGCCGTCCACAGCAGGACTGGGATCAAATTGCTGTAATGAAGGCCTCTCTAAACTGATCTGAATCAAGTCTGCAGTTGTGGACATGCCTAGGCAGCTTCTTATTCAATTTTTGATCCAGTTTCGAGCTGAAAAATCTCTTTCACACTTGGCCGCAGAAATAGGGAGTTATTGTTAAGTTAATAAAAATGTTCAGTATGGTTAGTGCAAACATTCACATGACCAGAGCAATTTAATCTGTGTTTGTATCATAAGAAGATTATGGCTGTATCAATGCTCCCAAGCAAAACATTAATTTTATAATAATATATATTGTACACATTATCTTAATATAAATATACTTGCAGTAGCTGGATTGAAACACACCTTTTCTCTACAGCACATACAAAAATTGACTATTAAGTATAATTTTATCAAAATTAATTATTTGCATAACATATTCAACTGATTCCACCCTACTTCCCACATGGGAACAGTAAGACAATGTAAAGAAAGACAGAACTACAAACTCATGTGCAAAGCTGACACTGTTTATCAGAGCACTTCATCATTCAGGGCTTCTTAAAGAAGACATGAATATGGGAATCCCTTTATGAATTAAAGTTTCCTTCTGCCCCAAAGTAACACCATCTTTTCTATTTTCTATATAACTTCAATGACCTTCAGCAACAGAATAATTTCTTATTGATTTCTTATTCTTATTTAACAAACAAATTTGAAAAAAAGTTTGTTTATTTTCCGTGTGCACCACTGACAGGTCAAATATGCTCTCTCTCTCTCTCTCTCTCTCTCTCTCTCTCTCTCTCTCTCTCTCTCTCTCTCTCTCTCTCTCTCTCTCTCTCTCTCTCTCTCTCTCTCTCGACAATTAATATCGAAAGCGAAAGTACAATCTCGGACATGTCCTGGGAAAAGAGAATGTATTGTCACCCCAAATAATGACCTGGATCAGTCTATTTAGTAAAATGCTATTCTGTTTCCTCGCGCTCTTCTCAAAGCTGCTACGAAAGTCAGAACAATAGTTCTGCATTCAGCGCGATCTTCAGCGCGTCTCTGTGGGTCTGCATGCAGAGCATGTGAGTCTGTGGCAGTGTTCTCAATTTCTCGCGAAGTAAAGTCTGTGTGGCAAGCGCTGATGTTGAATTGGGTCTTACACTAGACTAGATGTGCCACGATATGCCATGCATGGCCGAATTGTAGACGTTTTCTATGACGCTCGCACGTTGTGCGACACGCCACCATTCGGTGCCATGCGTTGCTTAGCAACGTATACAATGTAAAGTCCGCCTGACGTGAAGTAAATAAACCTGTAGAGATGTGCTGTTGTTGATTGTGTCAGCATGTCACAATAGGTTTCCAACGTAATACACCATTAGTTAGAGTAAAGAGCATGTTGTTTTACCGAGGCAGAGTGAATTAAGTCATCAATCGAGCTTATAAAAAAAAAAAAAAAAAAAAATTCGCACATGTGCGACTAAATAAATTTACCAGTTCGCACACGTCTATTTTTAGTCGCAAATGCGAGCGAAATGGTCGCACTGTCGAGCCCTGAAATAGTAATCTCTCCTAATCTCTGTAAAGCACATCTCCATTTGGAACAACACAGGCTGGACTGCTGTTCCAAAATATAATCAAGTCAAACCGTACCATCCTCCTGATCATCACTGCCCTCTCCAGGCTCTCCTCCGACCTCAAAGTCTTCTTTCTCCTGCTCGTCGGACGGTGCACCTCCAGCCTCCTCGGCCTCCAGCGCCGCCTGCAATCTGTCCGCCAGGTCCGCCTTCAGCCCGCGAGTGTCCAGGCCTCGCTTCTGGAGCTCCTCTTTCAGCTCATTGACTTTGAGCTTCTTGACATTGAGCCCGCTCATCGTTCAAGCACCCCTACAGCAGTTTCACTTCCAAACTGTGCGCCTGAACAGACAGAGTAAACACAAGCGAGTCATTGATTGGTTACTGTACGCGCTCACAGACCGTCTTTACTCGGTGTAAATATTAGCATGCAAGCTAACGCGCTAACGGAGGACGAGCTATTTGCATCTAAAACACAATTTCACTGCACTGCAAGAGTCTTTACTTTAACCTTTAATACACCGAACACAACAGCATGCATTAACTAAATCTGTCCGCTAAAGTGGCAAAACAATCACCGACATGTTTCATTTTAGCACACTTAGCATTCGTGATAACTAGCGCACCATGGAGGCAAGCGATTTGCGCGCAAAATGCCCCAGCCTCACGCCTGCATAATCTAAAACCACCAAACATTAGTTCAACTTATTACTAAACAAAAATACTATTTCTTGAATGCAAAACAACTAAATGTTTACCTTAATTTGTCAGTTTCCCTCTCAAGCAAATTGTCGTTACGGTTGTATCGAAGATGGAGGGTGACCGAGGTTGCCCACTTCCTCCGCCCCGCAGTCTGCGCGGTCTCGTATTCTGCAGCTGATTGGCTGAAGCTGCTGTCTGTCTACGTTCCTCTTTAGCCAATCATATTCCAGATAAGCAGCTTTTCTGGCGTTCATATAAAAACAACGTGTCGACGCTACGTCAAAAGCGTAATCCCCAAAATAAACAAAACATTCTCTTGTATTTTCAACTGGGATATTTTCAACATCGATTCTCTCGATGGCTTTATAAAAAAATGGCCAGTCTATATCTTAATCTGTACTTAATTACAAAATGTATTATTATTATTATTATTAAATTAGTATTTTTGATAATAATAATAATTATTATCATTAATATTATACTGTATATTATAATACTATACTACTAATTATTGTGTTTACTATGTTTTTTTTAAATATACAGTATATGTAAATTCTTTTTAATGTAAATTGTATAAATGCTTTGGCAATACATTTGTAACATTTGTCATGCTAATAAAGCAATTATTGAATTGAATTGAACTGTACTTAATTATTACGAATGATACTTTTATACAATTTATACTTGTGCCAACTGACCCAGCCGGGACTCAAACCAGCGACCTTCTTGCTGTGAGGCGACAGTGCTAACCACTGAGCCACCATTTTATCAAAATGTTCTTTTCAAATATAAAACTAAATTATTAGTCATTATTTACCTGAAAATCCACAAATTATAGTGAAAAAAATGCCTAGCTGTCAACAATGATATACGTAAGACATTAATAACAAAGTGTTAAAAATAAATCAATACTGTACTTTATAATTTTTCGTAGGCTGGACTGTCTAGAGAAGTTAATATCTGCGCAACACCCTGATAAGTTTAGAAAGCAATCTGTCCATTTAGAGATGAAACATTTAATTCAGTCATTCATTAATTTCCTTTTCGGCTTAGTCCCTTTATTAATCTGGGGTCACCACAGCGGAATGAACCACCAAGATGAAACAGTTTTAGAAGAAATTTGCATATAGGATGCCATTGCTGTTCAATAACTTTGCAGAATGACAGCTGCATTCACAATAAGATTACTCAAATTGACTGGAATATTTTATCTTTAAGCTTTAAAATTTAATAAGATACATTACCTATAAATGGCACAAAACATTTGATTAAAATCCATTCATTCATTTTCCTTCAAATTAGATCCTTTATTTATTAGGGGCCGCCACAGCGGAATGAACCGCCAACTGTTCCAGTATATATTTTACACAACGCATGCCCTTCCAGCTGCAACCCGGTACTGGGAAGCACCCATACACTTTCAAATGCACACAATCATGTACACTACGGCCAATTTAGTTTATTCAATTCACCTATAGCAGTGTTTCTCAACCACATTTCTGGAGGACCACCAGCTCTGCACATTTTCCATGTCTCCTTAACCAAGTACACCTGATTAAGATCATCAGCTCATTAGCAGAGACTGAAAGGCCTGTAATGTGTGTGCCAGACAAAGGAAACCATCAAAACATGCATTGTTGGTGGTCCTGCAGAAACGTGGTTGAGAAACACTGACCTATAGCACGTCTGTGGGGGAAACCGGAGCACCCGGAGGAAACCCATGCGAACACGGGAATAACATGCAAACTCCACACAGAAACGCCAACTGACCCAGCAGGGACTCGAACCAGCAACCTTCTCGCTGTGAGGCGACAGTAACCACCGAGCCACCGTGCCACTGTTTTATTAAAATGTTCTTTTCAAATATTAAACTAAATTATCAATTGTCATTAACCAGTAAACCCACAAATTATAATTTTAATCAGTGTACAGCTAGTTAAAATGCTACCTAGCTGTCAACAGTGATAGACATAAGACGTCAAGGTGTAACAGATAAATCAAAACTGAAAAACTGCAACTTTCATTATCATGTGCGTTCTCATATATATTTATATTAGATGTCCCCTTTTGACACATGCTCAGGGTCCGTATGCGACATCTAGTGCATATATCTATGGTGCGAACGTACTGTGTTAGCTTTTCTTGAGGCTAATGCTCTGCTAATGCTAAGATGAGTAGCTGTAGCTTTGGCTGCAGTTTCACTTTTATGTGTAATATAGAGCATTTTTTAATCGTTTGTCACTTTTTAAAAGTTCCTAAAAATACAAATACAATTTTAAAATAGCAACATTTTATTCTAGGTGGATTTTAGTGCTGAGTAGTCTGAAGTTAGTAAACAGCGCAGCTTGATCGATTAATCTTGTCTAGTTGCGATCGGTTATCTGCAGAGCGTGACTGCTCCGTAGTCAACAACAGTAGATAGTGAACGAGGAAGTGCAGAACGTTTTGCATAAATTCAATATGGAGAGAGATACTGGTACAGTCGCTTTAATTAAAGCTCTCGGGTAAGTATAAGTAAACACAGCTATTTAAAAACTACGTTATGCTATTGTCAATGTAACTATAACCACATCTGTTTTATCCTTAACGCACAGGTATAAGAGCAGAGAGTGCTTGAAGAACTGTAAATGTGACGAATTACCCTGTCCATTGCTCACCTGGCTGGTCTCAGAGATAAGAGAAAGCTGCACTGCTGTTCCAGGTAATATGTGGATGACGAAACCTGCAAAAACAATATATAATTAAATACACAAATAAATAAATTATCAAAAAAGTCCATCATTTCCTGCATAAATAAAACCATAAATAAATAAATACGAAAATAAATAAATAATTTATTATAATTTATTAATATTTATAATTAATTATATTAATATATTTTCTTTCCTGAGGTTTATGTTCTTATGAGACACAACTGACTGTTTTGATGACAGGCACTTTGACATTATTTGTGTTAATTAGACATTTAAAGTTAGATTTTACTACGTATTTTACCTTAAGGCAGTTTGTGCTGAGTATAAAATCCTTAAGAAAGCCCTTGGTCCTCCACGATGCACTGTGATTTATTTTTATCATGTCAAAATCTACATTTAGAAATCATATTAAACCTTGTTATCAAAGTTCTTGTATTATTCATTCGTTCATTTTCTTTTCGGCTTAGTCCCTTTATTAATCAATGGTTGCCACAGCAGAATGAACCGCCAACTTATCCAGCATATTATTTACGCAGCGGATGCCATTCCAGCTGCAACCCATCACTGGGAAACACTCATACACTCTCATTCACACACATACACTACGGACAATTTAGCTTACCCAATTCACCTACATCACATGTCTTTGGACTTGTGGGGGAAACCTGACCCAGCCTGGACTCAAACCAGAGACCTTTTTGCTGTGAGGTGACAGTGCTAACCACTGAGCCACCATGTCGCCCTCAGAAAAACTTCTAGATATGAAATATGGTACTGTTTATGTAGTTAAACATGGCTAAATTTTTTGACAAATGGAAAAAAGATAGATCATATGTTTCATGTTTATTTAGAAAAAAATATTTTTTAAATGAATCGTTTGACAGCATTAATTATTACATAAAATATAATGTGATATTGAAAGGGCGACACAGTGGCGCAGTAGGTAGTGCTGTTGCCTCTAAGCAAAGAAGGTTGTTTTCTTTTCGGCTTAGTCCCTTTATTAATCTGGGAATGAACCGCCAACTTATCCAGCATATGTTTTTATGCAGCCAATGCCCTTCCAGCTGCAACCCATCACTGGAAAACACCCACACATTCGCATTCACTCACATACACTACGGCCAATTTTTTAGCTTGCCCAGTTCACCTATACCTCATGTCTTTGGACTTGTGGGGGAAACCGGAGTACCCGGAGGAAACCCACACGAACGCGGGGAGAACATGCAAACTCCACACAGAAACACCAACTGACCCAGCCGAGGCTTGAACCAGCGACCTTCTTGCTGTGAGGCGAGAGCGCTACCCACTGCGCCACCTAATGTGACTATTTTCAATTTCATAAAGTTCCTTTTATAGCATCAATGTTGTAATGTAATTCGAATACAATGAGTTAAAAAACTTAAGCATTCATTTGGTTGTTAAATCCTAAAAAGAGACAAAAGACCGTTTAACCGCAGCACAGTCATTAGCAGCAGGCTAGCGCAGAAAATTTTTATTGAAAATACTGGGGTAAAATTAATTTTCATATTTTAAAGACATAGCGCGGAAAAATATAATTTAATGCAGTGATTCTTGTTTGGTCTGATACCCACTTTGGATTGTATCTCAGCCAGGCAATGATGAGCGCTGTTTTGTTAAAGAAATCAGATAACGCAGCAATTTTGTATGGGATGACAATTAACCGGAAGCCCTGGGCTGGCTGTCTGAAATTAAAAGTCCATGTGCATATACCCCATTTAAGTCAACTTTTTATTTATCTATTTTTCAACAGCTTCAGAAATTTCATCTGACATAATTGAAATGACAATCATTTGTTGACATTAAAACACGTTTTTAAATAGTGAAGAAAAAGATGCTTTTGTATATAATCATGCACGTTTTGCTGTGAAAGAGCCATCTATAAAGAGCCGCAGGTCAGATTTTCTGCCACTGAATAATCGTTTTAGTTCATTCATTCATTCATTCATTTTCTTGTCGGCTTTGTCCCTTGCGGGGTCGCCACAGCGGAATGAACCGCCAACTTATCCAGCACGATTTTACGCAGCGGATGCCCTTCCAGCCGCAACCCATCTCTGGGAACTTCCACACACACATTGACACTCATACACTATGGACAATTTAGCTTACCCAATTCACCTGTACTGCATGTCTTTGGACTGTGGGGGAAACCGGAGCACCTGGAGGAAACCCACGCGAACGCAGGGAGAACATGCAAACTCCACACAGAAACGGCAACTGACCCAGCCCAGCCGAGGTTCGAACCTGCGACCCAGCGACGTTCTTGCTGTGAGGCAACAGCACTACCTACTGCATAATCCAGAATACAATTTTTTATTTTTGTTAATTATTGTTTATTTCGGCGACACGGTGACTCAGTGGTTAGCACTGTTGCCTCACAGTAAGAAGGTTGCAGGTTTGAGCCCAGGCTGGGACAGATAGCATTTCTGTGTGGAGTTTGCATGTTCTCCCCATGTTTGTGTGGGTTTTCTCCGGGTGCTCTGGTTTCCTCCACAAGTCCAAAGACATGTGGTATAGGTGAATTGAATAAACTAAATTGGCCGTAGCGAATGTAAGTGGATGAGTGTGTGTGGGTGTTTCCCAGTACTGGGTTGCAGCCGGAAGAGCATCCGATGTGTAAAGCATATGCTAGATAAGTTGGCGGTTCATTCTGCTGTGGTGACCCCTGATGAATAAAGGGACTTACATTTTTCAGTGACTGTTGTTAGTTTTGTTTAGCTTTTAGTTTTTCATTTGTTATTCATTTTTTTTATTTTTTATTTCAGTTAACAAAAATGTTTTTTGACCAAAAGTTTTAATCTTAGCTTTCATTTTTGTTTACTAATCTTGCAATATACAAGATACAATTTAGCATAAACATCTTTTTTTTTTCAATTTTGTTTATCAGCAAGGCCCACTGGGGGTGCAGTACTGGTCAGGGAGTTGCGGGATGTACTGAAGGAGATGTCCTGTCCTCAAAATGCACTTGTATCAGAGCATTTTAGCCCACTTCTGCTGTTTAGAGTGATCGGTAAGGTAGGAAGGTGATCTCAGTCTGTCCATTTTGAATGTTTTCTGTGATGACATACTGTATCTATTATCTTTCAATGTACAGAGTATTTGGTGTCAGAGTTGATGGCAGCACGAATGCTGACCTACAGAGAAGGTCATCCAGAAGATGCAGAACAGAACTCTGTGTCAAAAGGCAAAGAGCAAAGGAAACGGGAGACTGTTATTGTGGGTGGTGAAGAGGAGCATCAGGAAATCAGTCAAGCAGAAGAGGATAAAACGAATTGGAGAGAAGCAAAAAAGGATCTGGCAGAACTGTTTAAAGTTCTTGATTTAGAAACATGCTGTCAGATGAGTGATGCCTGTGCTGAGGTTAGAAACACTTCACTGTTGAATGTCTAGTTAAAATAACACTCATGCCACCCAGAGTTACAGTTGAGTTTTACTATTGTTGAATCCATTCAGCTGATCTTTGGGTCTGGCAGGAGCACTTTTAGTTTAGCTTAGCATAAATCATTTAATCAGATTAGACCATTAGCATCTGGCTTTTTTTGTAAAAATTGTATGTAAAAAGAAATAGCAGGTAAAATTATATTAAGCAGTGCTGTTTTAAGCATGGGACTATTTTCATTTGCTGCATAATATCATTCCGCCAGTTGCAGCCCTGTTACGGCAGCAAAGTTCCTTGATTATTACACCAGAATGAGAGTATAGTTCCTAGACATGCCAACCTAGAAAATAGCAGCTTTTCATTTTGTGTTGGTCTTAGTGCACAATGTAACTACAGAAGAGTCTAGCTTTAAATAGGAAAATTGTTGAAAGGCTTCTTTGATTTATTTATTTTTTTTTTTTTTTTAGCAAGATGCTAATGGTCTAATCCGATTCAATAATCTATGCTAAGCTAAAAGTGCTCCTGCCAGACCCAGAGATTAGCTGAATGGTTTCAAAAATAATAAAACAGATCTGTTCAATTCTAGTGTAGTTTTATTATATTTTAGTGAGATTATTTTCCAAAAAAAAAAAAAAAAAAGTAGAGATTTTTCTTTGTTGAGTAACAAAAGTGTTATTCCTTCAGGTAGAGTCACGGCTGACATCACTTCCTGAAGGTGAAATGCCAGAAGCATTATTGAAGACCAGTCTGAACTCTGAGCAAGGGGTATGAATAAAGAGCATTAGTGCTTGTCCAGTTCTCCAGTGCCTGCTTCTGGAAGTATTTTTCATATTCATTTTCGCCATAGGGACTCAAAAATGGTTGTTATAGTGTTATAAGTAGGGCCAGACAGAATCTGCGTGCATTCTTTGCTATTTCTGTGCAGAATTTTGTAAAAAAAATTTATGCGGAATGATTTTGGGAGCATCATAACTAAAAACTTAATAAAAAAATAATTCCTTTTTAACTTTTATTTAATGTTTACAAAGCAAATCCCATTAGATCCATTTATTTGGTAAACAAAGCAAGTCTCATATAATATCTACTAAAAGACAGAAAATATTATTTTACAAATTGTATTGTAAATAAATCAAATGAGCATTTTCATATTAGTCAATTTTATACTTAATTAATTTCAGTAATTTTATTAAGTATAAATGTACACTCATTTACATATGTAAATAAATAGACTCAATGATGGGCTACAAATCTGCTGAAATCTGTGGATTTCTGTGTGCGCAGATTCCATGTGGGCCTAGTTATAAGCCATAAAACAAATCAACCAGCTATGAGGTAAATTGCATCAATACAAACTTAAGTGCGAAGCTAAGAAGTTTAGAAAATTTAGACAAAAAGTGTCTATGTAGTGTGTATTTAATAGCGTATTTAAAAAGAACTACAACCACTTATGAAGTATCATGCACGGCACAAGTAAATTAAAAACGACATAAAAAAATAAAACACACAAACTCTTTGAAACTTAAACTTTTTTTTGTAATTTATAGCTTTTTTTTGTTTAGTAAATTAGAAAAAATTTTGATTTGTTGTAAACGGAGGCAGATTTAGTTATTTGGAGGCCCTAAGCAATTCCAGTCATGGGGCCCAACAGTCCTAATATGCACCCTTTGAATTTTTATTTATTTATTTTTAATAACTTTCTGTTCTTTATCACTCTTCAGTTGTATCTTGATGTAATCTCTACATTTTAAATACTTTGTTTTCTTAAAATGAAATCACAACTAAAAATAATAAATAAATAATCATTTCGTTTTTAAAAGTAAATCTTCAGCTGATTTGGCTGCTGGACTGATGCATGATTGGAAGTGGGGGAGACACATTTGCAGAGATGTAATAATTACGTTACAAATTTATTTGTTAGACCCTCACCATACAAAATATGACAGAAAACCATGTTATATATACACTACCTAACAAAAGTCTTGTCACCTATCCAAGTTTTAATAAATAATAACTTGACTTCTAGTTGTTCATTTGGTATCAGAAGTGAAAGGCCTCTAGATTATGCTTATTTTACCTGAATAAAATATGATCATGCCTTGATTTTTAATTATTTAATTAGGACAGTAAGGTCTGACTTTGCTTAGACAAAAGTCTTGTCACTTAACAGAAATAATGTACAGTATAGAATATAAAGTCATGGTGCAGTGGAAACAGAATGAATATTATGTATGACTCTCATGAGCTTGGAGGACTGCATCCATACATCTCTGCAATGACTCAAATAACTTATTAATAAAGTCATCTGGAATGGCAAAGAAAGCATTCTTGCTGGACTCCCAGAGTCCACCAAGATTCTTTCGATTCATCTTCAATGCCTTCTTCTTCATCTTACCCCAGACATGCTCAATAATGTTCATGCCTGGTGACTGGGCTGGCCAATCCTGGAGTACCTTGACCTTCTTTGCTTGCAGGAACTTTGATGTGGAGGCTGAAGTATGAGAAGTGGTCTGTAATGTAATGGGCAGCACAAATGTCTTGATACCTCCGGCTGTTGATGTTGTCATCCACTCTGCAGATCTCTCGCATGCCCCTATAGTGAATGCAACTCCAAACCATGATTTTTCCTTCACCAAACTTGACTGATTTCTATGAGAATCTTGGGTCCATGCTGGTTCCAATAGGTCTTCTGCAGTATTTGTGATGATTGAGATGATTTGTTCAACAGATGATTCATGGGAAAAATCTACCTTCTGCCACTTCCAAATGATCAACTAGAAGTCAAGTTATTATTTGTTGCTCTTACAACTGGGATTGATAACAAGACTTTTGTCAGGTATTTTATAGAAATTTCTAGGTATTTATTGGAGGCCCCAGATTTCCTGGGGCTCTAATCAGCTGCTTACCTGGCTTATTGGTTAAATCCGCCCCTGGTTGTAAATTAATCTCAGGGTTATTTGACCAAATATTACTGTACTCTTCTAAAGTAAGTGATTACTTGCAAGTGGGCAGAGCTAAAGGTCTTGTTTAACCCTCTCTGCTCACTGCAGCTCTGATTGGTGGAATTGCAGTGTTGATGTGACTATCAGCGCAAATATTTCAAATGAAGTTTAATTAATGTTAACAGACGGGTTCAATAGGAATAAATAGTCATTTATAATCTTAAAAGAGGTCTGTCTTTAAAATTTGATCTTTATTTCCTATGGAGAAAATGAATAGACTTTTTCTTCCAGAACTGGATAATTACATTCTAGCTAACCCTAAGCTTTGTTACAGAAATGTTTTTCTCCACAATTAGAAAAAGGTTCAGGAGATCAACAGAGCTCTCTGTAGTGATTATGAATGTCGACGCCAGATGTTGATCAAGCGTTTCCATGTCACGCTACAGTCCTTTGCTTGGGGAGAGAGGGAAAAGGTATGTACATTACCTGTTTTTTTGCAACATTTCAGGCATATATTCTAATATCACACACACACACACACACACACACACACACACACACACACACACACACATATATATATATACAGTACACAGTTGAAGTCAGAATTAATAGCCCCCTTTGAATTTTTTTTCTTTTTTAAATATTTCCCAAATGATGTTTTGAGCAAGGAAAATTTCACAGTATGTCTGATAATATTTTTTCTTCTGGAGAAAGTCTTATGTGTTTTATCTCGGCTAGAATAAAATTAAATATTTTAAACACCATTTTAATGTAAAAATTATTAGCCCCCTTAAGCTAATTTCTTTTCAGATAGTCTACAGAACAAACCATCATTATACAATAACTTGCCTAATTACCCTAACCTGCCTAGTTAACCTAATTAACCTAGTTAAGCCTTTAAATGTCACTTTAAGCTGTATAGAAGTGTCTTAAAAATATCTAGTAAAATATTATTTACTGTCATCATGGCAAAGATAAAATAACTTGGTTATTAGAAATTAGTTATTAAAACTTTAGAAATGTGTTGAAAAAAATCTTCTCTCCGTTAAACAGAAATTGGGGAAAAAAATAAACGGGGCTTATAATTCTGACTTCAACTGTATATATATATATATATATATATCAAACTTTATTACAGACCAATTTAAAAAGCAAAGGAAAAAAAACACATTCCATAACATATAAAAACAGAACAATTTACAAAATACAGCAATACCAATGTCTCCACAGCTCTGATTGATAGCCTATACTACTGACCTCTATGTTTGATAAACCCTCAATAGTCCTACTCTTGGAAGCATTAATCGGGAGATAAAATTATACATAAGATTCTGTAACAGTGCTTTAAAAGACATCACTCCTGCACTTACAAACATTTCACTTGCACTATACCATCGAGGCTTTCTTAGTAGGATAGATGTTAGATGCTCTATAGTTAGGCCACAGGTGAGCAGTGTAAAGTGTAGTACAGTATGTTTTGAACAATAATACTTTCACCTTATATCTACAGAAGCTAAATTTGCATAGAAGTACAGTTGAAGTCAGAATTATTAGCCCCTTCCCCTGTTTATTTTTTACCCCAATTTCTGTTTAACAGAGAGATTTTTTTAACATATTTCTAAACATAATAGTTTTAATAACTCATTTTTAATAACTGATTTATTTTATCTTTGTCATGATGACAGTAAATAATATTTTACTAGACATTTTTCAAGACACTTCTATACAGCTTAAAGTGACATTTAAAGGCTTAACTAGGTTAATTAGGTTAACTAGGCAAGTTAGGGTAATTAGGCAAGTTATTGTATAAAGATGGTTTGTTCTGTAGACTATTGAAAAAATATATAGCTTAAAGGGAATAATAATTTTGACCTTAAAATTGTTTTTAAAAATTAAAAACTGCTTTAATTCTAGCCAAAATAAAACAAATAAGTCTTTCTCCAGAAGAAAAAATATTATCAGACATACTGTGAAAAATTTCTAGCTCTGTTAAACATCATTTGGGAAATATTTAAAAAAGAAAAACAATTCAAAGGGGGGGCTAATAATTCCGACTTCAACTGTATGTAAGGTATGTTAATGTTTACCTTACTTTTTTCCCTCTCCAAGGAACGCAGTGCTGTGATTTCATCCATGCCAGCTTTTTCACCATCTCTAAAATCCTCCGTCTCCGTTGCTAAGCTGTTAGCGACCAGAGAGGACGAGTCTCGTATTAAGCCTGTTAAAGCAGGGCCTTCTACGGCTGTTCACAAGGTGCTCATCACAGAAGTTTTGCAGCTCCAGTTTATTTCGGTTTGGTGGTTCACACAAGAAAAGTGTTAAAAAGATATGTTTCTGCAGGTGTTAATGGGCAGTGTGCCAGACAGAGGAGGCCGTCCAGGAGAGATTGAGCCCCCGATGCCCAGCTTTACTGGCCGCAGGGAGGGAGGAGGTCATCATCAGCAAAGAAAGAGAAGAAGAGAATATTCAGGGAAAAAGAAGAAGAACAAAGAGAATTAATTTGGTTATGATAAATGGATGCAGTATTTTGCAGACATATGATCAAATATAACATAAATGATCATGCAATATGTTAACAGATTTAAAACAAATGAATTTTAGTTTAATGGTTCAAATTATGTGTTGCACTATTTAATTTAATGAAAAAATAATTATTCATTTCAGTGAAATGTATAAATATGAAGTGCTTCAAGCTGTATTTTCTTGTAGCAACAATGATATTATTAAAGTCAATTATGTTTCCTTTAAACGTGACATTTTCTCAGTGTTTTACATGCGATTTTGAGGTTTTGATGACATGAAATCTCGGAAAGTGACAGCAATAGATTGTACGTAACTGAAAACATTCTTCTAGTTCTTAATAAATAAAAGACATAAAGTATTAAAATAGGACATACGATTTCATCAACAGAACACAAATATTTGTGTTGTTTTTATGAGTTAGGAGTAGAATAGATAAACTGCATGTAAAATCCAACACTCACATTTACACTTTTTCTACACTGTAAAACTAAAAAAATTAAGGTAACACAAACTATTTGAGTAAAAAAAAAAAAACTAATCTATATGAGTACTGTGAACTTGCTCCGTTTAAGTTGAAGCAATGAGGTATTTCAAGAGTTCCCACTTAGATATGCTTAGCGTTTATAGCAGGTTTGGCATGCTGTCCCGGGAGAGAGCCCTGAGCTCGGAGATACTTGAGCCCAAGGCTCCCGCCCAGTCAATAAGCATATAAGGGGATCCGAGACCAGGTAGGTCTCGAGAGCCCCCCTAGTAAAGGGAGGAAAAGGAGGAGATGGGGTGGAAGGGGGGATTCTTCCAAAACGAAGATAGAGCAGTAGGGAGAAATCGATCTATTTATAGTAAGCTTGGATTACTCTGATTGGATTATTACTGATTACAGATGAGCAGCCAGACGTGCTCAATCATATCACGTGCTCCTCTCGAAATGAAGCCGCGGTCACACTAGAGTTTGAGCTTGCAAAATTCTGTCGTATGGCGCTGCGAAAAGGGGCGGGATTAAACAAGATGATTAGACATTAATAAAGCGAGCGATTGCTCCATGTTTTACATTTCTGTGCAGAGAGGTCGTTTTGATCCTGGATTGGTGTCACGCAGTCAAGTGATGCGATTTCGCAGGTCAGAGTTCACCAAGCTTGAACTTTGCACCGCAGCAACCTGCGAAACTCGACGCATGACCCTGCGTTTCCGGTCTGACGCATTCGCGTGCGTTTGAATGGAAGTCTATGGGAAGAAAAGCCCAGTGTGACCGCGGCTTTAGTTTGTGAAACTTCATTTAATTAACTAATTGCCTTCAACACTGAGTTCAAAACTTTTCAAATGAGTAGAATTAAATTTCAGTAAATTTTGAGTCAACTACACTAATTTCATTTGATAAAGTTGACTGTTGGGTTTCACAGTGTGTGGTATAGAAAAATATTAAATACAAATTTTAAAAAGGAAAAAATCAAGAGAAGCAAAAAAATTGTTGAAGTTTTGCATTATTTTGCTTGAATTCAATTGTATTATCTTTCAATTTCTAAATATGTTTGGTGACTAAAATACTATTTTAATAAATGTATCTGTTTAATAAATCTGTTTTGTTTAAATGGACCAATGCCTTTATTCACTGAGAAATAGATAAAAATATTCATTTTCAAAATGGGGTGTACTCAATTATGCTGAGCACTGTATGCCTATTTAAAGCTACACTGTGAAACCCAACAGTCCACTTTATCAAATGAAATGAGTGTAGTTGACACAAAATTGACTGAAAGTTAATTCTACTCATTTGAAAAGAGTTTTGATCTCAGTGTTAAAGGTAATTAGTAAATAAATACCTCATTACTTCAACTTAAATGGAGTAAGTTCACAGTACTCATATAGATTAGTTTTCTAAATCAAATAGTTTGTAGAAATCGGTTTCCTCAAATGGTTTGAGTTGCCTTAACTTATTGGGTTTTACAGTACTCAGTTGGTTTGAGTTCTCTTCATTCATCGGGTTTTACTGTGCTCAAATTGCTTCGTTTACTTAAATGGAGTAAGTTTACAGTACTCATTAGGATTAGTTTTTGAACTTAAAATGGTTTGTTGTAATCGGTTTCCTCAAATGGTTTGAGTTACCTTAACTTATTGGGTTTTACAGTGCACTGTAAAACCCAACAGTCAACTTTATCAAATGAAATGAGTGTAGGTAACTTAAAATTGACTGAAAGTTAATTCTATCCATTTGAAAAGAGTTTTGAACTCAGTGTTGAAGGTAATGGGTTAATTAAATACCTCATTTCTTCAACTTAAATGGAGTAAGATCACAGTACTCATATAGATTAGTTTTTTTTCACTCAAATTGTTTGTTGCAATTGGTTTCCTCAAACGGTTCGAGTTGCCTTAACTTATTGGGTTTTACAGTATATAGTTGGTTTGAGTTCTTTTCATTTATTGGGTTTTACTGTGCTCAAATTGCTTTGTTTACGTAAATGGATTAAGTTCACAGGATTAGTTTTTGAACTTAAATTTTTTGTTGCAATCGGTTTACTTAAATCAGGGGTGTCCAAACCCGGTCCTGGTGGGCCGGTGTCGAGCATATTTTAGTTCCAACCCCAATAAAACACACCTGAACCAGCAAATCAAGCTCTTTCTATGTATACTAGAAACTTCCAGGCAGGTGTGTTGAAGGAAGTTGGAGCTAAACTATGCAAGACACCAGCCCTCCAGGACCGAGTTTGGACACCCCTGCCTTAAATGGTTTGAGTTACCTTAACTTATTGGAGTTACAGTGTAAGAAAACAGTAATTTAAATTCATTTTATTTTCGGCTAGTCCCTTTATTAATCCAGGGTCCAACTTATCCAGCACATTTTTACTTCCAGCTGCAACCCATCACTGGGAAACATTCATACATGGTCATTCACTACGGACAATTTAGCCTACCCAATTCACCTGTACCGCATGTCTTTGGACTGTGGGGGAAACCGAGCACCCGGAGAAAACCATTGCAAACACGGGGAGAATATGCAAACTCCACGCTCTGTTACAGTATTCCTATTGTTGTGTTATGGTTAAAGCTGAACGTGTGGGCAGTAAACAGTTAACTGGAGTGTTTGGATTTAGACGCTATCTGGTAACCAAGGACGATTTCACGCTCACACACCCTGACAACATATTAAAAAGCGCTGAAACTTTGCAACAACACTACACAACTGATGCTCTTCATTAATTTCCACTTACTGATTAATATTTTTTATTTGTCTCGATAAAAGTCACTTTTTATGCTACTTTATCTTAAACTAAGTGATATCGTTTTTGTTGTCAGTAAGATAATAAGATGCTAGCGTATTTTAGGTTATCATTTCCTTTCAATGCTCCATTAAATCGATACTTTTGAGTCGATTAAATTGATTTGATAAACCCCGAGCCATGTCTGGAATTCAGCACGCATCCAATCAAAGCATCAAGCCTTTTAAATCCAGCGAGGAGTATCTCTATGCCATGAAAGAAGACCTCGCGGAGTGGCTGGGAGATTTATACAACATTAACATTGATGTAAACACTATTCTGGATATGTTGGAGACTGGTGCGCTGCTGTGTGCTCACGCCAATAATGTGACCCGAGTGGCGGATGACTTTCTGAAGAGGCTCGGAGCTACGGAGATCCCGCTGCCCGCTTCTGGAGTTACTTTCGTCAGCTCTGCACATCCAGCAACATTTCTGGCCCGAGACAATGTGACGAATTTTATTAACTGGTGCCGAAAGCAGATGTGCATCCCAGGTATGGCTTGTTTTATTTTATATGTTCTATTTTTGTGCATAAAGAATTACAGATTGATTAAACGTATATAAATTGTTGACAAAAAATCAACTGTTTGCAATTCTGATACTCACCACTAGATAGCGCTGTGAGCTCATAGTTTGAGCTTTTTCGGTTTTGTTTTGTGCGTCCAAATGTAAAGATTTAATTAATTTTTAAACAGTTTTTTCCCATATATAACATTTAATTACATTTATTAATGTTATTTGACAGAATAACAACAGAGCATTTGCTAATTAACAAAATTTTTGTCTTAAAATGACTCGCGAAAGCATTGCGCATTGTTTGTTATGCAGACAATAGTAAAAGTGTAATAGGCCTAATTTTTTGGTGTATTGATTACCAGTTGTATAACCACAGTTTTACTACAGATACCATGGTTAAACAATGAGCTGTGTAGTAAAATCAAGGTTAATTCGTGGTCAAATTCGTAAAAATGTAAGATTAATACATAGGGTGGACGTATATTTGTTAGTTCATGTAAATTAATGTGATTAACTAATATTAACACATAAAATATGGTAAAGTGTTACCTGAATATCTGTAACCAGTGACTGGAAACTTGCTTTTTACATTATCCTACATCCCGCAACACTGTAAAAGATGCTGGGTTCCACACAAGTCCTTCATATCGTCCCAACACAAATCAATTAAGTTAAATGAATTGTTTTTCAAATTTAAGTTGATTGAACATGAAATAATTAAGTTACAAAATCTTCAAGAATTGTGTTGATTCAGCCCATTTTGAATGACTTGTTGCTTAAAGCGAGTAAACCAATTGCCTTAAAAGCAACAAGTTGACTTTACAAAAATAATGTAAGTAAACCCATTGTAATTTGGAAGTGTTAAGTTGACTTAATTTTTATAATTATGCTAATTGTACGTACTTTTTTTAAGTCAACTAATCCCTTTTTTCAGTGTCAGACTATTTTAGCACGTCTGTTTTCAAATAATTACTGTAATTATCACAATATTACATATTTAGTGTTTCATTAAGTCTATAAAATCTACAATTAAAGACTATTGAATTTAGAAGACACACTGGGGCCTGGAAGAGCAGATTTATTTTACTTTTATTTTATTTTACTGTATGTCGTTTTTCTAGATACAGAAAAGCTGGAAAAAAACAAATATAATAAAGGTGTATTGAAAAAAGTAATTAGTTTATTTTTATTTTTAAAAAAGTATGTGCAATTAGCATAATTATAAAAATTAAGTCAACTTAACAGTTCCAAGTTACAATGGGTTTACTTACATTATTTTTGTAAAGTCAACTTGTTGCTTTTAAGGCAATTGGTTTATTCGCTTTAAGTAACTAATCACTTTTCACAGTGTCAAAATGGCTGTAATTTAGGTAGACATTACATGAAACATTACACCGTAAAAACTCCTTCATGTTCTCCCAACACAAAATGATTAAACTAACTTAATTGTTTTTTTTTTAATTTTAGGTTGAGTGAACATGAAATAATTAAGTTGTCTCAACAAAATCTCTAAGAATTGTGTTGATTCAGCTCATTAAACTTCATGTTGTCCCAACACAAAATGATTAAACTAACTTAATTGTTTTTACAAATTTAAGTAGATTGAACATAAAACAATTAAGCTGTTCCCCAAAAAGCTCATTAACCAGACAACCAGCTAAAATAATCTTTTCTGTGAGGGAGTAAATGTGTGAAGATGGCTGTAATTTAGGTAGACATGACATGAAAACATTACACCGTAAAAAATACTGGCTTTAACATAACTTCTTCGTGTTCTCCCAACACAAATTAATTAAACTAACTTAATTGTTTTTACAAATTTAAGTGGAATGAACATAAAACAATTAAGTTGTCCCACAAAAAGCTCAATAATTGTGTTGTTTCAGCTCATTTTGAACAACCAGCTAAAATAATCTTTTCTGTGAGGGTGTAAATGTGTCAAGATGCCTGTAATTTAGGTACACATGACATGAATCATTACACCTTAAAAAATACTGGCTTCCACACAACTCCTTTATGTTGTCCCAACACAAAATGATTAAACTAACTTAATTGTTTTTACAAATTTAAGTGGATTGAACATAAAACAATTAAGTTGTTCCCCAAAAAGCTTAAGAATTGTGTTAATTCAGCTCAGTAGTTTGCACAAGCATCGTGTACAGAGTAATACATTTGATAGCTTCTGATATAAGTTTTCTATAACCATCATAAACTCTTCCCCCATTGCAGATGTGCTGATGTTCGAGACCGATGACCTTGTCCTGCGTAAGAATGAGAAGAATTTTGTGCTGTGCCTTCTTGAGGTGGCCAGACGGGCCTCTCGTTTTGGCATGGCTTCCCCGGTCCTCATTCAGCTGGAGCAGGAGATAGAAGAGGAGATTCGCGAGGAGATGGAGGAATCTGCTCACCCTAAATCACAGAGGAGCTTGATAAACATCCAGAACCTGGATGAGATGGTGCTGCATCAAAGATTAAATCCAGATATGTTTACTGATGTGCTCAGGGCACTGCATTTTAATTAAAAAGGGAATTTTAATGAATTTGGTTCAGTGTTTAGGCCAGTTGCGTAAACACAGCTGTGTTTTAAAGGGATAGTTCACCTAAAAAAGGAAATTTGGTTATTTTTATTCTTCATTCTTTTTTTGGACCACTAAATGATAAAAATGTCCTGCTTGTGTCCAGCAATAAGCTTTAAAATAACAAACCAGATGTATCAAAGAATGTAACATGCTATTTTCCACACTGAAAAAAAAAAATTAATTGGATTTACTACATTTTTCTAAGGTAAGTGGTTGCAAACAATTTATATGGGCTGAATTTAGTTATATGTTATATGAACAGATTAATTTTAGTAATGTTCAACTTAATTTGTTTGTTAAAATTCAGCCCATATAAATTGTTTGCAACCACTTACTTTATAAACATGTACACTTTAAAAAATGCTGGGTTCCACACAATCAATTTGTGTTGGGACAACATTAATGAATTAAGTTAACTTCTTAGTTAAAATAAAATTAAGTGTATTGAACATAAAACAATTAAGTTGACCCCCCCCCCCAAGAATTGTGTTGTTTCAGCTCATTTTAAATAGGTAGTTTGAACAAACAGCAAACACAATTATTTTGAGTGTAGTAAATGCAATAAATAATTTATTTCAGTGCATGTTTTGGGGGGTATATGATCATATTTTGGTGAACAAACCTAAATTGAATGCACTAATAAAAGAAAATCTATCCACTATTAGTGACACCTAGAAAAAAAGCACACTACTGCACCATTTTAATAAATCAAGATTAATAAAACATGAGACAAAATGGCCAAAATATATTCTGTGTAGCTCTTTGAGTTGAATATCTCCAGACTGATACTCTAGTTGTCAGATAATGGTCAGACTTGACAGATGAACACAATAACTTGCTGTTGTGATGAACAATAATATTAAGCTCAGAGAAGACAGTATATGGATGGTAATTTCTATTCATCTTGATTTCTCCTGTGTGCTTTTTCTGCGTACGTCAGAATGAATTGTGGCATTAATACAGTAAATTCATTTTCTCTTGGCTTAGTCCCTTATTTATCAGGGCTTGCCACAGCGGAATGAACCGCCAACTTATCCAGCATATGTTTTACACAGCGGATGCCCTTCCAGTTGCAACCCATCACTGGGAAACATCTATACACACTGATTTACACACACACTCATACACTACGGCCAATTTTGTTTATTCAATTCACCTATAGCGCATGTCTTTAGACTGTGGGGGAAACCGGAGCACCCGGGGGAAACCTATGTCAACACGTGGAGAACCCCGTTAATGTATTAATAATAGAAAATCCTGACCTTTTTTCTTTGTGCTCTACTTTTAGTGACTCACCTAGAAAAAAGCACACTACTGCACCATTTTAACAAATCAAGATTAATAAAACATGAGACAAAATATATTCTGTGTAGTTCTTTGAGTTGAATATCTCCACACTGAAACTCAGATAATGGTCAGACTTGACAGATGAACACAATAACTTGCTGTCAATGAACAAAATCATATTTACCTCAGAGAAGACAGTACATAGCTGGTAGTTTCACATTTATATTCATCTTGATTTCTCGTGATCTTTTTCTGGGTGAGTCAGAAGAACTGTGGTGTTAATACAGTTTCATGAATGCACAGAGACTAACATGGTTAGGACTTTTTTTTTTACTTACACTTGAAATATACAACACAAGTTGCATTGGGCCATTCTAATGTTTGCTTGCATTCATAATTATTTTTACAATCTTTTTAAAAAGTATTTTTGGGAAATGCTTTTCTTGTTTTTGTTTTATTACTAGTTCCATACATTCCACCCCAAATTTAAAATGTCTCCAAACTGAAAAACGGGTTCGTTTTCTGCATTTAAACTATAATTTCTTACTTTTATCGCCCTTGAAGTCTTATAAACAGTATCTCTCGCCACATTGTATGTTGTTAGGAATGAATCATTTAGCAGATACTTTAATCCAAAGCCACTTGCTTAAACAAGTACACTTAATACAGGCACCAGCCATCAGTAATGAAGTGCTTTACTCAAGGGCACAATAACAGCAGCTCATCGCTTGCTCCTTTTAGAGACTGAACCGCCAAACAGCTCTACGCTTTACCACCTATAACACACAAGATTAAAAACAAGGAAACAAGGACACCCCAGGGGTCAATGCTGAGCATCCATCTGCTCCTATCAGATTCATGGCTCTTTTTAGCATTTACAATGATTTGAAGATGGGATAGGAAATAGGAGGAGAGATTTGGATTGATATGTGGCTCTTTTAGGATTTATGGAGACTTTCAAAGTGGCAGATAAACATATGCCAGTATTCAATAATATAATATATCGTCGTAATGAACATAAATGATATTGTTAACATGGCCACTTTAAAATAGAGTGAATCATTTTGTATTATTTTAATTGTCTTTTAAGTATATTCAGATTGTTGTATTTCAGTGGTTGTTCATCACAGCACCAAATGCTTAAAGATTAATAGGCTGTTTATATTCAAACATTAATATTTTCACATTACATCCCAGCAGGCACAGAATGTCAACATAACGTCAGATTGATGTTGTACCCCAGCGTCGTGGGACGTTGCATTTTCTTTGGAAATGAAAATTGGGTTGACGTCAGAACCTAAAGTCAGGCCGACGTCAGTGTCCAATGTCGGACAGACGTTGCATTTTGATTACTTTCCATCGCAACCTAAAAACAACGAAATATCAATGTCTAATGATGTTACAGCTTGACGTTGTGTGTACTTACCACTATGATATCTATCAGATGTTGGATTTTGGTTGCCATACCTGACGAATAAATGTCTGTATTTGACGTCAATATGACGTTGGTTTAAGATGTTGGCTCGACGTTGGATTTTGGTCACTTTCTAACACAACCTAAAAACAACCAAATATCAACGTCTAATGATGTTACAGCTTGATGTTGTGTGGATGTTACCACTATGATGTCTAGATATTGGATTTTGGTTGCCATACCTGATGAATAAATATCAGTATTTGACGTCAATATGACGCTGGTTTAAGATGTTGACTCAACGTTGGATTTTGGTCACTTTCCAACAACCTAAAATCAACAAAATATCTTTGTAATTTTCACGTCGTTGTTGGACATCAAAATAACATTGTCCTTAGATGCTGGTGACCTAAATCTAACCTAATATTATTGTCTTATGATGTTGTGTGCCTGCAGTGATGACATGAATGAGATACTGATTAAAAATACTCTATTTATTGGCCTGTTGTTTGTTAAAAAATTTACAATAATGCTCCATTTGTTAACATTACACTCCAAACTACTTATATAAAATAAGCTGAAACAACACAATTGCGGAGAGTTTTTTGAGGAAACTTAATAGTTTTATGTTCAATCTACTGAAATAATTTACGTTAACTTAATGGATTTATGTTGGGACAACATGAATGAATTGTGTGGAACCCAGCATTCATTACAATGGCATTTATTCATCTTGGGGGATGTTAATTTCTTCATTAATACCTAATAATATCCTATTACAATCAAAAGTTGTAATTGTTTTATTAGATGAAGCTAATCACAAGGACCAAACAGAATCTGTGGGCATTTTTTTTTGCTATTTTTGAGCAGATTTATGTAAAAAGATTTAAGCGGAATAATTTTTGGTAGTATCATAACTGAAAAAACTTAATATATGAAATAAAAAATACTGCCTTTTTAACTTTTATTTAATGTTTACAATGCAAATCCAATTAGATCCACTTATTTGGTTAACAAAGCAAGTCTCTCATATAATATCTCTACTAAAAAACAGAAAATATGACTTTACAAACTGTATTGTAAATAAATCATATGAGCATTTTCATATTAGCCAATAATATTACTGAAATGAATAAAAAAACTGAATAAATATAAATGTACATACATTTACACAAGTAAACATATAGACTCAATGATTGGCTAAAAATGTATCTAAAACATATCTAATAATAAAGTTCAATAGTTTTTTAACTAACATTAACATAATAATTGTATTAAATGCAATTATTTCTCCCTGATGATTTTAATGTTCCAAATAACATTTAATGAGACTTTATTGTAAAGAGCTATCTATTTTACTTTATCATCCTTTTGTATTTGAATTTTTGTAAAGATTTGTTTACTCTCAACGTTTATATGGATAAAGCAATGTTCAAAAATGATTTTTGTTATACCTTATATCAGTGTTTCGCAACCACGTTCCTGGACGACCATCAGCTCTGCACATTTTCCATGTCTCCTTAACCAAACACACCTGATTCAGATCATCAGCTCATTAGCAGAGACTGAAAGACCTGTAATGGGAGTGACAGACAAAGGAGACATCCAAAACATGCAGTGCTGGTGGTCCTCCAGGAATGTGGTTGAGAAACACTGCCTTATATAACCTTTTTTTTTGCAGTTTAGGTCAATACCGTGATAATACCATATATCGTGATAAAAGCTTCAGCAATTAATCGCAACAAGAAATATTTATACCATCTTAAGCCTAGTAACAGGTTACACCTGCTTAGAATAATGTATCAGAAGTGTGCCGGTCATTTAAATAATGTTTCTGTGTGTGTTTGCAGGTACAGCTTCTGATTAGCCGATGCCGTTGTCCATCTCAGTTCCCCATGGTGAAGGTATCGGATGGGAAATACAGGGTGGGAGACTCCAACACGCTCATATTTGTGCGGGTATATGAAACTGCTTTTTTTTTCGCATTTGATCAATTTATATGCTCTATAGAGATTTCAATGGTAAAAAACTGTAAAACTGCTACAGTAAATCTAACCGTAATCTGGTTAACAGTAAGTTTCCTTAATATATATGGTGAATAACAGTTAATTGACTTCACTTTTTATGCTTTTTGTTGACATTACTATGGTTCTTTTAAGACTTTTAAGATCAGTGATGTACATTACAGCTTTATGTTACATCTAATGTTGATAAATAATGTTTATTTCAATACTAATTTCATGTGTGTTACCATTATGGTGTTTAGTATTTGTGTGAATGACACTGAGCATCTTCTATATATTAGCAGGTTTCTCTGCTTGGGAAAAGTTTGTTTGTGATAAGCATTGGTTCATTATATGCCATTCTCATCACCATATGTTTATGGTTGTGTTAGCATGTCTGTGTAGCGAAAGATATGATGTGTAAATGTTAGTACTTCAAAACACGGGTGTATTAACACTATAAATTAATGAAATACAGTACTTTACCGTAAAAATTAGAATTACTTTTATAGTTTGTACTGTATTTTTAATGGCGAAAAACTCAACCACAGCTGTCGTTTTTTTTTTTACTGTAGATTTTACGGATTTTTTTTACAGTGACCCAGATGTTAAAACAACATACAAAACATGCCAATAAACACAAAAAATGCTAATTGATCACATCAGTAAACTCATGAAAAAAAAGAAAAGTTATTTTGTTAGGAAATACAAGGGTATATGAATGAAAAAAAAATATTGCACTAGAGGTGTGTAATATGTATCATCTACAATAGTGTCGTAATTGTTATTGTAACAATATGCTAGCTAAAATTGTTAAATAAGTCACTCACTTCCCAAAAAACAAGCAAAACATGTCTTGAGAGTACAAAAGGTTTAGCTGTGTCATGAATGGAATTGATGGAAGGAATTCATTACATTAAAAGCAAACATTAAAAGCGCTGAATGCCAAAAAAAAAAGCTAATTGACTTGATGTCAAAACCTTGACGTCTATTTGACATCCACATATTGATGCCCTTTTGACCACCAAAATAACGACACAAAAAGTATTGTAATACGAAAAGTTTGATTCATCTGAAAGTTTACACTGCATTTTTTATCCCTAAGATGCATGTAAACTACCGTGATGTCAAAACAACATCAAAAAACACATCGAAAACATTAAAAATGCAAATGGATTTGATGTCAACCCAGCAGGCATGGATGTCAACATAATGTCAGATTGATGTTGTATCCCAATGTCGTGGGGACGTTGTATTTTGTTTGGAAATGAAAATCGGGTTGATGTCAGAACCCAATGTCAGGTTGACGTCAGTGTCCAACGTCCAACCTAAAATCAACCAAATATCAACGTCTAATGATGATATAGCTTGACGTTGTGTGGCCGTTAACAATATGATATCTATCAGACATTGGATTTTAGCAGCCATACTTGATGAATAATTGTCTGTATTTGACATCAATATGACGTTGGTTTAAGATGTTGGGTCGACGTTGGATTTTGGTCACTTTCTAACACAACCTAAAATCAACGTCTAATGATGTTACAGCTTGATGTTATGTGGACGTTACCACTATGACGTCTATCTGATGTTGGATTTTGGTTGTCATACCTGATGAATAAATGTCAGTATTTGACGTCAATATGACGCTGGTTTAAGATGTTGAATTTTGGTCACTTTCTAACACAACCTAAAATCAACCAAATATCAACGTCATTTGACGTCATTATTGGACATCAAAATAACATTGTCCTTAGATGCTGGCTAGACATTGAATTTTAGTCACCTGACATCACAACCTAAATCTAACCTAATATTGTGTGCCTATTACCTTGATGTCAAAACGACATCAAATTGACATCTAACATTGGCGTCACATCAAAAATCAATTACAAGACTGTCCTGTAATCGATTATTGATGTGTTTTTGGTGCCAATATTAGATGTGATGTCATTTTTACATCAAGGTAGTCAATTGACATCAAATCCATTTGCATGTTTTGATGTGTTTTTTGATGTCGTTTTGACATCAAGGTGCCCGCTGGGTACTCTTATTCCTGTCTGTCTGCTTGGAAATGTGTCGATCCATCAGTGTCACTGAAATATTTCTTTTACTGCTTTGTTGACAAGAAATGGAAGAGGATCTGTTTTGAGGATACCGTAAACTGAGATAAATGGCTTCTAAACAAACACACAATCAACTGCAGATGGAATTTGCTCATAAATTTTTATTAAGGTGTGTGCGTGCGTGTGTTTGTGTGTGTGTGTGTGTGTGTGTGTGTGTGTGTGTGTGTGTGTGTGTGTGTGTGTGTAGATTTTGAGGAATCATGTTATGGTGCGAGTGGGCGGCGGATGGGACACCCTGGAGCACTATCTAGACAAACATGATCCCTGCCGCTGCACTTCTCTCGGTACGTGAACATGCACACAAACACACACCTACATCAAATTAGCATCAGAAATGATGTAAACAGTCAAAGGGTTGTGGTTGTTTATCATGTATCTATTATTATTATTATTAATATTATTATTAATATTATTATTATTATTATTATTATTATTATTATTATTATTATTATTATTATTATTATGGGTGAGCTATCTTACCTTTAAGATCAGTTTGGCATAATGAAGTATATCATGAGACACTTTCGTGGGATGACTATTATTTTTTCAAAACACACAGATTTACTTAGATTTATGCAAATGCTCTGTTTTGGACATAAGAAAAATCCTGTCAGGGTTTATAAAAGAAATAAGCATCTCTTTCAGATGAAGCATTTATGGAAAAAGAATTTAATTAAATCATGCATCGTGATTTACTACAGAAATAAGGAACATAAACTGTTAAATTAAGCTGGATCTTGTCTCTCCACCTTGCAGTGTGGTAAAGTGAAGCTGTTATTGTAGTCACATGACTGTGTTGATACCATATATATTCACATTAGATGTCGCCTTGGTGTCTATTGGAAAGAACGGGTCAATACAGCCGCTATTTTAGTACAGGGTAGCTGTACTAAATGATAATTTTACATCCCCGTTATGAACCACTTGTTCACTTAGCTGACAATAATACAAGTTTCTAGCACCGCAGCGTCTTGTTGTCATATTTCATTTACGTAGTTTACTGATTTTATTTAATAAAACTAGCATAAGCCTAGTATTTAGTGGGAGTTGGTGCTACTTTGCCTTATGGTCAGTGCAGTAAGAGACTGTATTATCATTAATACTTGTTTCGTAAGTTCGTAACATACAAAAAACGCAAAAAATGAAATCTTACCTATGAAATGTTCAGCCTTTATGCTTTGTTTTCTTTGTTTGCTCGTTACAACACCCATACACAGCGCAAAAGTCCAGCATCTTCATATTGGCTTCAGTCTTGACTAGTGCGGTTGAATGACATTTGTCCTGGGGGCACTGTACAAATGTGGCGGCGTTATTATTGACGCATGCTCAGGGTCCGTATGCAATATCTAGTGTATATATCTATGTGTTGATACTCTGTAAATGTGTTGCTTTCTATTATGGTTTACTAAACTGGTCAAAGGTATTAGAAGAGAAAGATTTTTTGTGAAGTTTCACAAACTAATTTAGAGAGGAGCACGTGATATGATTAATCGCAGCTGGTCTCTCAACTATAATCATTAGTTAGCCAATCAGATTAATTCAAACTCACTGTAAGTAGCCTGGCTAAATCTACTCCCTTATCTTCGTTTTCTGAAGAACCCCCCCCATCCTTTTTGTCCTTTAACAGGGGGAGCTCTCGAGAACTACCTGATCTCGTACTCTCCTTACATGCTCATCGACCAGGCGGGAGCCCTGGGATCAATTATCTCCAAGCTCAAGGTTCTCTCTCGGGACAGCATGCCAAACCTGCTATTATTATCAAGCAATATCTAAGTGCGAACTCTTGAAATGTCTTTTAAAGAATTGTCTTCTGCTCACCAAGCCTGCATTTATTTGATCCAAAGTACCGCAAAAACAATAAAACCTTGAAATATTTTTCACAATTTAAAATCATTTTCTATTTGAATATATTTTAAAATCTAATTTATTGTAATTTCTTGAATTAATATTTCAGACTCATGAACCTTCAGAAATCATGCTGATTTGCTGCTTAATGTTTTATTAGTATGTTGAAAACAGCTGAGTAGACTTTTTCAGCTTTTTTTGATGAATGGAAAGTTCAGAAGAACAGAATAGAAAACTACAGTATTCTGACTTAAAAAAATGTATTTATCATCACTTTCGATCAATTGAAAGCATCGTTGCTAAATAAAAGTATTCATTCATTTTTTTTTCCGGCTTAGTCCCTTTATTAATCTGGGGTTGCCACAGCGGAATGAACCGCCAACTTATCCAGCACATGTTTTACGCAGCGGATGCCCTTCCAGCTGCAACCCATCCCTGGGAAACATCTACACACGCTCACTCACACTCATACACTACAGACAATTTAGCCTAGCCAATTCACCTGTACTGCATGTCTTTGGACTGTGGAGGAAACCGGAGCACCCGGAGGAAACCCACGCGAACGCAGGGAGAACATGCAAACTCCACACAGAAACGCCAACTGACCCAGCCGAGGCTCGAACTAGCGACCTTCTTGCTGTGAGGCGACAGCACTACCTACTGCACCACTGCGTCGCCCAAATAAAAGTATTACTTTCCATAATTTTAGTGTAAAATGTTAAAAAAGCTATTTATTACAGTTAAATGACGACTTCTGATTGTTCTTTCTAATCATCAAAGAATCCTGATGAAAAATACTCAAATGTTAATAGATATTGATAATAATAATAATAACTTCAAATACTCTAGTTTTGAAATCACAGGAATAAATTACATTTTAAAATATATTCAAATTGTAAACTGTTATTTTAAATAGCACAAATATTTCAAAATTATACTGTTTTTGCTGTACTTTGGATCAAATAAATGCAGGCTTGGTGAAAAAATTTGACTTTAAAAAACATTAAAAAATTGTACTGTTCTAACACTTTTGACCAGTAGTGTGTGTGTGTGTGTGTGTGTGTGTGTGTGTGTGTGTGTGTGTGTATTTTTTTAATTGGATAAACATATTATCGCACTCAGTTGGGTGCATAACTAGAACAGAGTTCATACACATTTTTACTACTAAAATTCCATGACTTTTTCCAGGAAATTGTCATGACCTAATGTTTCATGTAATGTCTATGTATGCGTGGTAAATAATAAGAAAAACAATGCACGTTCAAATTTATTACAGCATATCATATATTGATCATATATTTATTTTTATATCTATGTAAAATGTATGTAGATAATGCTTACACTGCACTAATAATGTGAGAGCATGCTTTTGGCCAAGGACAGAAAAAAGGCACAGACAACTAACCTATATTCAGGTATACAAATGTTTGTTAAGCTAATTTCCATGACTTTTCCAAAACGTTTCCAGGCCTGAAAAATGCCATGTCAATATTCCATGACTTTTCCTGGTTTTCCATGACCGTATGAACCCTGCTAGAAGAGAGAACATTTTCTCCATTCATATTAATTTACTTAGAATCTCCTGTAAATCACCTTCACTACCATCGAGAGTACTGCAATGCCATTCTAATTTGCCCTGTTGAGTAAATATGGCCTGTAGTATTTTTAACAAACTTCTTTTAGGAATTAGATCAATATTTCCTGAAAATCCTCCATTTATTTCTTTTATCAGTCCATAAGTTGACAGCTCGTCCAGTTACTCCTGTCCATGAAATCAAAGAGCGCTTAACCTCACCACGACATGACGGCCAGTGTGCATCTCAGACCACTCTCATGCTGAGCCGAACTCAGTCTCCTCTACAGTCAATTTTCTGGACCCCTTCAACAGCCTACAGAGGCCAGAAAGGATGGCCTTCTCCTCCACGCTCCTCCTGTTCATCCGACCCTGAACATCAGCCCACCCGCCGGAGAAACACCAGCTCCTCTCCTAACAAGTAAGTGCCCAGTGGGAGTCATGAAATAAAAGTTTGTTAACCCTCTGGTGTTACGTCACGCTTGTGGTTTTGATGATCAAAAAGGGACAAATGCCTGTAAATTACCCTCTGTGTTCATTCATTCGTTTTCTTTTTCGGCTTAGTCCCTTTATTAATCTGGGGTCGCCACAGTGAAATGAACCGCCAACTTATCCAGCATATGTTTTACGCAGCGGATGCCCTTCCAGCTGCAACCCATCACTGGGAAAACCCTTTGTGTTTTTTAGTAAAATCAATAACATTTATTTTTGTTTAATAATATTTTTTCTATATTATTTTGCATTTTGAGAGGGTTTTGTGGTAATAATTTGTGCAGTAATTATCTTTCATTTTCCCCCATTGAAAACAATGTAATGTTTATTTGTAGTTATTTTTTTCATTATTGCTGTATTTCCTGGTAAAACAGACTGCCATACAAAAACAAAAGGCAGATTAGCACCATATTGTAAAAAAATGTATTGATAAGCTGTAACTGCTATTACTATCTCTACAAAGTTGCTTGTGAATGTTTTAGTTGTTTAGACATTACTAGAGGATTGTGGATTTGAATCTACATTTAGACAATCTTAAAAAAAGACTTTTTTAACAAGTTTCAAATATTTATTGTTTGAAAAGGTGATTTGAAGTGTAAATTTTTATATTATGATTGCAGTAAAATCTGTATAAAGTGCTATAAAGAGACTACGCAAAAGCCTTAACATTTTGTATGATGCTGTGTGTGTGTGTGTGTGTGTGTATTTCACACTTAGGGCCCTATCATACAACCGGCGCAATAAGGTGCAAGACTTGTTTGCCGCGTTTTGTTGTTATTTCCAGCCCAGCACAACCCTAATTTTCACATATTGCGCCACGCTGTTTAAATGGCAAATCCATTTGCGACACTTTGTGGACTCATGGATGTGCTGGTCTAAATAGGAGGTGTGTTAAGGTGCATTGTTTGCGCGTTGCTATTTTGAGGAACTGAAATAGACCGCGCCACTGACCAACTAAAAGCTGGTCTAAAGTCCAGCGCAGAGCGCATTAGTTATGTGCCTATGCAGGTCCAAAACGCGTACACATTGCTTAATACACACAGGATGTACAGCAATACACAAATATCTTTACATATAAAAAAAATAATAAAGGATTAAAATGTTACAAAAATGATTATTTTCTACATAAATATAAAAACCACTACCTCCATGCCTTCTTCATGTCAGGGGGCTCTTTTCAGTTTATTCATGACAATTTGCTTAATTTTATTATTCTTATTATTATAATTTATTATATGCATATTTATATTTGTTTTAATAAAAACAAGTTTAGATTTGTCCAGCTGTCGGGTTTTAGAGACGTATGCATCTCCATATGGGGCATAAGAATAGGACGTGTGTTTGGATATAACTCAGTTTTTTTGACCACACTTCATTATTATTGTTCATTTATTCATTTGCTGGAAATTAGAACTATGCAGAAATAGTTTTGAAACAAATCTTTGTGCTTAACAAACAAAATTAAATATGTAGGCTGATGGATGTCTTCAGTGGAGTGCGTACGACACCGCTTTCTTATCCACGAAAGTAAAGGAGTAAATTAAAGAGTAAAAGTAAAATAAAGAGAAAGTATTCAGTTTTTCCTCTTACAAGGTCTGCCATGTAAATAGCAAATGTGCCATGGCACTACGCAACTGACTCTTAAAGGGAATGTAAGATGAGATGTTTTAATGCACGCTATGCTCAAAACACACCCATAACTCATTAAGAGAATAAGCACAACCCTGTCAAGGTGCTTGTTTACTATGGGCAATATGGCATATTGGCATTAGAGTCAGCAGCACAACACGAAAACATTGTATTGTCCCTAGTAAATGTGCATCTTGATCTAGTACAGGAGTCATTGGCAAACAAAGTGGTTTTTACTGTTTTTTTAGCACACAAAAGTGTTCATGGAGTTTCATATGATTACAGGTGAACCACTAAAGTCACATGGAATGTTTTGATAATAGCTACGTCTCCATCCAAAGATGTGAATTAGATTTATGCGCAAAATCGAATGAGTCAAAGAGAACAAAATCGTGACTTCCTGATAAGCTGGAGCCAAATATCAAAAAGAAAAATGTAGTTTGCATTAGTAGAAGCCACTGTGGGTCTTTTTTCTTATATAATATTTATTTGCACCTCAGAAGACAAAGACATAATGCAATGAATGTCGAGACCAATTTTTTAGAGCGCAGATGCTCAAGATGACAGACTTTGGCTAAGACATTTTAGAATAACCAAAACAACATTTCTGATGTTGTTTAATGTGGTCGGTGCAGTAGTTTGTCCATTAATGCCGTCCCATGGCACCCATTTTTGTTATTACAGGATTTGTTAAAACAAATTGCGTTTTAATACGCATGCTGGAATTTATTTCTGAAATGTTTTTCCATCCTAGTTTATGCACATTTTTTCTATAGGATAAAAGTTTTTCCTATTTACTTGTGCGCAAACATTTTTTTTATGCACAATTTCAAAATGTATGAATATCTTGGCACTAACATTAACCATTTTTTAATGCAATATTCCAAAATGTGCATAAAAAGAAAGGAAAGATAGCTAGTGTTTTTGGTTCCTTTTCTGGACTTTGAATGTCTCTAGACCATCTATTGAGGATGAAGTAGCTCTCGGATTTCATTTAAAACCTCTTAATTTGTTTTCCGAAGATGAACGAAGGTCTCAGGGGGTTGAATGACTTGAGGATGAGTAATTAAGAACAGAATTTTCATTTTTGGGTGAACTAATCCTTTAAGCAGTACCTAATCCATTTTGATTTTCAAGTTGGCATGAAATTAAAAAGGTTTAAATTTATTTATTTGACCTTGTAATTTTTTATTTCATAGGTCATAGGTTTGCTAAAAACCTGTCACTTCTTACAAATGAAAAGTAATTCAGATCTGCCTCCATCCAGTACACAAACGATGGATAGTATCAAGTCTGTGGCCTACATCATAATACAGAAGACATTTTGTTTGCTACTTCTGTTACATTGCAATTTCTAAACAAAAATGTCCTTGTGTATATAGATACAGTCAGAACTTGTTAAAATCAGATTGGTCTAACAGAAAATCTTTCTCGCGGGCATAGATCTGCCTGGCAGGATGATAGAAATCCACTTAAACCCTTGGATTTTCACAAACACATTACTTGTTGTCTGAGGTTTGTGAACCTGACAGAAACAACAGCCAGAATCTAACGCATAAACATAACAATGGGTTTTTGTGCAAGACAAAGAGAGAGACAGACTGTGATATTTTTTATTTAATTAGCATCTGAGTTCACCCAATTTAACAAACATGTTCCACTTCATCATAACATCTCATTATCAATGTCACGCTTTTAGCGAAGACCAATCTGCAAGAATGTAATTATAGATGCTATTATTTCATATTCCCATAGTCTCTATCTTTCACAGTTAATGACCAACACATTTAATGTCGGCTGTTGAATTATAGCAATAAAATTAGTAGAATAACAAAAAGAGACTCATAGGATTCATTCAAAATTCAAGAAATGAACATGGTTAATGTTGTGCCTTGGTTTATTTGTGTAGTAATGTATACTAACTCAACATTAGCTTGCTAGACTGTTATTTTATAACCTTAATCAAAAGAGACTGTTTCAGTGAAGATTACTGTCTGAAATTATATGTCCATATTGTTTTTATATGCAATACAAGCTGCCGGCAGCTAGCTCTCTGCAACTCTCACACGGTCGCCCACTGAAGCTAAGCAGAGTTGCGCATGGTCAGTACTTGGATGGGAGACCACATGGGAAAGCTAGGTTGCTACTGGAAGTGGTGTTAGGGAGGTCAGCAGGGGACGCTCAATCTGCGGTCTGTGTGGGTCCTAACGCCCCAGTATATTGATGGGGACTCTATACTGCTCAGTGAGCGCCGTCTTTCAGATGAGACATTAAACCAAGGTCCTGACTCTCTGTGGTTGTTAAAAATCCAAAAATGTCCTTCAAAAAAAGAATAGTGGTTTAACCCCGGCATCCTGGCCAAATTTGCCCACGGGCCTCTGACCAATCATGGCCTCCTAACCATTCCCATATTATAATTGGCTTCATCATTCTGTCTCCTCTCCACCAATCTGCTGGTGTGAGGTCTGGCCCAATATGGCTGCCGTCACGTCATCCAGGTGGATGCTGCACACTGGTGGTGGATGAGGAGATTCCCCCCAATGTGTGTAAAGCGCTTTGAGTGTTCAGAAAAGTGCTATATAAATGTAAGGAATTATTATTATTATTATTATTATTATATTCATTCCATTATTTCACAAGTGTGCACCACACATATTATGTGAGAGTTTGCATTTATCTGTCATTTCTTACATTTCACTTCTTTCCAAAGTTCTCCATTAAGTATGTTAATGGGCATTATGAGAAAAGAAAATCGGAAAAGTAAACTTTTTGGGAGCAGAAATTGGCGAAATGAGAGATTACAGTGAGATTCAATAAAAATAAAAGAAAAATATGTGAATTTTGAGGTGAGCAGAAGTGGTGTCTGCATGGTGCATTTAAACCTTCATTAAATGTGGTCAGAATCATCTAAAAATGTATCACAGAAATTGCAAATGCATAAATGAGGACACAAAGTACTACTCATAGTAATCCTGCAAATAAATTGACCCTTCGCTAAGCCCGCCCTCCTTAGTTACTGTTGTTATGCCTGTCAAGCTTTTGTACCTGGCACATCTATTTCAATATGTAGGTGCCAATGTCAGACATTTCCAGGCATATAATTAGTCATTTTTGGCGAACAGGTGAAATATTTGAAAAAGCCAGACTGCAGTATGCATTACAGGGGTATATTCAACAGCTTAACGTTAGTTCATGCACAGCAGGAGAGGTGAAATTTAAAAACAATCTAATAATAACAAATTAAACCGAGATTTATTTTTTTTAGCCAAAAAAAGCCTGATAGATTAATTGTTGTTCAATGAAATATAGCGTTACTAATCGACGAGGAAACAAGCATGGACAGTGCTTCTACATAATTCATTTATAGAAAAAGGGAAATGGATTTGTGCCAAATATTAGCATCATTGACCCATAACAATGTACAGTAGCTATAACTGTTAGTATGTTTGTGTGCTTTTTATACCGTTTCTATTCTAATTTGCAGTTAAGTGGAAAAAATAAAGAAATTGAAATGCAAATCAAAGTATAAATAGCAGACGTGAACAAATAAGATTTTCCCTACCAGTAAATATTAATCCGACACCAAATATAAAAGCAGACATTATAACGTCGTGACCAATGACTAAATCTCTAAAAGACAGATGAAAACGTTGGTGAATTGTAGCTCTCACATTGACATGAGGGTTATAAATTACTCAAAAACAGCTGCGGGTGAAGTATTTTAATTGATCGCAAGTGCTCAGTTTATGATCATATCTCTGTTTTGTTCTGTTGACGTTGAAATATTCATAGCTTGCAACAGATGGAAATATAACTGGATTGTGCTCGCTCTTACAGCTATTGCAAGGGCCTAATATCGAGCGAAAAAAAAAAGAAAAAGACATATGTGAAACAAAACCTGCTTTGTATTTTTGTAGGAAACACAGTTTAGATCTTTTTAGGGTAAGAGGTGTGTGTGAGTTATTGCCGTCGATCACTGAATGTGTCAGAAATATCGAAAACAAAACTAACTTAACCCCGCTTTTTTAGTGCCCCTCACACAGATTGATCCACGCTGGCATTTCTTCCCTTGGGTTTTAGGTTTTAGAAAGGGAAAACCGGTATCAGATTTGCACAATCCATATGCACAACGCTTTGGCTTGTTTCCCTTGCTTGAAAGCTTGACAGACCTCCTGCGCGTAGCTATGGTTGCTAAGCCACAATTGGTGTGTGGTGGTTTTCGGGTGTGGCTTAGTGAAGGGTCAATTGTTATATTGTACTTCCAATAGGTCTCTATTTCATCTAACCCCTAAAAAAACATGTACTTAATCATGAAACCTGTGACCCTAAATATGTGATACTCAGCAGGTGTTGAGTAAGCATAAACTATACTGACAAGTCTCTGTGTGGATTTTTTTTCAGATTAAGAGAGAGACCAGGTACTCCTCATGTTTACACTTGTCCTGACAGTAAAGACAGCTTGAAGACAAACTCCACAAGTAGGAAAGGCAGAGATGCAACACGGACCCCACCAGTACCTCGCCTCACGAGCAGTCTTCCACGGGCCAGCCATCATCCTACCACACCCCAGCCTGAGATACAGCGTCCTCAAACTCCTGTCGTTTTTCAGAGAAACCTCAGTCAGGTCCAACCCCAGCAAGTGCCTGAGAAGAATCTGGGCCAAACCTGGACCAAATCACAGTTTGTTTCCAAACTGAGACAAAATTCCACAGCTGGAGGAAAAGGACGAGAAAATCAGGATAGAGCGGATTCACAAGAAAGTCCCAGCAGGACTCTCCAAAATATACATTCATATCCCAAACCTCCAAACATCACAGTTGAGGAGCCAGAGGACAACGAGGGTCCCAAAAACAGAAATTTCAACCGCACCTTTTCTCCTTTTAAAGGGCTGATAGGAACGATCTCAGAAGCACAATTTAACAGACCTAGAACTCAAGCTAAGATCCCACAAGAAGAGTCCTCAGAAAAAGCAAATATTCTAGATGTAAATAAGAGAGGACAAGTTGAACATGCAGCTGATAGAGCGTTGAGCAAAAAGGTACAGCACTTGGTCCTACCAGTGCGGTCTCACCTCATCAGCTCAAGTAAATCTTCCCAAAGGCTGCTTGAGTCTCAAATGTCTAAAGCAAATTTAGAAGGTGAAGATAGAGGAACTGATAGAAGTTATCTCTTCACTCCTCCTCCTCTTAGTCCTGCTCAGGAAGCAATCCTCTACAAGAGCCTAGAGGAGGAGATCTTGGCCAATCTACAGCAGCTAAGCATCGACTCGGAAACCAGCACTAGCTCTGATGAGAAGCATCACAATGAGACTCCCAAGAATTCAAGAAAGATATCACCTGACTATTGTAAAACCTCCAACAGATCTGCAAGTCTTGATCGGGCAACTCCTACCCGTGGAAACAGGGTTTTTGATGCAGTCATTGCTGAACTCTCTGGAGGCCAAAGGAATTTAGAGAAGGTGTCAATTGAGAAATGGGTGAACACTCTTCCTAAGGGTCTCAAAGGCAAGATGGAGGACAGTCACGCTACCACACACCACCTAAAGCTCTCTAAACCTTGTATGACCAGTTCTTGGTCTTCATTGGGATCTAGTATGGATTCAAAGGAGACTGCTGAAATTGTAATGGTGCAAGTTGAAAACTCCAATTTCGAGACTAAAATTCCCATCGGCAGAGTGTCTAGTTTAGGAAATGAACATGTGAAGAAGCAGAGAAGCTCTTCGTTCAAACAAAGGAGATCCTTAAGGAAGCCGGAGAGAGTGCCGTCCATCTTCAAGCTGAAACTAAGACCCTGTGTTCGACCAAGACGTGACCTCAGGTCTGACCAGAAGCCTTCAAAGATCCCGAAACCGGTTTTCTACAAAAAAACGAGCTGCAGAGATGGCGGCTCTCACAACCTGAGAAGAAACAATTCCCCACATGGGTCTTTCAGGACAGACAGCTCTCCAGGAAACAATTGGAGTAAATCAAAATCTCAGGTCCCAATAATGAGGAAAATAAAGTGCCAAGGATCAAGCAAGGAGCTTCCTGCAGAACACGATCTGGAATCCTGGGTTTAATTGACAACCCAGAATTGAAGGCTTGCAATTTTGGAGTTTTGACAGCCAAATCAAATAAGCTATATGTTAATCAGGGACTAGGAGAAGAGTTCATGTCTTCAAAATTTACCTTTACATCACCTTCATCATAGATTAAAGTTGTCTTAGACTATTTGGTGATTTTTTTATACGTTTACATATGAATTATTGTATTGTACATACAGAGGTTAGGCAATGAAATGGAAACACTGGCCAATATATTGTGGTTATATACAACCTTCACACATTTATTGTTTAAAAACCTCTCTGGCAGCTATAGTTTTAATGCCGTAGCAAAGGAGCCATGTTGTTTCTGACACATATTTTAAGGGATTTTTGTTGTTTTGCATTAATCTCTGTGGTCCAACTAATGATCATGTAGATGTAAACTATATGCACTATGTTTCAAAGACCCCGTTTAGAAGTGTTTTCATCAAACCAATCAATTTTTTTGGTCACAAAAACTGAATAAAAGAAACTGTTTTGATTAAATTCCAACCCAAATGGTCACCAGAGACTGATCTGAAAGTTCTGTTAATACCAGATGGAAAAGAAATGCATCTCAGCTAACCTTTTGTAATCAGATCACTAAAGATGCTTTTTAAAACCAGGCATAAACAGGGCTAAGATGTTGACTTCAACAGTTCCTGCTGTACTCTTTACATGTATGGGTAAGTTTTGTCATGTTCAAAACCTCTATGTCTTATTTCTAAAGAACCCATAGGTGCTTGAAAGAATTACTTTGTACCATTTAATACATTTTCCTTCGGCTTATCCTCTTATTTATCGCCACAGAGGAATGAACCACCAACTATTCCAGCATATGTTTTACACAGCGGCTGCCCTTCCAGCTGCAACCCAGTACAAAGGAACACCCATACACTCCCACAATTACACACGCATTCATACACTACGGCCAATTTTGTTTACCCAATTCACCTATACCCCATGTCTTTGGACTATGGGGGAAACCGGAGCATAGGTTTTTACACATAAAACATATGCTCCCCCGCGGAAAACATGCAAACTCCCCACAGAAATGACTCTTGCTGTGAGGTGATAGTGCTAACCACTGAGCCACGCTAACTTTTTACCATAAAACTGGATTTTTAACTGGAGCCACATTCTAGAACTACTGACGGAAGCACCTGCTTTTTGTTGTATTCACACTACATGAACTGGAAAAAAAAAAAGATTTTAGCTATAGGAACTCCTTTTGGGGGAACTAGTGCTGCTTTTCCACTGCACGGTATGGTTTGGCACAACGTGGATTATTGCTATAGTTGTGCCGCCTCTAGTGCTGTGACATCACTGTAATTGCCACATAAACAAATGGCGAAACAAACTAACCCACAACACAAAGGCAGAGGAAACTACCAATGGAATGATGAAGTGGCTGACACTGACTATTTAAATATAGTGGGTTTGGTGTTTTGTGTTGTAGATCCAATTATGCTGGAAGTGACGATTCTCTCAGATCAATCAGTGATCAGCAGTGTGTATACATCCCATTTTGGCAATGGAAAAGGTGAGCCATACTGAACCGAACTGCATTGAACCATGCAGTGGAAATTCGCCTTTATTATCTCCTATTTCTAATGAAGTACAATAGGTACTACCAGTGATGTAAGTGTAAGCTGAATGCATGCCATTCAAAACACTGGAGTATTTTACCCAACAGTCCAAAGACATGCGCTATAGGTGAATTAGGTAAACAAAAATTGGCCGTAGTGTATGAGCGTGTGTGTGAATGTCAGAGTGTATAGGTGTAGGTTCCAGTACTGGGTAGGGCTGGGAGGGCATCCGCTGCGTAAACATATTCCAGAATAGTTGGCGGTTCATTCTGCTGTGGCGACCCCTGATAAATAAGAAACTAACCCGAAGGAAAATGAATGAATGAGGACATAAACATACAGAAAGCGAACATTAGTGGCATCTACAATAACCGTTTCCTTTGCCTGTCAGCTGGCTTAAGTCTCTTCAGTTTCTAGTGATGGTGTGAATACAAAAATGGCCCTATAGTGAAACATTTGTTCTCTGGAAACCAGTCTGATGGCTGCTTCATATAACAGTACTTCCCAACCCTGGACCTGTAGGCACACCAACAGTACATATTTTGGATGTTTCCCTTAACTAACCATATTGATTTTGTTAGCCATTGCTAGTTTTGTGGTGAACAATTCATCTATCATCATAGATATTTATATTACATGTCGCCTACGTTATTGCTGTCTATTGGAAGGAATGCGTCAATAGAGGCGTCATTTTGGTACAGGGTAGCGCTCCTTTGAAACGAATGTGAGAGCAAGGTGCAGTGGAGGACTGGCCATCCAGAGCCAGAGATATACACATATTTACATACATCTATGATCGGGAGTTTTCCCGGTGGTCAGTATGCAAATATTTTTTTTTAATTATATTTTACATCATGGCGACGCAGTGGTGCAGTAGGTAGTGCTGTCGCCTCACAGCAAGAAGGTCGCTGGTTCGAGCCTCGACTGGGTCAGTTGGCGTTTCTGTGTGGAGTTTGCATGTTCTTCCCGCGTTCGCATGGATTTCCTCCGGGTGCATGCGGTACAGGTGAATTGGGTAAGCTAAAATTGACCGTAGTGTATGAGTAAGAATGAGTGTGTGTGGTTGTTTCCCAGTGATTGGTTGCAGCTGGAAGGGCATTCGCTGCGTAAAACATATGCTGGATAAGTTGGTGGTTCATTCTGCTGTGGCGACCCCAGATTAATAAAGGGACTAAGCCCAAAAAAAAATGAATGAATGAATAAATGAATGAATTTTACATCACTTTTCTACATCGATGGTTAAGTGACTGCACGGGCATTGCCGACAAAGAGCGAGTGTTTGTATGCATGGAAATGTATTATCCTCCCTACCTGTTAAATTTAATCTAATCCGTGTCCTGAAACACACCCACTCTCCTGCTTTCACTTCTCATTTTAGCGCAGGGAGCGATTTCTTCCTGAATAAATCTCCGTTATGAATGACTCATGTGAACCATTGATATCCCTGCGTCTCATATCTACCTTTCTTATGGAAATGGTATATAACATTTATAATATTCAATAATTTAGGGTGGAAAGTGCACATTGAGGCACTGTTATGTTATCAGACAGGTACCCTTATCAGTTACTTCAAAAACTAGCTGTTACTTCACTTAGCTGACAATAAAAAAGTTTCTAGCACCGCAGCTTCTTGTTGTTACATCATTTACATTGTTTGCTTATTTTATTCAACAAAACTAGCATAAGTCTAGAATTTAGTGCAAGTTGGAGCTGCTTTGCCTTATGGTCAGTGCAGTAAGAGACTGTATTATCATCAATAACGTTACTTGTTGAGCACAAAAGTTCATAACATACAAAAACGTAAAAAATGAAATCTTACCTATGAAATGTTCTGACTTTATGCTTTGCTTTTTTGTTTGCTCAGTACTACACCCGTACACAGCGCTAAAGTCCAGCATCTTTATATTGGCTTCAGTCTTGACTAGTGCGGTTGAATGACATTTGTTCTGGGAGCACTGTACAAGTATGGCGGCGCTATTGACGCATGCTCAGTGTCCGTATGCGATATATAGTGTATATATCTATCATTAAGAAAAAAAATGCTCGTTCTTGTAATCTAAAATTGAAATCTGAAAATGTACTTTCTGTTTGGTTTCAGTTGAATTCTCAGATTTAGGCTGCGGTCACACTAGAGTTTGAGCATGTGAAATTCTGTCGTAAGGCGCTGCGAAAAGGGGCGGGATTAAACAAGATGATTAGACAGTAAAAAAAGCCAGCGATTGGTCCATGTTTTAAATTCCTGTCCTGAGAGGTCATGTTTTGATCTACGATTGGTCTCACGCAATCATGCGATTTCGCATGGTCAGAGTTCACCAAGCTTGAACTTTCCAACGCAGTGAACTGCGAAACTTGACGCACGAGTTTGAGTTTCCGGTCTGACGCATTTGTGTGCGTATGAATGGAAGTATATGGGGAGAAACGTGCAGTGTGACCGCAGCTTAAGTCTCTCTGAGGTATTGGGCGTGGCTAACATACTTAACCACGCCCCTCCAACTGTCCGTTTTGTCAGCGCTAAGACAACAAACAGAAATAGTAAGGAGAAGGTGTCTGTTCCCGATCTTTCTGAATGAAATGCCGACTTTACTACATCCAATCAGCTCGTGGTAAAAAAAACAAGCCACGCCCACTGTTTTCTCATTTGATTCTGTTTCTCTAGGAACTGCGTCACAAATACGAAAATAAAAACGGTCGCATGGTTGCGTCCGAAACCGCCTACTACTCAGTAGGTACTGCATTTGAGTTTAAACGTCATCTCGGCCATTAGAAAAGTACAGTCTATACAGTATGAATGTGAGCAGTGTGAATGGAACTAGGACGTACTACATCCGCCATTTTGTCATCATCACATGACCTACCTGCGTCAGTTGCGTTGCTTCACTCCCATTCATAAATTCCCTCGCAGGGCATGATGGGATAGCAGAGCGTGCATGGGATGCACACTTCAAAATCTCGCCAGAAGTAGTAAGTCATCCAGGTACTTCTCTTATATCGATTTACGAATTCTATGAATTTGGACATACTACTTGCCTCGCAAACTGATTTTAGTGTACTATATAGTATGGAAGTAGTAGTAGTTTTGGATGCAGCCCATGTCTATATTTGAGACTGAATTTTTTATGTCTTTACATTTTGTAGCCTGCTCTAAATATGTCACCCCTGGACAAGGTTTTGGCCTTGTGTGGCGTTTGTTCTTGTCACCAAGCTATAGCGTTTCTTCCTTGGTGTTTTCAAGTCACCTTGTGCTTCAGCGTTTTTCTGCTGCTGGTTTTTATAAATAACTCTTGGCATAAGTCTGGAGCTAATAATAGCCTCGTCAGAAGTGCAGTCTGTCACACTACAGCAGCTGTGCTCCCTTGCAACTTCCTTCTCCTTGTTCCCTCCCTTCAACCCCAGGCCCCTTTCATCCTGCTTTAACATCCCCAGACTCTTGTCAAGAAGAGAAACACTTTGAAGGTGATCCTCGAGAGCAGGATACTCCGAGGGCCTCCATTTTGTGGACAAAAAGATTCAATTCAGATTTTTTGGTGGGATTACCTTGAATTAAGAATAGCAGCATAAAATAAAATAAAAATGATTCTTGATTATTTGGGGATTAGTGAACATGAGTATGCTTTAACAGCAACTGCCCCACACAGAAGTCTGATATATGGAAATATATGCAAATTAGGAGATACAAGCTCAAATATGTACAGAAATGTTCAAATATATTAGATATAATTGTATATTTGTTCAGTTGTTAAAAGAGCTAATAATATCAACAAACATTAACATACTCATCATACTAGAAACATAGTAATAATATACTGTACCAATCAACACTAACAACATACAAACAAACATACTAATCATACTAGCAACATGCTAAATCTTACTAAATTCATGCTAACAACATGCTAATTCATAATAGAACCATACTAACAACATGCTAATTTAGGCTAGAAACATGCTAGCAACATGCCAATTCATACTATGGTACATGGTAATTTATGTTAGCAACTGCCTAGCAACCACTCAGAATACTTAGCAACCGCCTAGCAACACCTTAGCAACCACTCAGAACACCTTAGGAACCGCCTAGCAACCACTCAGAACACTGTGGAAACGGTCTAGCAACACCTTAGCAACCACCTAGAACACCCAAGCAACCACATAGCAACGCCTTAGCAACCACTCAGAACACCTTAGCAACTGCCTAGCAACGCCTTAGCAACCACTGAGGACACCATAGCAACTGTCTAGCGACACCTTAGCAACTGCCTAGCAACCACTCAGAATACCCTATCAACCACCTAGCAACACCGTAGCAATGACCTAGAACATCTTAGCAACCGCCTAGCAACGGCTTAGCAACCACTGAGAACACCATAGCAACTGCCTAGCGACACCTTAGCAACCACTTAGAATACCCTAGCAACCACCTATCAACACCTTAGCAATGACCTAGAACATCTTAGCAACCACCTAGCAACGCCTTAGCAACCACTCAGAACACCCTAGAAACTGCCTAGCAATGCCTTAGCAACCATTCAGAACACCCTAGCAACCACCTAGCAACGCCTTAGCAACCACTCAGAACACCATAGCAACTGTCTAGCAACCCCTCAGAACACCTTAGCAACCGCCTAGCAACCACTTAGCAATGCTTTAGCAACCGCTAAGCAACAACTCCGAACACCCTAGCAACCACCTAGCAACACCTTTGCAATGACCTAGAACATATTAGTAACCGCCTAGCAACACATTAGAAACCACCTAGCAACCAATCAGAACACCTTAGCAACTGCCTAGCAACACCCTAGCAACCGCCTTAGCAACCACTCAGAACACCCAGCAACCACCGAGCAACACCTTAGCAATGACCTGGAACATTTTAGCAACACCTTAGCAACCACCTAGCAACCAATCAGAACACCTTAGCAACTGTCTAGCAAGGCCTTAGCAACCACTTAGAATACCCTAGCAACCGCCTAGCAATGCCTTAGCAACCACTCAGAACACCCTAGCAACCACCAAGTAACACCTTAGCAATGACCTAGGACATCTTAGCAACGCCTTAGCAACCAATCAGCACACCCTAACAACAACCTAGCAATGCCTTTGCAACCACTCTAGCAACTGCTTAGCAACATCTTAGCAACCACCATTTCATCTTTAAAACGAACGCTACAGGGCAGTGTGACTTCGTTTCCTTTTCACGCTTACCAGCTGACCACTTACCCCCATATGGACGGCTTTTCCGCTGTAATCAGTTTGTCCCCTTAGCTCGCCATGTACGTCGGCGGACTTGAGACACAGAGAGGAGTTGACCGCTACAACTGGGTTTGAGTCCAGTGAAGAACAGTTCCAGAAAGCGGGTAAAACAAAAACAGAAGCCAAAAAATGAAATAAACAAGTAAATAACATGGTGAGAATGTGGTAAAATCTGAAAACATGGTAAAAATCAGACGAGGGCTTTTCTTTTCCTGCATTGCTTTTGAAAACACTGCGCTTAGGTTTAGGGAAGGAGGAGGGTGGGCCAGTCGATCGGTCAGTCATTCAGTTGACAGTGGCCTCTGGTGGATTTATGCGAGAAAAGCAGATGTGAATGGCACTCGTGAGAGAAATTTGAGAACTCAAAAAGCGTACACAGCGGCCTCTGGTGGATTCGCGAAAACAAAAACTGCAAAAAAACGTACCTCCTGGGACATATTTTGCTCTCTCCAGAAATGTATATAGAGGTACGTTTTCAGAATAAGTCTGGCTTGCTTAATATTGACCTTAAAATGGTTTTTAAAATTTAAAAACTGCTTTTATTCTAGCCAAAATAAAACAAGACTTTCTTCAGAAGACAAAATATTATAGGAAATACTGTGAAAAATTCTTTGTTCTGATGAACATCACTTGAAAAATATTTTGTAATTATTACGTATAATATGTAAATATTACCTATTTGTAATTCCAGTGATTGAAAAAATATATATAAGTGGCCATTTTTGCAATATTTCAAATTATATGTTGTAGGGTTGCATGGTTTACCGAAACCATGGTAGTATCACGATACCATGGCTGCAAAATACTGTAGTTTGTAAAGAGTAGTATCGTCATTAACGGTCTATCTACAATAGATAATGTAGCATGTGAAAAAGTCACTAAAATGCTCACACGCTGGTGCAACAATAAACCATTTTATTTTAATAGTCTGGAGCCCTTTAAGGTTGCACGTTTTCTGACGTGATCTGAATTAGTTCATTTGTGTTCCTGTCAATATGATTTAGTAACAACCACGACAATGTCTTAAAAAGAACGACTCACTAAGTGAAATTTTCAACCCAGGCTCATTCTGAAAACGTACCTCTATATATATATTTCTGGAGACCACGAAATACGTCCTAGGCGGTATGTTTTTTTGCATTTTTTGTTTTCGCGAATCCACCAGAGGCCGCTGTATACGCTTTTAGAGATCTCAAATTTCTCTCCTGAGTGAAATTCATGCCTGCTGTTCTTGCATAAATCCACTAGAGGCCGCTGTCAACTGACCGTCTGACTCACTAACCAATCGACTGACCCACCCTCCTTCCCTAAACCCAACCAATTTTCTTGATTGACCCGTTCACCCACTTCCCTAAACCCAACCAACAATTTTCAAAAGCAATGCAGGAAAAGAAAAGCCCTCGTCTGATTTTTACCATGTCTTCAGATTTTACCACATTCTCACCCTGTTATTTACTTGTTTATTTAATTTTTTGGATTATGTTTTTGTCTTACCTGCTTTCTGGAACCGTTCTTCTATCGTCGTGGTCAACTCATCTCTGCGTCTCAAGTCCGCCGACAAGCTAATGGGACACACTGGTTACTGGTTACAGTTCATACAGAGGTAAGCGGCCAGCTGGTAAGCACACCGTGCTTACCGAGCTCATAGCACACGTGCTGCTGATGATGTGACAATAAAAGTGATTTGATTTGATTTGGTTAGCGGGAAAAGGAACTGCGTCAAACCGCCCCATTGCATTCGTTTAAAAAATAAAATGCGGCCATATGTACCTCTGGCTACATAATTTGTGGTCTCCAGAAACATATATATGACTACGTTTTCAGGTGTAGGAAATTTTGAAATACTTTGGATTCTTACCTGATAAGACAAAAAAAAAAAAAAAACAATAGATGAAAAACGCAAAATAGCAACAGGAAATATTGAAACAATTTTTGACCACTTCATATAGCCTAAAAATGCTGTTTTTGTAACAAATTTCCTTCGGTATAATTATTATCTTCAAGAGTTCACACTTAGCTGATGATTGATTATAAAGCAAGTTTGGCATGCTGTCCCGGGAGAGAGCCCTGAGCTCATAAGATCCTCGAGCCCTGGGCTCCCTCCCGTTTGCAGGGCGAGAGGGGAGCTTTGAGCTCAGGTAGATCTCGAGAACTCCCACCTTTTTGATAAGAGCTGATCACAGAAAATGATTGCTAAAGAAGAGATATGCTGTTGGATGAGAGTTCTAAATAGTGCTAAATTTAGATTGTGCATGTTTTTAGAATGTGGGAGGAAAGTGGAGAACCCGGGGGAAACCCACACGAGCACAGGAAGAACATGCTAACTTCGCACAGAAACGACAGCTGGCCTGTTAAAGGACTAGAACCGGTGACGTTCTTGCTGTGAGACAACAGTGTTAATCACTGGGCCACCGTGCCGCCCTATGAAGGGAAAGGTGGAGAAGTAGGGGTGGAAGGGGGGATTCCTCAAATAGAAGATGACTGTAGTGAGAAACCCTGACTCTTTATAGTGGGTTAGGAATCGTCTGATTGGTGGATCATACATAGTTAATGCAGAACCAGCCGTGTTCAATCATAGGTGATCCTCTTGAAATTAGTTTATAAATAAACTTCACTTAATTTTAATGTATTTTTGTTGGTCAGTTATCTACAAAAAAAGTGACGTGCAAATAATACTTTTTCAATAATAAGGGAATTATGAATTAAATTCAAGTAGCCCTATTATAACATGTAAAATAAAGTATTTCTGACACTTTTTATTTTATAATTTGAGTTATGAATTACAGTATCGCAATACTACTTGGTATCGTGATACTTCAGCTGGTATAGTATCATAAGATGAATTAATGGTATCTAGACAACCCGAATACGTTGCGTATATGACATATTTCATATATTTAAAATCCCAATATGAACTTGTATCCCATATATGTAATTTCTATATATTTCCATGTATCATTTTTCTATACGGGCCTCAGTGGTTTACACATACCTGTCAACCCTCCCGTTTTTCCCGGGATTCTCCCGTATTTTACAGTTCTATCCCGCTGTCATCCCGTAAAGGTATTTTCCCGTATTTTTCCTCTTTCTGAGAAGAGCCGATCCTCCCTATATGCAACCCATACCGCCGAACCACCAGGGGCCGCCCTTGCTTTTAAATATGATTCGGTTCTGTGCTTTCATTTCATTTAGGCATAGAAACACTTTGGAATAAACATAAAAACGGCGCGATTCATTTCCTTTTCATTACAGGCTCCATTGCCCCTATGCAATCCTCAAAACAGTCAGTTCATATAAAGATGCATGACTGTCAGCTGATGCGCTCCATAGTGATAATAGACGCTGTTTCGCAAGCAGATTCTGTACGTACGCGATTTGATGCTGAGCTCAAGTGGACACTGGGTTTTGTGTGCGTGTTTGAACAGACATATACACATCATCATAATAATAATAATAATAATAATAATAATAATGGCGGTTCATTCCGCTGTGGCGACCCAAGATTAATAAAGGGACTAAGCCGAAAAGAAAATGTATGAATGAATAATATAATAATAATAACAACATCTAGACATGTCGATCTTGTTGGGTTTTCTTTTAAACACAACAAATTTTGTCCTAAATGAGCATAAACAGTTAGGAAAACAGTCAAATGGTTTCAATATAGATCTGTGCAGTTTTAAAGTGACAGCTCTGTTATTTAATGTAATCGAACCAAAAAAATAAAAAAATAAAAAAAATCGCTGCTCTTTAATCAGAATGTTTAAATTATATAGTGAAGAAAAGATGAGATATGAAAACTTGATTCTATTTCTTTATAATAGCTATTAGTTTAAATGAGCTGAACTGTTTGCTAATTTATTTGCAGCTTTTTCTAATGTATACTAATTATTATATCCTTGAAAACAGCTCCAGATGAACATATTTATTTTTATTTTTTTTATTTTTTTGGGGTGGGGGGGTGCTGGTTATCCCTTATTTTCACATCCAAATGTTGACAGGTATGGGTTTACATTATGCTTTGAATGGCTCCTTGTATGTTCATTGTGTAAGCAGTAGGGCAGATGCATCCCCTCTGAAAAACAGATACTGATGTCACATATTGATTTTGTACAACACACACTAGACGATACATTTTCCGTGTCCAGCATCCATTTATTAGACTAATGTGCTTTTTACATGTAGACATTTGTACATGTGTTTTTGATCTCGCAGAAGCTGCTGTGTGTGTGTGTGTGTGCCAGAGATGAGGTGGGTTGAATTATTAAAGGAGGATATATTTTTAGTTTGTTACTTGCCGCGCACAAACATCGTCCAGGCCTCTGCGTGACAAAGAGGGCTCCACAATGTAAGGTCGTACATTTATAACACATTTACATACAAATGATATTTTCCTCTTTCCCTTGTGACATGATTTAATGTGTCTACAACATTTTAAACTGGGACAAATTCTTGGCATAAATTCTTATGGGGGATACGACACAGTATCAGGACATTTCCTAAAGATACACTCCACTTTGAGTTCTTCAACTCCCCCAGAGTTAAACTGTTGAGGTGATCTCCGGGTCTGGCGGGGAAACTTTTAGCTTAGCTTAGCATAGATCATTGAATCGGATTGGACCATTAGTATCTCACTCATAAAAAAACCAAAGACTTTCGATAGTTTTCCTATTTAAAGCTTGACTTTTGACCATCGCTGCAGCAGGCGCAAGGATATTACACAGCGCCTAAAAAATAGTCCTCAGCACCACCAGTTAGAATCTGTGTAATATCATTGCACCTGCTGCAGCCATAGTACAGCAACAAAGATCTTTGATTATTATGCTGGAATGAGAATACAGACATCAGCTTTTTCAATTTCCATCATCTTAGTATATGATGTAAATACAGAAGAGTCAAGCTTTAAATAGATTTTTTCGAGCAAGATGCTAATGGTCCAATCAAATTCAATGATTTACGCTAAGCTAAGATAAAAGTGCTCCCGTCAGACCCAGAAATCAACTGAACCAACTCAAACTCTAGAGGAGTTTCCAAAGTGGAGTGTTCCTTTAAAGAACAGGTGTCAAACTCAGTTCCTGGAGAGCCGCAGCTCTGCACAGTTTAGTTCCAACCCTAATTAAACACACCTCATCAAACTAATTAAGTCCTTCAGGCTTGTTTGAAACCTGCAAGTAAGTGTGTTGAAGCAGGTTTGGAACTAAACTAAGCGGGGCTGCGGCCCTCTAGGAACTGAGTTTGACACCCCTGATTTAAAGGGATAGTTCAAAATTTACTAATCCTTCTGGCTTTTAACTGAAGAACGTTTGACAATTTTCTAGTCACTCCGTTACATAAAATTGCAATGATCAAAAACTGAACAACTTAATGTTTCAATGGAGCTTCACCACAAAACCACCATAAAAGTATTGTGCACACAACTTCTGCACCAGTGTTGGTATTGTTAACCAAATACTTGTATAGATACAGTGCATCAGGAAAGTATTCATGGCGCTTCACTTTTTCCACATTTTTGTGTTACATCCTTATTCCAAAATGGATTAAATTCCCCTAAATAGATTGAAAATGAAAAAAGATTTTTTGTAATTGATGCAAATTTATTAAAAATAAAAAAGCTGAAAAATCACATGAAGTGAAGCTCTAAATTGAGCTCAGGTACATTCGGTTTCCACTGATCATTCTTGAGATGTTTCAGCAGCTTAATTGGAGTTCACCTGTGGTAAATACACTTGATTAGACATGATTTGAAAAGGCATACACCTGTCTATATAAGGTCCCAGAGTTGACAATGCATGTCAAAGCACAAACCAAGCATGAAGACAAAGGAATTGTCTGGAGGCACAAGGCTGGGGAAGGTTACAGAAACATTTCTGCTGCTCTGAAAGTTCCAGTTAGCACAGTGGCCTCCATCATCTGTCAGTGGAAGATGTTTGGAACCACCAGGACTCTTCCTAGAACTGGCCGGCCATCTAAGCTGAGTGATCGGGGGAGAAGGGCCTTAGGGCGTACTCACACTATGTACAGTTGCCTTGAACCGGGCCAAAGCACGCTTGTCCCCCCTCTCCCGATGGCCCGCACTCACATTACATTCGGGCCTGGGAACGCTTACGTCATCGATGATGCGCTGTTCAGTAATCGCTTTCGATCAGCACAGTGGAGATTACTTTAGTTATATCGTTTAAGTCGTTTGATATGTGCCGGTGACACGCTGTCAAATATTTCGCCGAACAGATCCACTACTTTTGACGCTCATAAACGATCATAAACTCCTCATGCTGCAGGAATTAGGAGGTTTGCTGAAGGTGCAGCTGTCGTGCAGTGAGGGGTTTGTGTCTTTAATAAACTACAACAGTTTGTGTTCACTGAACAGTATGAATGATTAATAAACCTATGAAACAGTGCCTTAAAAGTCACATCTCGCTTTCAGTTTCGGGCTCGGGCGCGTTTTGCACTCACACACAAGCGTACCGCGCCAAAACCCAAGTGAACCGCGCTCAGGCGCACCTCTTGCAACCGGGCCAGGGCCGGCCAAGTAAACCGTGCCTGAGCCCGATTCAGAGCACTCACACTTCTCAAACAATCCGGGAAACGGGCCTCGGCACAGTTCGAATAGCATAGTGTGAGTACGCCTTTAGTCAGGGAGGTGGTCAATAACCCGATGGTCACTCTGTCTGAGCTCCAGCATTCTTCTGTGGAGAGAGGAAAACCTTACAGAAGGACAACCATCTGTGCAGCAATCCACCAATCAGGCCTGTATGGTAGAGTGGCCAGACAGAAGCCACTCCCCGCCTGTAATTTGTCAAAAGGCATCTGAAGGACTCTCAGACTATAAGAAACAAAATTCTCTGGTCTGATGAGACTAAAATTGAACTCTTTGGAGTGAATGCCAGGCGTTACGTTTGGAGAAAACCAGGCACCACTAATCACCAGGCTAATACCATCCCTACAGTGAAGCATGGTGGTGGCAGCATCATGCTGTGGGGATGTTTTTCAGCAGCAGGAACTGGAAGACTAGTCAGGATAGAGGGAAAGATGAATGCAGCAATGTACAGAGACATCCTGAATGAAAACCTGCTTCAGAGTGCTCTTGACTTCAGACTGGGGCGACGGTTCATCTTCCGGCAGGACAATGACCCAAAGCACACCGCCAAAATATCAATGGAGTGGCTTCACAACAACTCAGTGAATGTCCTTGAGTGGCCCAGTCAGAGCCCAGACCTAAATCCTATCGAGCATCTCTGGAGATATCTGAAAATGGCTGTACACCGTCGCTTCCCATCCATCCTGATATAGCTTGAGAGGTACTGCAAAGAGGAATGGGCAAAAATTCCCAAAGACAGGTATGCCAAGCTTGTGGCATCATATTCAAAAAGACTTGAGGCTGTAATTGCTGCCAAAGGTGCATCAACAAAGTATTGAGCAAAGGCTGTGAATACTGATGTACATGTGATTTTTCAGGTTTTTTATTTTTAATAAATTTGCAACAATTTCAAAAACTCTTTTTTTCACATTGTCATTATGGGGTATTGTGTGTAGAATTTTAAGGAAATAGATAAATTTAATCCATTTTGGAATAAGGCTGTAACATCAAAAAATGCGAAAAAAAGTGAAGCGCTATGAATACTTTCCTAATGCACTTATATATATTTGAATCGAAATCAAATGTAAATATTAAATGAAAAACATACTTAGTACTTATATATTTTTATTCCCACTTTGATTTGTATTCATTGACTTCAAATTTTTATATTTAAACAAAGAAACAAATATAAAACGAGTAAATGACAAAAGCATGTAACAATGACTAAACCTTCTATTGGAATGTAAAGGTTCTATAAATACTAAAGGGATAGTTTATCCAAAGATAAACAGTCTGTCATCATTTACTCATCCTCCGCTTGTTCTAAATCTGTTGAACACAAAAGATATATTTTTATAAATGTTGGAAAACAGTAGCCACTTCCAAAGTATTTTTTGTTCCTACTATGAATGTCAGTAGACCCTTTCACGCTGTCACAATCACCAGCGATCTAATCCTTACAGATCGCTGGTAAACACACAGATCACATAGGACTACAAATCTGCTGGTATATGGACTACAAGATCCAGTCATGCAACACACACACACACCGGCTCAAAGTCTCCATTGATTACACTCCCACAGCTGATGCTGCTTACGGACTGATTACACACACATACTGTATATACGGCTCACGTTGACACTCTCATTGCTGACTCTTGTGATACTGTTTGTGAACATTATGATGTGTTTCCCTAGCCTTGTCTTGCCGGTTTTGACCCTCGCTTGTTATTTTGACTACGAATCTGGATTTGCCTGTATACATCTGTTTGCCCCTGTGTTGACCGTTGCCTGAGCATCCTGCTAATAAACCCTGCGTTTGGATCCTCACTCCCTGTTGTCAGCGTCCCACTTCACACTACAGACCCATACTGAACAGACTTTTCCAGAAAATTACCATTAAATAGCTGTAAATAGATAATGTGTGAACTAGGCATGGGACGATAACAGTTTTCAAGGTATAAAGTGTTTTGGAAAAGTCAAGGTTTTAAAACCGCCAAAATTTTCTGCAATACCGTTCCTAAGGTATGTGTACAATTTTTTTATTGATGTTTTTTTGTTTGTTATTTTTCAGGACAACAGAATCTCCAGCAGAAAATATATCTAAAGATGTCGTTTTAAATTGCAAAAATATCTGTTTTTTAAACAAATGAAGACAGCAGATGTCAATAATTCATTTAGCCTGACATGTTTACTCTTACAAAATATTTTAAATGTTTCTCAAAATAAAATATATTGTGTTCAGAAGATAAAAAAAGTTTTTATTTTATACCCAGACATTTAAAAAGAACTTTTAGAGCAGTAATCATAATACCGTGATATTTTTATCCAAGGTTATCATACCTTCAGAATCTTATCTTATCTTGAACTGGCTTTTTTTAAAAAACAATGATAAATTGGTTATCAGTAATTTTACAGATTTTGGCTGCTATTACTGTGTAAAAGAGGCCAATATGCTCAACAGAAGAAAGTGTGAGTAAATGGTGAAGACATTTTCATTATTAGGTAAACTATCCCTTTAAAGCATAGGTCTCAAACTCAATTCCTGGAGGGTCGCAGCTCTGCACAGTTTTGCTCCAACCCTATTCAAACACAGCTGATCCAACTAATCAAATCACAAAAGAATAATGAGCTGCCGGTAACTTATTTTACAGATTTATTTCAACACTAATAAAAATTAAGGTTATTTATTGGCATCAGTGGCTCCATGAAGAACCTTTAAAGCATACTGTAGTTCTCAAACTCAATTTCTGGAGGGCTGCAGCTCAGCACAGTTTTGCTCCAAATAATTAGTTTGATCAGGTGTGTTTAATTAAGGTTGGAGCAAAACTGTGAAAAGCTTTAGATTTAGTTTCATCTTAAAGGTAACAGAAATACAGTTTGATGTGAAAAAGTCTTTCAGTGTATCAAGGACTCAAATCAAGGACTTTTTTTTGGAAAGATGGACAAAAAAAGTGCTTTCATGTACAAGATATACATAATGTTGCCATAGATTTTTAATAATGCTCATCCCCTAATCGTATGCCTGATATGCCACTTTATTATGGAAGAATCCAGGATAAATAGATGCAAAGAGAACTCCAAATAACATCATATAGAAAGACGATGGCCCTCCAAGAATTAAGTTGAAATAAATCTGTAAAATAAAATCCTGGCTCATTATTTGTTTGTAATTTGGTAATAAACATGACCAGCACAATGATCATGGAGCAGTTCCTGTCACAAACTATCAGATGATTTCAGAGCAAAATGGTTTATGTTTTTTGTAACGTACATTAGTTTTGCATCCTCTTTAGTCCCCATTTAATGTAACTGCATGGAAAACAACAAACGCAATAATAAAAGTTATACAATTTGGAATGTGTCGTTTTCACACTTGGGAGGTTTGGTTTGATTGAACTCTGGTGCAGTTTAAAAAGAAATGCAAACCTTAGTATAACCACTCAAAAAATGGCTGTTTGTTCAAACTACTTATATAAAATAAGCTGAAACAACACAATACTTGGGTTTTTTGGAGACAGGTTAATTGTTTCATGTTCAATCCACTTAAATTTGTAAAAACTAATGTTAACTTAATTCTTTCATGTTGAACCAACACAAATCAATTGTGTTGAACCCAGCATTTTTTTTTACAGTGCACCAAATAAGAAGAGCAGACCAAAGACACAGAAAACATGTGAATGCCAAGCAAACCAGGACCACATATATAAAATTCATGTTGAAGTTTAAACACATCCATGAATTTTACTATTTTTGGGTGAACTATCCCTTTATTCAAGGAAAGTATACATATAACAGACTTGTTAAATACATCTAACAAGTCTCATATAACAGACTTGGTATAATTTGTGCTGTGTATTGCACATTAAGTGCTTGCGTACGGCACCTGAGCTGAGACACACATCTGCTGGCAGGTACTGGAAGATCCTTAAACATATCCTCAAAACCACAGAGGAGCCCATGTGCTGCGACATTAAGGAGGTAGTTCACCCAAAACGGAAAATTCCTCTACTGGTTCCAAACCTGTTTTTTTTTCTGAAATGAAGACATCTTGAAGAATGTTGGAAATCTGCAACCATTGACTTCCACAGTATTTCTACTATGGAAGCCACAATCTGTGTTCAGGGAGCCAATAACACCGAACAACTTTGATGACAGACTTTGTCTGAGGGATTTTAGAATGACCAAACCAACATTTCAGATAATTTACAATATGGTGGACCTGCTGGTTTGTCCACTAATGCCATCCTATTGAGTCTATTTTTGTAATCACATGATCAAAATCAAACATTGGTTTGCTGGAATTCATTCTGTAAATGTGTTTTCATTGTACACTACCTGACAAAAGTCTTGTCGTCGATCCCAGTTGTAAGAGCAACAAATAATGACTTCTAGTTGATCATTTGGAAAAGTGGCAGAAGGTACTGTAGATTTTTCCAATAAATCATCTGTTGAACTGCATCCTAATCATCATAAATACTGCAGAAGACCGATTGCAGCCCGCATGGACCAAATATTCTTACAAAAATCAGTCAGGTTTGGTGAAGGAAAAATCATGGTTTGGGGTTACATTCAGTATCGAGGCGTGTGAGAGATCTGCAGAGTGGATGAAAACATCAACAGCCTGAGGTATCAAGACATTTGTGCTGCCCATTACATTACAAACCATAGGAGAGAGCAAATTCTTCTCCTCATACCCCATACTCCATCTTCTTCTTCACCCCACACATCAAAGTTCCTGAAAGCAAAGAAGGTCAAGATGCTCCAGGATTAGCCAGCCAAGTCACCAGGCATGAACATTATTGAGCATGTCTGGGTGAAGATGAAGAAGGTGGCATTGAAGATGAATCCAAAGAATCTTGAGGAACTCTGGGAGTCCTGCAAGAACGCTTTCTTTGCCATTCCAGATGACTTTATTAATAAGTTATTTGAGTCATTGCAGAGATGTATGGATGCAGTCCTCCAAGCTCATGGGAGTCATACACAATATTCATTATTTTTCCACTGCAGCATGACTTTATATTCTATACTGTACATTATTTCTGTTAAATGACAAGACTTTTGTCTCCGCAAAGTCAGACCTTACTATCCTAATTAAATAATTAAAAATCAAGGCATGATCATATTTTATTTTGGTAAAATAAGCATAATATAGAGGCTTTTGCCATTCATATAAGCCACTTCTGATACCAAATGATCAACTAGAAGTAAAGTTATTATTTTCAGTTCCTAAAACTTGGATAGGCAACAAAGACATTTGTCAGGCAGTGTAGTTTATCCTACTCAGTTGTCTAGTGTTAAGTTTTTTATGCACTATTTAAAAATGTTGGCTAATAGCTAACAGTTTCTAACATTGTTTGAATTTTCTTCTATTGTGCTCAACAGAAAACATTAAACGCTTATAAACATTTGGAACCACTTGATGGCGAGTAAATAAAAATTTTGAGTGAACCATCCCTTTAAGCTATAACCTTCATTTGGCTTTTTTGGCAGTTTGGATTTCTAAACAAGAGGCAGAGACGTCGGTTGTGTTCTTCAAGCCCAAAAGCGAAGACATCAATTTGAAGGCTTTAGGTAATGAAGCAACAGGGGAACTCCCTGTTTTAAGACCCCCACATCTGTCTATCCATAGTTTAAATCCCAAATGTGAAATTCCTTGGCAAGTGGGTTATCACGGCTTCTCCAGCTGCCCAAACATTAACCAACCATCCATACAGATCCCATAAACCGCTTCAAAAGCAGCGGCGCAGAAGAGGAAGTGCAGCCTCACATTAGGACGCATCGCTCTCTCCTGAGCGCCCGCTGGAAACGGATGGTGGCGTGGATGTGTTTGCAGCGGACACAACCCACGCTGCGCAGAGCCTCTCCAAACAGCAGCAAAATGTGCCAGTTGAACTTGGCAGAGCACTCCACGTATGCGCACTTCCAGCTCTTTTGGACTAAGTCAGAAACGCTGTGTCGAGGGATGACGCGACCTCGCTGAAGATCCCGCTTGTTGCCGACAATCAGAATGGGCGTCTCCCCAGAGCCCATCACTCTGTGGAAAGACACACACACATACTTTAAAGATACACACAGACTTTGAATTCTTATTCAAAACCATTTGTTTCCCTTAATCCAGCTTACCAGAAAACATTTGGTCACACTTTACTTTATGTTAATCCATGTAATTACTAACCTGAACTAATAATGAACAACACTTGTACAGCATTTATTAACCATAGTTCAACATTTACTAATGATTTTTTATAATCCACAGTTGTGTTTGTAAACATTAGTTCATGAACTGGGAGTTAACAAGAACTAACGATGAACAACTAACGTTAACGAAGATGAATATATATATATACTAGGGCTGCTTGATTATGGAAAAAATCATAATCACGATTATTTTGGTCATAATTGTTATCATGATTATTCAAAACGATATACAGTTAAAGTCAAAATTATTCATATTATTATTTTTTAAAATAAATATTTCCCAAATGATGTTTAACAGAGGAAGGAATTTTTCACAGTATTTCCTATAATATTTTTTCTTCTTTGTTTCATTTCAGCTAGAATAAAATCAGATTTAAGTATTTTTAAAACTATTTTAAAGTCAATATTATTAGCCACCTTAATCAATATTTTTTTTGATTGTCTACAGAACAAACAATCGTTATACAATAACTTGCCTAATTAACCTAATTAATTGAATACTAGTATCTTGAAAAGTATGTAGTTAAATATTATTTACTGTCATCATAGCAAAGATAAAATAAATCATTCATTAGAGATGAGTTATTAAAAATATTATGTTAAGATAATTTGTTGAAAAAAAGCTTCTTTTCGTTAAACAGAAATTGGGGGAAAAGGGCCGCTAATAATTTAGGAGGGCTAATAATTCTTCAACTGACTTCAACTGTTATTTTCCTCCCTGTAAATAAGGAAAGAGAAATAAATACAATAGAATAAAAATATGAAACAAACTGTGCTTTAAACATCTTCACTGTAATGCTGCGTTCACACCAGACGCGGAAGAAGCATCAAGCACAAGTGATTTACATGTTAAGTCAATGCAAAGGCGCGAATAGATCAGTTGAGCGTTTTGCACGATTGATTCACTTAACGCGTGTTTCACGCAAATCGCTCGGGTCGAAAATCTAAACTTCAGCGGACATTTGCACCGTATTAACCAATCAGGAGCTTGCTCTTGTGGGGGCATGATTATGACGTAGCGCCTGTTGTTGGTGTCCAGGGGGGAAAATCCTCCTGCTGACAGACAACAGTTCATCAAACTGAGCTCGGCTCAGTCAGAAGCACCGCTGAAAGCCTCCGTCATCCAGGTTAAGTTCCTGGAGGAGTTTATGAGCCCACAGAGCTGGGTGCACCTCAGAAAAGATCTAGTGGACTCAGACACGGCTCCAAACGAATCAACGCTGTTTATCAGCCGTCATAAAGCACATAAACAGTTATTCTCTCAATAAAATCCACGTTAGCCATTTAGCAAAGAAGCTAGTGTCACTGGGCTGACAGAAGCCCTGCCCATCACACGAATCCGCGTCTATTACTCAGTGAATTTGACGCGTGAATGAAGCGGATTTTGATTTATCCGCGCGTTCAGCATAAGAAAAACACTTTAATTATAGCTTCAAAAGTCCTTCAGTCAAGAGCAGAGTGAGTGATTTTGTCCTTTTGTTGTTTGATTAATAATAAAAACAGTAGGCAGCAGGAATATTGCGCACTGTTACTTTAAGAGCAGTACGCTTCTGATTTATGGTTTCACTTTCACATATCTTTTGATTCTCAACTCGTTTGTTTATTACATAAATGAGGGTTAATAGGAATAATCACCACGTTATGACACAAATTTGCATGTATTTGACCATTAAAGCGCTCACATTAAGATGACTTTAGATGTGTTTTCTCTCGCGCTTTTAAAAACATGAATGATTTGAATGTACATCAATGAATGATGCGCATCTCGTGCTGCAAACGTTACATTACAGTACATGCTTTTAGTAATTTTCACGTGAAACTGAGCTTTGCAGAGAAACAAATGTGTAGAACTGGTGCGGTATATGATGCAAAAATTGTTTTATCTCGATTAATGTTTTTTCATAATTGTTAGAAGCCAAAATCAAAATCGAAACTGAATTTCGATTAATTGCAAAACCCTAATATATACTGTAGTAAATGTATTGTTCATTGTTTGTTCATGTCAGTAAATACATTAATTAACAAGGACTAATGGAATCTTATTGTAAAGTGTGACCAACTTTTTTAAAACACAAAGATCATTGTGCACTATTGTGAATTATCCTGATCTGAAATCTTAAATATCATACATTTTTAATATGACCAGGGCATCTTGTTGTAAAGAGTCAGGGTACAACGGAGATGTGGATCCACATGCAGCTTTATTAAACAGAATAGTCAGGCAGGCAATGGTCAAAACAGGGGCAAACTGGAGTATACAGGTAATCCAAAGCGCAGTCAGAAAAGCAGGCGAATGGTCAAGACAGGCAGCAAAACAACATAAAACAATAAGCAAAGGTCAAAAACACGGTAGGCAGGACAAGGAAACACCTTGAAACGCTCTCTCAGATTACAAGACTACACTATGTGTGCTGTGTTTATAGTCCATCTGATTAGTCCTGAACAGCTTCTGCTGTATGTGTTTGCAATCAAGGGGAATCTGGGCCAGGTGTGTGAGAGAAGTGCATTATGGGATCTGTAGTTCAATAAAGTGGCAGATTTGTAGTTCTCCTGCGATCTGCAAGGGCTAGATTGTTGGTGATCGTGACTTGTGTATTCCATCAGGGCATATTATACCAAATAACCTAAGCCGAACATCTGAAGCAATAAAATTATTTTCAAATTATTATGCAGGGATGATTCAGGCTATAACCTCCTATTGTTTCAATCTCTCTTAAAGGGACAGTTTATGCCAAAATTACAATTTTGCCATCATGTACTCACCCTTGACTTCTTTCAAACCTGTTTGAGTTTCTTTTCTTTGTTACACAAATGAAGATATTTTGAAGAATGTTGGTAAAAAAAAATACCAGAAACAGACAACTATAGTATTTTTGTTCCTATTACGAATGTCAATGGCTGCTTTTTTACCAACATACTTCAGAATATCTTGCTTTGTGTTCAAGAGAAGAAAGAAATACATAAAAGAAAAAAGATCCACTTGAGTGTGAGGAGATGGTGAGGAAATGTTCATTTTGTGTGAACTGTCCCTTTAAGACAAAAGACAAGATTTTTGCATTTTTTCTTTCAGACGGCTATTTAAGATGGCATATTTGAATGAGCAGAATGACCCTGCTGTGATCACGTCTTCATAAAGCATTTGTTGAAGTGGAATGTCTTCTTCAAAAGGATCAATTTAGCCTGCAATTTTATCAGACTGATATAATTAATGCGGTCGAGGCCAAATCCAAAAAGTCGTCTTTCTGAAAGATGTTGTCTGGAGCTCTCTATGCATCCATTTATCCTGGATTCTTCCATAATAAAGTGGCGTATCAGGGATTGAGATGAGCATTAGTGAAAATCCATGGCAACATTATGTATATCGTGAACATGAAAGCACTTTTTTTTTTACTTTACAAAAAACAAAAAAAAAAGTCCTTGATGCCTTTATACACTGAAAGACTTTTTTCACATCAAACTGTATTTCTGTTACCTTGAAGGTAAAACTAAATCTAAAGCTTATCAGACGTTTTTTTCTGCAGAATAAATGGGAAAAGATTAAAGGGATAGTTCACTCAAAAATGTACCTTTACCATTCAAAGTTTTCTTTTCTGTTGAAAACAAAATTAGTTATTTGAAATAATGTTACGGAAGCACGGTTGGCTCAGTGGTAAGCACTGTGGCGACCGCTGAAATAGAGAATAAGCTGAAAGAAAATGAATGAATGAGATAATGTTAGAAACTAGTAACTATTGACTTTCATAGAATGAGAAAAAAATTACTATGGAAGTCAGTGGTTACAGGTTTCCATCATTTTTCAAATTATCTTCTTTTTGTTTCAACAGAAAAAAGAAACTTAAACAAGTGAAGGGTGAGTAAATTATGACAGAGTTTTAAATCTGTGAACTATCCCTTTAACATTATGGGCTCTATTTTAATGATCTAGGCGCAAAATCTAAAGCGCATGGTGCAAAAGCATTAAGGGTGTGTCCAAATTTACTTTCGCTATTTTAAGGATAAAAAAATATGGGTTGCGCCCCGGCGCATGGTCTAACAGGGTTGTGCTTATTCTCTTCAATCAATCCTTTATTCGTCACGTATATCTCCATGCATTTACATACACTGACATATAGTGAAATTGAACCCCCCCCGACCATACACAAACATCACATTTCAGGGGAAGACAGGTCAACGGGAGGTAGCATTTAGAAAAAGGAAGTAAGATACAATTCAGGAAAGAGAGGCGAAAAAAAACTCCCTCTCACCCTGGCCTTGAGGTAGAGCAGTGTGAGATCAGGGAGATAAAAAAAAAAGCCCCAGCAGAAGCACATAAAAACACATAAACATTGACATACATCGCAACAGGTATGGGAAAGGGGGTGTGGATGTAGTCCGGCAAGGGCGGGCAGCCGCCGATTCCTGCAGCCATGGAGGCGCTGGTCACAGCCCGCCTACCCCCTCCAGTGGATGAAAGCACACGAAGGCGTGGGATGAAGGGTTAGGTAGTGTCTATCTGTAGCTGTGTATGTGTGTGTGTGTAAGCCTGTAGAGTCCAACAGGTGTCCTTGACAGGGAGCAGGAATTACAGAGCTCTTAATGAGTTATAGGTGTGTTTTGAGCATAACGTGCATTAAACCAATCAGAGCATCATCTCACATTCCCTTTAAGAGTCAGTTGCGTCACGTCATGGTGCATTTGTTATTTACATTTGTATGTGGAAAAACTGAATGCTTCACTAGTGAGAAAACAGTTAAACAGACTATCTGCAGCACGAGAAGAAAGAACGAGCCTCCTCCATATTGTCTATTTACTTTACTTTTACTCTTTACTCCTTTACTTTCGTGGAGTAAGGAAACGGTGGAAACTCACTCCACTGAAGACATCCATTAGTCCACATATTTAAATTAGTTTGTTAAGCTTTTCGCTTAACAAACTAATTTAAATATGTGGACTAATGGATGTCATTACGTTAAAGATTTGTTTTAAAACCATTTCTGAATTCAGTTCTAATTTCCAGCAAACGAATAAATGAACAGTAAAAAAAGTTATATCCAAACACACGTCTTATTCTTATGCCCCATATGATGATGCAGACATCTCCAAAACTCGACAGGTGTACAAATCTAAACTTCTGCAAATTGTCATGAATAAACTGAAAATAGCCCCCCGAGATGAAGGCATGGAGGTAGTGGTTTTTATTTGTATAAAATAATTTTTTTTGTAACATTTTAATCCTTTATTTTTTTCATATGTAAAGATATTTGTGTATTGCTGTACATCCTGTGTGTATTAAGCAATGCAAATGCATTTGGACCCGCATAGGAGCATAACTAACGCATTCTACTCTGGACTTTAGACCAGCTTTTAGTTGGTCAGTGGCGCGGTCTATTTCATTTCCTTAAAATAGCAACGTGCCAACAATGCGCCTTAACACACCTCTATTTTAGACTAACAGACCCATGGGTCAACAAAGTGGCGCAAATAGATTTGCTATTTAAACAGCGTGGCGCAAAACATGAAAATTAGGGTTGTGCTGGTCTGAAAATAGCAACAAAACGCGCCAAACACGTCTTGTGCCTTATTGCGCCGGGTGTATGATAGGGCCCTATGTCTAAATCAGGATCTTATGTCATGCTTCTCTAAAATGGTAGTATTTTATGAATGTTTTAAACCACACATTAGGTACATTATGAAAAGACTTTGTCGTCATTTTGGTTATCATTTTTAATACACAATTGATGATCTTGCACTACAACACTGCAATCTCAGTCTCTTTAATAACTTTTAATAGGTTTGAATAATACAAGGACACTAATGAATCCTCTGATAGCATTCAACATCTTTTTAATAATCCCAATAGTAACTTATCCCGAAGCTCTACAGAAGAAAAGATTTCATTACACTCCCAGCTCTGATCAGCTCTGCATCTAGGGTTCAGTGTTAACGAAGAAGACCCGAGGAAGTGCACTTCGTTAAAATTATGCATTGAATTTGCTTCATTTGTGAAATATTAAACTATTCTGAAGAACACGAGAGTTTAAGCAGAACAGGGGCCTATTGAATTTCATTGAGTTGACAAAGTTGTATAAGCTGGAATGACGTGCGGGGGAGTAAACTATGACAGTATTTTAACGAGGCTCTGTATGCGGGCGCAAATCTTTTTGGCTCGACACTTCCAGTCTCATTCACTTCCATTCATTTTTAGACGTTAAAAACAGCTCGTTGTGCTGCTTGATGTTGCAAACTGATGTTTTCTTTTTATATTATTCTACTTTGTCTGTATAGTCATGAACACACTTGTTTGTAGAGCAAGTAGTTTGACCGTTTTCTGCCGTTTATTATTCCTAGTCATTTCTCCAATAGGCAACTGAATCGGAAGTTCTGAAACAATCGCAAAAAGAAGCGTAAATGTATGTGCAAACGCTTGGAGTTTGTCCTGCAGTGATGGGCTGTCAGGAAGTGAAGCCGTCACACATTACAGATGTACAGCGGCTCCAACCGAGAGCCGAGATCCCGGAGAGCAGCTTATGTCTCCTCGCTTATCTCCGTTTGAGATGACCTGTGCCTCTGACAGCTCTGAAAAAGACAAATGGATTTCCAATTGTTTCACTTCACAGAGGCTCACTGCAGAGCTGCACTGGACGGATACACACCGGCCAGAAACACTAAAAATAAACCTCTGCTATTGAAAATACTGCAAATGAACGGCTACAGTTCTGAGTGTCCAAAAATGGGGATTTAGAACAAAACGTAGCCCGTCAAAGCTGACCTCAGATGTGTGTCTGTGTACTGATAAAAAAAGGTTTGGGTCATAAAAAACAAAATTAGCCATTGCAGACCCCGTGCTGTCAGTCATCGGGCGACTTTGGGTCTTGAATTGACAGGAAACACCAGTGTTGTCCATCAGTCAACGCCTGATCTCTGACATGCAATTTCATTCTCAAACACAGCCTTTTTGCAAACACAATTAATTTATTATCACGTCCATTCATCATTCATTCGCCTACTCTGTCTAGCTTCTGATTCATTCATTCAGTCATTAATATTAAGGCGGTTTGACTCTCAGGGGCCGCTTACAAGACAGCCCTTTCAGCTTTCAAAAACTGAAGTATTTTATGCGTTTTGGCTGTTTTTTTTTACATAACAGAAAATGTTTACAAGTTGTTGAAGTTTTATATTAACTATAATATTATATATGTGTTAAATATTAAATATATTTGAACATATATGTACATACAGTGGGTACGGAGAGTATTCAGACCCCTTTACATTTCTCACTCCTTGTTATATTGCAGCCATTTGCTAAAATAATTTAAGTTCATTTTTTCCCTCATTAATGTACACGCAGCACCCCATTTTAACAGAAAAACAGAATTGTTGACATTTTTGCAGATTTATTCAATCTAAAATATAATAATATATGGTCTAAGTATTCAGACCCTTTGCTCTGTATTAAGTTGAAGCACCATTTTGATCTAATACAGCCATGAGTCTTTTTGGGAAAGTTTTTCACATCTGGATTTGGGGACCCTCTGCCATTCCTCTCCAGTTCTGTCAGGTTGGATGGTAAACATTGGTGGACAGCCATTTTTCGGTCTCTCCAGAGATGCTCAATTGGGTTTAAGTCAGGGCTCTGACTGGGCCATTCAAGAACAGTCAGAGAGTTGTTGTGAAGCCACTCCTTCGTTATTTTAGCAGTGTGCTTAGGGTCATTGTCTTTTTGAAAGGTAAACCTTTGGCCTAGTCTGAGGTCCTGAGCACTTTGGAGAAGGTTTTTGTCCAGGATATCCCTGTATCTGGCTGCATTTATTTTTCTCAACAGTTCATAGTAAAGTCGACCTGTCCCTGCAGCTGCTGCCACCACCATGCTTCACTGTTGGGACTGTACTGGACAGGAGATGAGCAGTGTCTGGTTTTCTCCACACATACAGCTTAGAATTAAGGCCAAAAAGTTCTATCTTGGTGTCATCAGACCAGAGAATCGTATTTCTCTACATTTTAACAAACACTGACATAAAGCTCTGACTGGTGGAGGGCTGCAGTGATGGTTGACTTTCTACAACTTTCTCCCATCTACTGACTGCATCTCTGGAGCTCAGCCACAGTGATCTTTGGGTTTTTCTTTACCTCTCTCACCAAGGCTCTTCTCCCCCTATAGCTCAGTTTGGCCAGACGGCCAGCTCTAGGAAGGGTTCTGGTTGTCCCAAACGTCTTCTATATAAGCATTATGGAGAAACCTTGGAGTTGGAGGTGCTCTATGGAGGTGATCTTAGGAATCTTAATGGCCAGTTTCCACTGAGTGGTACGTTATGGTACAGCTCTATGCGCTTTTATGGCCGTTTCCACTGTCAAACGGTACCTAAAAGGGAACCGTACCATACCACTTTTTGGGTCCTTTTGCAAAGGGTAACTAGCAGGACACAAGAGTACTAAAAGGCGGAGCTAGACGCGCAACTGAATGCTATTGGTTTACAGAGATACGTCACTCGCTCCTGCAACAAGCCAGGAGAATGAAAATAAAAAAACGGCCATTGTTAAAAACACAGCTGAGACATTACACCGTAATAATATATACATATAATAACGAGCCATAGTCAACCTGAGCTCAAATAAACCTTGTCATCGTCTTGATGAACAGCCACAAAGCAAAGAAAAACTAAATCTGCTGTGTCCTGTTGTTGTTTTACGAGACCGTCTAAAGTGCGAGTGGTTTCCCTTTTTCCAGAGAGCTCGTCACGCGTCTATATTTGAAATAACAAACTTCTTGAGCTAATGATAATAATGTGCGTGTGATTGTTGAAGTGCTTCTGAGATCCGATCCTTTCAGAAACGAACAAACGGGAGAGGGAAGCGCAAAAAAACAAAGAAAAGCTGGAAAAAACAAAGGAGTGAATGATTCATTCAGCAACCTAAAACATGAACAAACTGCCATGTTCAACTATTATCATCACCTTTTGGACTATTATGAACTCGGAATGACGGGATTACTCTCTAACAGAGGTTACATGTGGTGCTGAAGATTAAAGATACAGATGAGAGGTTTGCACTGACTGTGGGCTGTATGTTGCGAGTTTTTGTTTTTGAAGCCAAATAAGGACTAAATGTATGCTGTGTGTAGTTTTTCTGTAATTGGTAACATATCAGAGACTGTAAGGGTCTGTATGTGTTCATATATTTTGCATTTATAACGTTAACTACAATTTATAAATCGCAGACATTACAGTAGGCTATTATTTATCATTGATCTGCAGTTATGATCAAATCATGTTCATAGAAAGGTTAGTAATGAACATTATATGTGTATAAACCCTCTGTTTTGTGAGAAGTGCGACATATGAATGACCCATACAGCTTTACTTTGACATTCCCTCGAGCGAGAATGATGTCGACTGAAACACCACACCCACCAAAAAGGTACTATTGGTACTCTTTTGGCAGTGGAAACGCAAGGCTGATAAAGGTGACCCGTACCGACCCGTACTGTATCACTCAGTGGAAACAGACCATAAGTGCAGCTAAAAAATTTTTGTACCCATGGCCAGATCTGTGCCTTGCCACAATTCTGTCTCTGAGCTCTTTAGGCAGTTCCTTTGACCTTATAATTCTCATTTGCTCTGACATGCATTGTGAGCTGTAAGGTCTTATATAGACAGGTGTGTGGCTTTCCTAATTAATTTCAATTCGTATAATCAAACAAAGCTGGACTCAAATGAAGGTGTAGAGCCATGTCAAGGATGATCAGTAGAAATAGACAGCACCTGAGTTAAATATACGAGTGTCACAGCTAAGGGTCTGAATACTTAGGACCATGTGATTTATCAGTTTTATGGTGTGCTGTGTGTACATTAATGAGGAACCAAATAAACTTAAATGATTTTAGCAAATGGCTGCAATTTAACAGAGTGAAAAATTTAAGGGGGTCTGGATACTTCTTGTACCCACTTTATTTCTAATTCCAGTGTAAAAAAAAATCCAGAATTTGCTGGATTCTGAAATACATGTTGCATATATGACACATTTTATAAATGTGAAATTCTAATATGAAATTGTATGTCATATATGTTATTTACATACATTGCCAGATATCAGATTTTTATATAAGGCCGTAGATCAGGAAACATGGATATTGTTTCACCAAAGATTAATTCACCGTCTCTCTCGTAATTCCTCAACAGGAGAAATTGACAACCAGCACTCTCACTTTTGCGTAGCATTAGCAGATCAGATCAGCGCATCGAAGCGTTTCTTCTTCATCCCTTTGTGTGGCAGAGGCTGCAAGGCAGTGTCGGGCCAAGGTGACTTAATTGTGTTCTGCCTGGATCAATAAAACATGAATGTTTGTCACCGGAACCGCCTGTCTCACTGCTAAGGCCTTGACGCAAGCAAAGGATGACAGCTGACGCCATCGATTACATTAAACCTGCCTCTGAGTGACAGACTCACCACTGACGCCCACACTGACCAATCACTGCCTCAGCTGAATGTAAATAAATACAAAGCATCACTGTCACTGTCTGCGATACTCCCATGCAGAGCAATTTGTCACCTTTCTAAACGCTGATTTGCTCTCACACAAATCTCTACACCTCAAAATGTATTATATAAAGCCAGTTGAAATACATTACTTATACTGTGTGATTATAATTTGATAAAATTACACATATTTTTACATCTAATTTTAAACAGGTTACATTCTGCAATTCTGATATAGAATATATAGGCTATATGGTGATTGTAAGTGTGATTCTATAACTGGAGACACATTTTAATTGTCAAAATGTTACGGAAAAACACTGCTCATTAACCGAGATTCAGTGTCTAATTAGAAACATATTCAACTTTAATAGTGATTTAATAGCTATTTACCTTTAACGGGGACCTATTATGCCCCTTTTTATAAGATGTAAAATGAGTCTCTGATGTCACTAGAGTGTGTATATGAAGTTTCAGCTCAAAACACCCAACAAATAATGTTTTATAACTGTAACTGTCCATTGTGATCCTAATTGTGCCATTTTGGTGACTGTTGCTTTAAATTCAAATAAGATTGTGCTCCTGGATGCTCTTTTCAAAAGAGGGCGGAGCTACAAATGCCCATGTGTCAACATAGTGGCATATTCAAAAACAAGACTAATGCCCTATGCCAGGGGCGTAAAATTAGCATGAACGGAGGGGACGTATCCCCATCAATAGTTTAATTCACTTAAAAAATTGTGCTGTCAACATTAACCTAAACATGCAAAACAGGTCAAATCACGCTCTCTCCTCGAGTTGTACCACCCCCAAAACACATATGAACGCTGTGATTGGCTGTGACTTTCCCTGCTGTCATGTGAGAGGCTGTAGCTGCGTTCGGATGTAACAGAGCCCAAACTGTGGGTGACTTTCCCTATAGAATTTTTCTGTGCAAGAATAAGGTGGGTGAGGTGGGTGACACACGCAAGGGAGAATGGCGGCAGAAAAAAAATAGGTGGATATAAAGAGCTTTTTGTCAAATAAAAGTTTAAGTCACATGAACTCAAATTCGTTACCGAACGAATTCCTCATGATAATGTCATTAATGCTAGTGTTCCTTCCCGCTTTAAAGCACAGTCTAATGTTAGCAGGCTGATATAGTCTGTGAATAATATGCCCTGAAAACTGACTGCTGATTAAACAGCTAAATATCAAAGTATATGATCCCTATAAATAAATTTAAATAATAAAAATAATAATAAATAATAATAATACATTTAAATAATCTCTCAGAGTAGTAAAATTTCAGTTGAAACAATTTGTCAGTAAAACTGCAGCCTGTGCTCCATCTTTTATTAATACTTACAGGTCCCCACCAATGTCAAGAGCGAACCTATGCCCTTGTCCTATGCTAATGACGGACACATCGTCACTAATGGGCAGGGCTTTCTACTTCTGATGACACATAAAAAGGGAGTCAATGTCAATCAGTGTTTTTTGGATATGTAATTATAAAAATAAAATTAATAAATTTTTACTATTAGAAGCTGGTTATATACACAGACTGTTGCCACAAAGCTGTGTTTAAACCCCATATAAAAGTGATTTTTGCATAATAGGTCCCCTTTAAGATAACTTTATACTATAGTTTTTCAACTATGTTCCTTCCTGTCTGTTCTGCAACATACTGTCAACTTTGTTACTCTACTGGTAACAGTTTGCCATAACCAGAACTGACAATTTTAAACTTTTTGAGCAACACTCCCACCCCTGCAATTGCTAGCATCAGTGCTCAAAAGGGCACGTGACTAATTAAATCATGATTAAAACACATTTAAGAATCCTCAGTGTGATCACAGATAGATTCAGTTTGAACATTGGCATTGTGGTTAAACTATTTCACACTTGGTGTGAGAACTTTTAGATTACAATATTTTTTCAGCGAAAGCTCACAATTACCTTTCAATTATTCAGATCTTACCAGTGAGGAAAAGTTATATAATTTCTTGTATATTACATAGTTGTGGGTGATAATTCAATCGGTATAAAAGTAAAGTATTTCACAGGTAAGTGGGCTTGACAAACCACCTGTAGAAAACACACTTTTTCATCTCTCATGGATGGGAGACCACATGGGACAGCTAGATTGCTGCCGGAAGTGGTGTTAGGAGGCCAGCAGGGGGCGCTGATATTGATGGGGACTCTATATTGCTCAGTGAGCGCCGTCTTTCAGATGAGATGTTAAACCGAGGTCCTGACTCTCTGTGGTCATTTAAAATCCCAGGATGTTCTTCGAATAAGAGTAGGGGTTTAATCCCGGCATCCTGGCCAACTTTGCCCACTGGGCTCTGTCTATCATGGCTTCCTAACCATCCCCATTTCATAATTGGCCTCATCACTCTGTCTCCTCTCCACCAATCAGCTGGTGTGTGGTGTGCGGTCTGGCGAAATGTGGCGCACTGGTGGTAGATGAGGAGATTCCCCCCAAAAAATGCATAAAGAGCTTTGAGAGTCCAGAAAAGCACTATATATTATTATTAATATTATCTCTTTACAAATTTTAACAGACACTTGTACCAGTTTGCACTAGACACTTTCTCAAAATCACTCCATATCTCTATATAAACATTGTGCATTTCTGCATGTTCTTCACACAGGTGAGTGGGTTTGGCAAACCACCTGTAGAAGCACTCTTCTCTCCATATGCACCGGACACTTTACTCCATACTTAAACTCCACCTTACAAGGACTTAATAAGAAAAACAATGTTTACTTGTGAATGTACCACAAATCTTGCTGCACTACTTGTTTTCATTCATTCATTTTCTTTTCGGCTTAGTCCCTTTATTAATGAGGGGTCGCCACAGTAAAATGAACCGCCAACTTATCCAGCATATGTTTTACGCAGCGGATGCCCTTCCAGCTGCAAGGGCTCAAACCAGTGACCTTCTTGCTGTGAGGCGACAGCGCTACCCACTGCATCATCGCGCCACCCTACTTGTTTTTTTTTTTTTTTTAAATCAACCTTAAATAACTCCTTTGCACAATATTGTTTTGCCTTATATAGAAGAACTTCTTTGTCTTAGGTTATGAGTATAGTTTAGGTATTTATAGCATATGTATAGTTAGTTATAGTAGTAGTATAGGTATCGGTTAAAAATAGCTTTTACATCCAGTGTTGTGTTCATATTTATGATTATGTTTATGTATGCAGCACTGTGGTTCTGCAAGATACATTTCTTTCCACTGTATGTCCACACATGTAGCAGAATGACAATAAAGATTAGCTTGACTTGTCTTAAACTAGTACAGTAACAGAATTGATGCTATAGATTTATAAATGCATTTTTATAAGTTAAAATATATTTTTAAACAATTTATTGCTGTAGATTTTAAAATACTATTTAAAGAATTGGCAAATATAACCGATAGAAAAATCTAATAAAATGTTTTGATTGCACAATAATGGTAGAAAATACACTGACAAATTTGTACGAGATGTCAAGACAAAAATCAAAACAAAAAATGTAACATTGCCGGAAAAGTTGGTGGTTCATTCTGCTGTGGCGACCTCTGAAATAGAGACTAAGCCGAAGGAAAATGAATGAATGAATGTTTTAATTAACAAAAAAAAAAAGATAAAATAATACATCGTAACAAATATATTTACGTAAAAATGAACAAACATTTTTGGTCCCACTTTATAGTCGCTTATACCTGTGAACTTACATGGTAATTAGATGTGTAAGTAGTATGTAACTACAGTGTATGTACACACTGGTACAGAGTATTTACTTGTGTATACTGGTGTAACTACACTCATGTAACAACCAACTGAATAGTATGTGTAAGTACAAATGTGTAACAGGACATTGGTAACAACAGTAGGAAAGTACACATCTGTAACAAGAATTATGTAAGTGCATTGTGTAACAACAATATGTACTTGCAGATGTTTTCCCACTTCCACACCTGTTTGCAGATCATGTACTTGTGAACACTGTATGGCTGCATTAGAAGGTTTCACCTTGTGATACAAGTGTACTTGCATGGTAAATCCACAGGATCCACTCAATATAAAGTGTAAAATGGTCACAAATTACTGTTCATACATTTATTCATTTTCTTTTCGGCTTAGATGGGTTGCAGCTGGAAGGGCATTCACTGTGTAAAACATATGCTGGATAAGTTGGCGGTTCATTCCGCTGTGGCGACCCCAGATTACTAAAGGGACTAGGCCGAAACGAAAATGAATTTTATTTTAAACTTTATATTGTGGACTGTTCCTGTGGAGTTACCATGTAACTACACTGTTATTAAAGTGTTGCATAGAAGATATTTCTACAAGTTACACAGTAATTTGTGACCATTTTACACTTTATATTAAGTGGACAGTTCCTGTGGAGTTACCATGTAAGTACACTGGTATCACAAGGTGAAACCTTCTAATGCAGCATTAGTTCTGCCATACAGTGTTCACAAGTACATGATCTGCAAACAGGTGTGGAAGTGGGAAAACATCTGCAAGTACATATTGTTGTTACACAATGCACTTACATAATTCTTGTTACAGATGTGTACTTTCCTACTGTTGTTACCAATGTCCTGTTACACATTTGTACTTACACATACTATTCAGTGGGTTGTTACATGAGTGTAGTTACACCAGTAATACAAAAGTAAATACTATGTAAACGTGTGTACATACACTGTAGTTACATACTACTTAGACATCTAATTACCATGTAAGTTCACAGGTATAAGCGACACAATATAAAGTGGGACCACATTTTTCTATGCAATAATTATATTATAATCAATAATTATATTGTAATTAAACATTTCTTGCATCTCACAGCCTAATGATTATTATCCTAAATGTGTTGTTTTGTATATAAACTATTGTTACACAAGTTTACATTTTAGTAGGTGAAAAAAAATCGACTGCAAAAATGTTGGAACGTATCTAAAATACAGACTATAAAACACCAACTTGTTTCATCAAAGCAAGAAAAGTGTGTTTGTTCGCACAATATAATGTGATAATAAATTCAAGCAGCACCTTGTCAAAAGTGTTAACATATGGATATAAAGCCAAACAGCAAATTATATCAAAGAGATATCAAACATGCATTATTGTGAAGCTCAAATAGTCACAATAAGGCCTCATCATCAGAAAAACATGCTGGGCTGCAAAAGCAAAAGTCTCCGAGGCTTTTGAATGGCCTTTTATGATGACTTTACATGCCCTTTGCAATCAGCAGAGGAAGGCATTTCTGTTGATTTGGATCCAAATGATGAAGAAATGACCCAGTGTGCTGGCAGCCCATGATTACACAAGGGCCTCGCTTTTGAGTGCAATTACAGCAACTATCAAACATTGAAGAAAAGGAAAAGATGGGCTGAGAAGCATGCGGGAGATGAAGAAAAAGAAAAAGGGAGATGTAAGAAGACAAAAGCACAACAGAAAGAGATGTAAAGAAATTGACAAATATTCCCATCAGAGCAATTCCATGCAAACGTCAACCTTTCCATGAAAAAAAATAAAGTTTTCATTAAAATAGCGAAACTCTTTAGAGGTTTTTTGTGTAGGCTTATATTTTACAGTCCTGTAAAAATGATCTCTGTCAATGTTTTCAAACAATTATGTTTGATTTACCAAAGTCACACAAGTGCCAATTTGTCACATCAGTGCTTCCCACAAATAGACTTGGCCACACATAAACAGGGGCTGCCCAGGTATATTAACGGCCACCCAAGTATATTTAGTGAAACATTTTTTTTGCTATTATTATCATCCTTTTACACTATTTTGTATCCACTAGCGTTGGGCGATGTTGACCAATTTGGCATCGTACGATGTCTAATGTATACCATCGCAATGGACGATGGCATCGTCTTCATAGGCGAAGATGAATTAATTATTTATTATGAATAATTAGCTAATTCATAACGAATTAATTATTTGTAGCCTACCATTTCAACTACCTGGCCCGCATGGTCTTTGTTTTACCCATAACCAAATCATACATAAATAAAGATAAGTTACACACAAATTACCACCTGTCAATCACTTTTTCCGCAGGACTCTGGCATGAGTAGGCAGAGTGATCTGTGTCATCGACAAACTTGGTTGGTAAAAAAGGTGCACAACCAACAGTATCTGAGGGTTTCGCTAAAATGACTAAGTACAAGCCTGAAAGCTAAAGATTGAAGCAGTGTACTGATGCTGTGACACGTTACCTGACAGATTCAAAAGACCGAAGATTCGTTAGATAGAGACAAGATTAATTAAATATCACGTTTAACAACTATAGTGAGACGCCATCCAGCAATACATCCTTGAAAAACTTCCCGACGTGCACTGTTCTCTGGAGCTCAGACGAGCACATGGCAGTGTGTATGTGTGTGTGGCTGTGTGTGTGTCTGTCTGTGTGTGGGTGTGGTCACGTGATGTGCATTTTCAGTGGATGGAGGGCTGTTCAGAAATGCTAGATGAAACGCCAGTGTGGACCTGGATTATTTTCGTTCTAAAACGCCATTTTAAAAGTAAGCTGTATTAGTGTAAACCGGGCCTGAGTGTGTATTTTTCACGAGGGGGTTTGCAACGGGGGCGGGGCGGAGGATCGGCGATGCCGGCTCAGCATCGTAATGTCTATCGGCCATCGGCGATGGACGATGGCATCGTCTATCGGCCCAACCCTAGTATCCACCTAATATAACCAAACATCCGTGGTAAATTAAGTAGTGGAAAATCTTCTCGTTTACCAGTTTCGTTCAGTGTGCGTGAGACCCGTCAACACTCCCATAGACAGCCTCACATGCTTTGTAGACCCACAGAAACACGCCTTTTTGGGACTTAAATTTGTCCGGCCCGGGTTTTAATCTTCTAAAATGTCCGGGATTCAACTTTTGCTTCGCTTTCTTAAAGGGGTGGTCCACTACGATATCATATTTTAAACTTTAGTTGATGTGTAATGTAGCTGTGTGAACATAAACAACACCTCTGAATGGAAGACGCTCAAAGTTCAATGCAAAGGGACACATTGGCTTTTACAGAATTAGCTTAGCAAAGCCTACAGCGAACGCAGTTTGGGGACTACAAAAAAATACATCTGGGTTAATGATGTCATAAATCCTACAGGTTACGCACATACACAGTGAAGGGGCGTTGCCAGAGGCACTGTAATGTTATAACAGAGACGCTTCCTGGTGATGTGGAGCTGATCTGTGCACATTATGTTAGCTGACAAATCAGAACCTCTTGAGGGTGGGCATTTTAGTTTTCCTCATTAATGCAAGATACAATAAAATAAAATAATTTTTTTTTCCTATAATGAGCCAACTCTTATCCTTCTGATTAGGTTAATTTGCTATTTATGGGTTGTGCAGTTTAATTCACAGAATTTCCACAAAGTATGTTGTATACTGTAAACTCGCACACTTTTTGGTCACATCCATAACGCATGTTTATTTTCCTCAGTTAAACTATCGAAAATGTTTACAGATCGATATTTTTCTGATCCCATAACTCTATGGTTAGCTGTCTTGGAAAATATAAAGATATTCTTCAATGCTAACATATACTTTTTCTCTTTGAATTTATGTTTTAAGCTTTTACTGCAAACGTCACATCCATAACGCTGAAATTGCTCATCACATACCTGGTTTCTAAGATCTGCTGCCGCATGGTCTTGACGTACTCAAAGCTGTCGAAACAGCAGATGTCGTACACCAGAACGTAGACGTGAGCACTTCGAATGCCTCGACAGCAAACATCTGACCATTCCTGCACACACACACACAAACACACAAACACTCAATATTATCCAGCGACACAAACAAATTGCACTTAAAGCCTTTAATTCAGTGGTCCCCAACCCCTGAGCCGCGGACTGGTACCGGTCCATGGATCAATTGGCACCAGGCCGCACAAGAAATTGTTTATTTATTTTTAAAATTCATTATTTCTGTTTTATTTATTATCTGAGTCTGACCGTATCCGCATCTTGGTCACTTGAGCACAGTCAAGGACCCACGAAATGCTAAGGAATGAATCTGCAACCCATTTGTCAACAAATCAGGTGAATCCAGGATGATCCAAAAGATCAACTGCTGGAGATCACAAATGATAGTGGCCTTAGAGGCCAATCACATATTGTGTCTTTTTCTTCCGCAAGTTCATTATTTCCAAAGGAGGCATGCGGTTTGCACGCATGTTGGGAGCGGTGTGCGCATATTGGGAGTTGAAAACATCTCATCTTTTCAGAATGCTGCGAGTGCACTGCGAGTCACGTGACAAGAACTGACTGATCAGCTTCATGGAATGGAATATACACAATTCAATAATTATGTCAGACAAACACTGAAAAACCAAACACTGCAGTGCTTTTTAATATTCTCCATAAATAAAACTTGTATCAGAGTTGCAGCAATGTTTTGTCAGCTTGACATCCTCTGAGAAGACGGTTGATGGTCGCCTAGCAATCGATAAACACCCACCCCCCTGGGTCGTGGTAAAATTGTCAAGCATTGACCAGTCCACAGTGATAAAAAGGTTGAGGACCAATGCTTTAATTGATTCATATGTGGACTCCAAGTAATTAAATGAACAAAATTTGTTAAAACACCACTGTTTTTGGACTATAGCCAAGTTTCCATCCACCTATTTTATACCCATTTTAACTCTGGATGGAATTGCCAAGAAGTGCATAAATAAAATAAAATAAAATAAAATAAAATAAAATAAAATAAAATAAAATAAAATAAAATAAAATAAAATAAAATAAAATAAAATAAAAAAAAGTGCAGGAAAACTGGTTTAGAACAAGTGCTTACTCTATGGTGAGTAAATAATGACAGAATTAAAATGTTTAGGTGAAATATCCCTTTAAATTTGGTAAAATGCACCAGTTGGGGAAAAAATTGTAATAAAAATGACTTTTGCTGCTTGTTTAAACTACTTTTTTGTACAACCTAATTGTTTTATGTTTAATCCACTTACATACGTAAAAATGATTAAGCTAACAAGACGGAATTGTGTGAAACCCAAAGTTTTGTACAGTCAGTGTAGATTGGGCCATACAAATTACGGGTGAAATTAAAAAAATGGAAGTGTAGGTGTTAAATATGGAAAACTCCCAGGAAAAAAACAGGAGTGCCTGACATTTATTGTAAAAGGGTTAAATATTATCTTAAGTCGTATTACTGGCAGATATGGAGTGATAACTGATATTTATTGTGCATCGTTCAATAGTTCAAGTGATTTTTCATTTAAAGTGTGCAGTTTGTAAGTTTGACACACAGTGGTTGAACTAGGTATTGCACGCCTGGTTCAAAACAAACGCAAACAGTTTGTCAGATTGTTGCACCTTATTGCCTAACTATCAAGCTTAAAGGCTGATTTAAGTCATGTTATAAATAAAAGCAACGGCATGCGATAGAAGGAATATTTTTCACAATAAAAGGTGTTTTTGTCCTAACCAACACCTGAAATTGATATTTTAGAAATGGTTTCTATTTCTTGCAGCTGAACAACAGAAACTGACAATGATCACCTCAGGTACACCTCATGTGCTTTATTCAGTGTTAAATGCTAATAATGCGACTTTGAATGCCATTTTACATGACATTTATTGCCATACTACTGAAAGCAGCAGCAGATAGTTCATCTCAGATCTTGAAAATAAACCGTTTGAAATTGAATTTTAGATCTGTGATTTAGTGTAAACCAGCACATATTAGTGATTCAGCATGTACATTTAATAATGTTAAAGAGATTTAATATGTATTAATTAGATTATAAACCTTACCAGTTTGTTGGAGTGCATGATTCTGTGCTTCTGAATGGCTTTATTTAAATTTATATCGGTTTCGTCTGGAGCAAACAGCCAAACTGCTTATCACTGCAAATCTTGTAGCGTGTTGTTAGGACACTGTAACCTGCTCACCTAATGTTTACGTTCATAATATGTATATTATATGCTAATTAATAACCCTGTCATGTGGAACTGAATCTGCGTCTCATTTCGGAATCTGCTACTGTCCACCGGAGGTCGCATTTCGGTTGCGGATGCACACTTTAAGAGCCTTCCTGATTGACTGAATGAAATACGCGGTTTTCCATTAAGGCAACCCAGGGTGCTAAAAAATATAATTGGCTAAACTGGTAGTGGGCGGGACCAAAGAACCAAAACAAACACAAAATTCTGACTATTATAGCTTGTCATTGAAAAAATTGCAAGAATTGTCTCATTGTTTGGTATTAGAAAAATAAACATATATAATTGAGAAAACTTAAAGTTTTTCAAAATATGGAATCCCCTTAAGATTTCTGAAGGAAGCTGATATGAATCTTTTGTCCATATAACTTGTATCACCTGCTATTAATTTATAGTTTTGATACCTTTATATTGCATGTGTATGTACATGCATTTATTTATTTATTTGTAATTTGTATTTTTTTGTATTTTTTTAATTATTATTTTGCATGTTTTGTTTTTATTTGTACATGTTAAAAGTTTCTAAAAAAATCAATAAAGACAGTGTTTAAAAAAAATTCTGACTATTATTTTATATGTCAGGCTTAACTCGGTAACTCAAATAAAATAATAGCTCTAATTTTTCCTTCATAACGTTTTCACTGTTAAACATTGATTATCAAATCATTCATGTTCGGATAATTCATTCGGAGCTGATTTAAATTTGCTAGTTCACATGTGATTTGTTTATGGGGAGGAAATATGGAGAAGACAAAAGAGCAATACAGGGAATAGAGAAACAGGTAAAATGATGAGCGCCCTATTCTTATTCTGCTCGTCTATTCGTGTATATCGGCCGTGTGAAGACAGATAGAGGTCACTCTGATGGCACATTTAGCGATTTACAAGCAAATGATATGTTTAAGAAGAAGCTTTTTTCAGATAACATCTGTTATTGTTGTTATAACGGCCAGGATTTGTGGAGAAATGCAAGCTTTTAACAATGGATGCAAGAAAAATATCTAAATCGCTACTCTAATGATAGCTCAAACCAGACGCTAGCTCTCCAACAGGAAACTCCAGTGGAGAATAAAATTATAAATGTAAAGTTATGAAAGAATCCTCTTTTCCCATTGTCACTAATTAAAGCACTGATCATTATGACACCGCTGAGAAAGAAAAGTGTGCTGAGACAAAAAGGCTCGCAGCTCAAGTGGCTCTTTTATCCTTTCAAGCTGTCTGAAATCACAAGTGTTACACAGAAGCATGTGCTCTCAGGCTACTGGCTCATTATAAACCGTTCTGCAAGAACTAAACACTCGCTGTGCATAAAATCAGAGAGACCGTATCAAAACATTCGGATTAACTGACGCTTCACAAAGATTCATCATCCTCTGTTGCTAGGTCTAAAGATGAAAATGGAATTTTTAGAAAATTGCATTGAATGTTATATAAAATTATTTAGTTGCAAAACGGTTATCTACAAGAATTAAATAACCCTTCTCAAGACTTATGTGCTGTTCGGGATGTTTTCATCCACTCTGGGGTGATTTTGTGTTTTCTCTGTGTTTCAACAAATGGAATGACTTTTAGTGACTAATCTTGTTTTGACACATATTTTGGGAAAATGCTTTGAATTAAAAAAAAATTAAAATTCAACAATACACATTTTTTATGTTTGGAAAACATCCACTTGTTTAAGCTGCAGTAAAATAACTCAGATAAATATTTTTTTCTATTTTTTTTTTTTTGTTGCATAAATCTGTTCATCAACCAACCATCAATCAACCTCATTCCTGATCAAAACTACTAAATTGTTTAAAAAATTACAGGATTTTAACTCTTTTTTTTGCCAAATTCATAAACGATGTCACTGATTTGGTGGGGAAAAAAACACACACACAAAATGACGTATTTTCAATATAAAAAGTATTTGTTTATGCTTTTATCAAAGTCTTGGACATGTGAAACAACATTGCCTTTAATGCATTGTTTTGATTAATTTTATTTGTCTCTCTTTTTTCGTAACCATGACACCATATAATCATGCATTTTTGATTTATGGTGGTTTTCCCTGCTAAAATTTGTAATTTTTACTGTTGACGATCAGGTGGCACCATTAACCCTTTAGATAGACCTGTACAAAAAAAATCTTAGTTTCTGGATTTTATATGGAGTATAACAGCAAATTAAAGTGTGTGTCAGTGTGTGAGAGTGTGACAGTGACCTTCACGCATTTACCTTGATGTGTCTGAGAAAATCAAAATATGCATCTCAGCTCTCAGAACTACATGGAGTAAATAAAAACAAAGACTGTGTATTTATGCACCATCAAATGTGGATATAGAAGAAGTCAACGGGGAAAAATCAGCCACCAACAGTTAATTAGGGAGAAAAAATTAAATTCTAACAATGCATCAAAGCCAATGTTGCTACTAATCATTCACTTGTCCAAGACTGTGATTAAAAGGGAAAACAATCCAGCCCACAACTACTTTTTATATTGGAAATACGTCATTTTGTGTGTGATTTTTTCACCAAATCAGTGACATCATTTGTGAACTTGGCAATTAAAGAGTTAAAATCCTGTAATTTTCTAAACAATTAGTAGTTTTGATCAGGACTGAGGTCGATTATTAGATTTATGCAAAAAAATAGAAAAAAATAATAATCTGATGCATTTTCACAGCAGTTTAATTCAGTGGATGTTTTCATCCCTAACATAACAAAAGGGTAGTACATTTAAACAGTGCACAAGGGTTAAAGGTGCCATAGAATGAAAATCTAGATATACATAGACATAGCTGAATAATAAGAGTTCAGTACATGGAAATGACAAATACCATTTGGTTTTCTTGTTTTCATGTAAACCCTGTAAGCATAAAATCCTTGTGAAAAACAGACCAATTGAAGAAAAAAACCCCACAGACTGTTACATTCAGTGTTGGGGGTAACGCATTAAAAGTAACACGAGTTACATAATAATATTACTTTAAGTAACGAGTAAAATAACACATTGCTTTTAAAAAATAAGTAATAATATTTGAGTTTCTTTTTTTTTAAAATGCAACTCAAGATATTTTTTTTTAATTAATTGATTCACTTTTAAAAACTCAGTTGGGTAACTCAATATTGTAATGCATTACTTTCAAATGTAACTTTTTCCCAACACTGGTTACATTGTACACGTGATAATTAATATGATCAAATTTCATTGGACACAAGGAAATTGGTTTCCTAGTGATATTACAACAATGATATTTTACCCTTTATGATATTTTTAAGTTTAACTAATATTACCTTAAACATAATATGTGGGACTTAGGGTTGTCAAAATATCAAGTTTGTTACCAATTGATGCTGAAATTTTAAAAACGTCCATTTCCTGCTAATGTTTGCATGCTGTTAAGTGCATACTTAAACACAGCTGACTGGCCATCGTGCTCACGTGCTCAACAGCGCTCGAATGTTTGCAGCAATTGGACGTTTTTAAAATTCCAGTACCGATTCGTACCAAACTCAGTACTTTTGACAACCATAGTGGGACTCTTATTTTGAAAATGGGCGAGTTAACCAAAAACTTGAACTAAAAAATTTTTACCCTTCATTTACTTGCCCTCAAATTGTTCCACACCACAAGTCGTTGAACACAAAAGAAGATATTTTGAAGAATGCTGGAAAACTAACAGTAGATCTATTGATGTTGATCTTTTGGTTACCAACATCCTTCAAAATCTGAAGAAAAAAAAACCTCACAGGTTTGAAACTAGTGGTGAATCATCCTTTTAATGGGACCATTTATTTTTCTTTGTGTAAAGAAGATTTGAATAATCTAAGTAACCTTTTTCCACTATAAAGAATCTTTTATGTAGTTGGTCTTTCGTAGAGAGTTTGATTGACAGACGATCAGACCATTGCACCAACATTGTTGCACTTTGGATTTTCTGCAGAATAGATCACAAGTAGTCAAAACTACTATCACAGTTTTGAGTCCACAGTCTTTAAGTGGAGGTGTGTATTGTCAGCATTACTGTACTCTATATACACCAATCAGGGGCTGTCCAGGGTGGCACTGGACACCTCTGGCAGCTGATTGGCTACCCCAATATTTTTGCTCACCGCTGACACTTGCTGATGCTGGTCACATCTCATTTGTCAAAAAGAAGTTTATTTTGAGCTTTCCTGGCAGCGCAAGCTATTTTAAAATCAAGGACAAGCTGAAGACGAGAGAATATGGTTTCAAGATATGGGAGTAATAAAACATCATCAGGTTTGATTTGCTGATGTTTATTATCCCATGTGAAAGCTAAAAAGGCTAATTATCAATTAGCCAGATTATAGAGATTGATTCACACTTCAGCCACATATTTATAGTTTTATGAGCAGTTACACTTATTCTGTGCAACTTTTACATGCACATACAATGTAGTTAAGGGATAGTTCACACAAAAGTTATAATTCTGTGAATACTCACTTGTTATTTTGTATTTTTATAGGTATATTTTATATGCTTTAAAAGTAACTTCAAAGTATTTAGTATTCTAATTACTTTTTACATGAAGTAATTAGTAATGTAATCAGATTACAATTTTCCAGTAGTAATCAGTAAATTGTAATCGATTACTTTTTTAAAGTAACTTACCCAACACTGGTGTACTAATTTATTAATTTATTTATTTAAAATGTATTTTTAACTGTAATTGTTATAGGAAATAATCTTGTCAGGAACATTTAGGAAAAAATCATTTGATGACATGAAATGATTCTATTTAATGACTACAGTTCAGCCATAAAATACTAATTAATTTTATCTTTCAAAGCACAATTTTTACCAATTTGGCAGCAAGAAGTTTTTAATAGTCAAAAATGTTGTAATGCTTATTTTAAGTATTATAATAAATACAGATCAGAATATGCATGTTTGTGTATTTTATTTTATTACAAAACAAATTTACTTTAACACATTTTTTTTATGTGCTAAAAACATTTTCATCCATATTTTTGACATTTAAGTTTGCTTATTTTTAGTATTATAATACACTGTAAAACCCAAGAGTCAACTTTATCAAATGAAATGAGTGTAGTTAACTCAAAATTTAATGAAAGATAATTCTACTCATTTCAAAAAAAGAGTTTTGAACTCAACTTAAATGGAGTAAGTTCACAGTACTCATATTGATTATTATTTTTAACTCAAATGGTTTGTTGCAATCGGTTTTCTCAAATGGTTTGAGTTGCCTTAACTTATTGGGTTTTACAGTGTACAGTTGGTTTTAGTTCTCATTTATTGGGTTTTACTGCGCTCAAATTGCTTTGTTTACTTAAATGGATTAAGTTCACAGTACTCATTAGGATTAGTTTTTGAACTTAAATGGTTTGGTGCAATCGGTTTCTTTAAATGGTTTGAGTTACCTTAACTTATTGGGTTTTATCTACACCTGCAATATGCTTTCTGCATATAGAAAATCATTTTGAAAGTGTCATTTGTTGAAGTCACATAAATGGGATGTCTTGTTTTTAACACACACACACATGCACGCACGCATGCACACACACACACACACATACAAAAACACACACACACACACATATATATATATATATACACACAGTTGTTTCCCAAATGATGTTTAACAGAGCCAGGAAATTTTCAGTGTGTCTGATAATGTTTTTTTTCTTCAGGAGAAAGTCTTATTTGTTTTATTTCGGCTAGAATAAAAGCAGTTTCACATTTTTTAAAAACATTTTAGAGTCAAAATGATTAGCCTCTTTAAGCTATATTTTGTTTCGATAGTCTACAGAAAAAACTATTGTTATACAATAACTTGCCTAATTACCCTAACCTGCCTAGTTAACCTAATTAACCTAGTTAAGCCTTTAAATGTCATTTTAAGCTGTATAAAAGTGTGTTGAAAAATATCTAGTCAAATATTATTTACTGTCATCATGGCAAATATTAAATAAATCAGTTATTAGAAATGTGTTTTTAAAACTATTATGTTTAGAAATGTGTTGAAAAAAATATTCTTTCCGTTAAACAGAAATTGGAGAAAAAATAAACAGGGGGGGGCAAATAATTCAGACTTTAACTGTATACATACTTTTTTTTTTCCTCAAGGCACATAACAGATTTTTTCATCCAAGCAAGTAACACATTTTTTACACTATAGTACAAATGATTTGGCCTTAGAAGAATCTGATGTGAAATTTTTCACACTGTAAGAAATGATTTCTCCCATATCCTAGAGTCAACGAAAAAAAACCCCCACTTTTTTTACAGACTTCTACAACTCTAGAGACACAGAGTCATTTTCTCACTGTCGAGAAGATCTCATTAGTCCTTTCTTATGCCTATGGCTGGGTTCATTTCAGCACCTCACATGGGCTTTTTCTATCCACCTTTTTTATGTGGACCTTTTTATATACGTTTCTGCACTTCCAGATTGTTGAACTTAATGCAATAAAGTAGTAAAAAATGCAATAGGTAAAATTGCAATGTATTTCTTTATTTAAATTTGCATTCTATATGACATATAAGCAAAGTCAAATTTAATTTAGGTATTACATTTTCAATTTAATTATGTCAGCTTATATACCTAAAAATTAGTATGTAATTTACATATTTAAACTCATTGTATTTATTTTCTTTTTGGCTTAGTCCCCTTATTAATCTGGGGTTGCCACAGCGGAATGAACCACCAACTTATCCAGCATATGTTTTACGCAGCGGATGCCCTTCCAGCTGCAACCCATCACTGGGAAACATCCATACACACTCATTCACACACATACACTACCGACAATTTTACCTTACCCAATTCACCTATACCGCATGTCTTTGGACTTGTGGAGGAAACCCACACAAACACAGGGAAAACATGCAAACTCCACACAGAAATGCCAACTGGCCCAGCCGGGGCTCAAACCAGCGACCTTCTTGCTGTGAGGCGACTGTGCTACCCACTGTACCAACGTGCTGCCCCCATATTTAAACTGTAGTTGTAAATGAAAAAACGTAAATTATATTGTTTCATTTTGCACTAAACTTTGCACATATACAAAGAATCCAAATTTGGGTGATTTGCATGTTACATTTTAAAGTAAATTTTGCTACTGATATGCTTCCATAAATAAGAATGTGCTACAAATAGTCCACATACATAGTGATCAGGATGATAATGCACCAATACACACAACAAGACTGGTGACAGAGTGGTACCATAAAGTCGTGGGGACGTTGCATGTTGTTTGGAAATGAAAATCTGGTTTACGTCAGTCGGGCCAACGTCAATGTCCAACGTCCAACCCAAAACCAACCAAGTATCAACGTCTAAAGAGGTTACAGCTTGACGTTGTGTGGATGTTACCACTATGACATCTATTAGACGGTGGATTTTGATCACTTTCTAACATAACCTAAAATCGACCAAATATCAACGTCATTTGATGTCGTTATTGAAAATCAAAATAACATTGTCCTTAGACGTTGGCTAGACATTGAATTTTGATCACCTGACATCACAACCTAAATCTAACCTAATATTGATGTCTTATGACGTTGTGTGCCTGCTGGGCAGTAACTAAATGCACTACAGAATGTTACGTTTACACACACATCCACAAATTACATGTAAATGCATCAGCTTTTTACAGCGTAATACTCCCTACTCACTACTCTTGAGTACTTTTGAAATGTCTACTTTTTACTCTTACTTTGAGTTTTATGATTTTTCAGTACTCTTTCCACCACTGAATATGATGTACTGTCATCATGACAAAGATAAAAAAATATCAGTTATTAGAAATAAGTTATTAAAACTATTATGTTTAGAAATGTGTTGAAAATAGGATTATGGCCTTACTGCCCACCCGTAATTGGACTGTGGTAAGTGTGGTGATTTGCTGGTCACTGTACCTGCAGAGTGCTGCCAGGAAAGCTGCTGATGGCTGGATAATCTGTGATCTGAAGGTCATGCACATGACCATTGAGCACTGCGGCAGAGATATGCATTCGCCGGGTCTTACTGGACAAGGCCACCTCACTGTAGTCATCGTGAAGAAAGCGCTGCACAATGGCCGTCTTGCCCACCCCTGGAGCTCCCAGCACGGCGATCCGGAACGGAGGGGGCATCGCCCGGTTCCCGCCGCGCCCCCGGTGGGCCGTGCCACCCTCCCTGCTCTCGCAAACAGCTGGCCAGTGCATTCAGAGTGGCACACGGGCAGCACATAGTCCTGACTGAAGCACAGGCGGCGGTGTTGGCCACAGCACAGTCCCATTCACAGACCAGCAGCCTCTGAGAGAGACAGATGAATGACAACAACAATCAAGAGTCCAGCTGGGGATATGGTCACATCTATACTAGGGCTGCACAATGTATAATTTCAGCATTGAAATCCGCAATAGTCACATTGCAGGATCTGTTATGTTGTGTTCTGATTATAGTTGACCTGGAGAAATAGTTCACACATGAGACTTGTGTAGTTAATGCAGAGTTTAACCATAATAGAGTGTAAGTTTTTCATTTGCATTTGTTTTTAAGGCCTGACAGCGTTTAAAGTATTCAGGCACAAGAAATTTTACCATTTGCAACTTTAATAAAGAATAATTTTATTGACTTATTTATACAGTAAAGACATTTTCAATGTTATTTTACAATTGATTATTCAAATTCTGAACCTGAATACTATTTGACTGCCTTGAAAATAGGGGTGTCAAAATTAATCGTTTCTTCGGTGCACCGCGATGCAGACACGGACAATTTGGCATCGGTTCAGTAATAATCATAACCGGTTATTATATACTGACATCATTTATCTCATATGCGCTATGTCGCCGTAGCTTACTATGGCGAGGGAGGCGAGCGGCGAGCGCGAGTACAACGCTCTAACTATGTAAAAACTCTGAAACTGTGCACAATTTCACTGCGTGTGTGTTTGCTGAACACTGTTTCACTGACACTTACAGCAAAAGCCCCTATTTCACGGCGATTAAGAGAATGAAAGTAAACTCCATTTCTCTCACTTGTGGCCCATGAGTGCAGCTGTGAAGAGCACCAGCGTGTAAGAGCCAATCGCAGCCCTTTCTGTTGAGCGCGTGACCAATCAAAGGGGTGTAAGAAAGAACTTGGTAGTTGGTAGACAAGGCTCAGAAAGCGAGCGGGATATTTATATTGGTTTATTTGCTATAAATGCTCGTGTTGCTTAAAGGTACAGTTTATATATCTGAAGATAGAGGTAAAGTTGGTTTTATATTGGGATATTCAGACATTCTCCTTAATAATATAATTTCAGAAAAGTATTATTTGCAAATTCTAAATAGGGAAATTATATTAGCAGCCAATGATTATCAAAGTACAACATTGTTCACAGTCAATTAGATAGTGTTAATGTTGTTTGTTAATTGTATGCTAATTCCAATCGAATATTCAAAGTAACATGATAAACAATATAGAGACTTCTAAATGAACGAATGTGTGAATATAAAACCAACTTTACCTTTATTCTGACTGTTGGTATTAAAGGACAAAATTGTTTTACAAAAAGTATATAAATATATTTATACATTTTAATACAATAATTTCTGTGCTGTGAAGAAAATATAAAACTGTGTATGGAAACAATCGTCAATGCACCGTGATGCACCGAGATATCGAATTGAACCGAATCGATGGCATGATAATCGTAACCGAACCGTGAGACCAGTGTAGGTTCACACCTCTACTTGAAAACCCTAAAACATGTTTATTTCACTTTTATCTTTGCTTTTAATTTGTTTTTTGATATTTTTATGAATGATTCACTTCCCTAAAGAGTCATTTTAATAAATCTAAATGAATGAATTCTTTCTAAATAGCAGTTTTCAAGTCATCTGGTGAACAATGCAACAGAATTACAGAGACTGGACAAAAAACAGATAATAAATATATTTTAAAAATAGAAGTAGTGACTGCAAATATACCTACTGACAAGTGTATGTACAGCTATATTACTATATACAACGTGATATGTGCAGCTGTTATGTACAAATTGGCATGTAAAGTATGTTGTTAAATAAATAAGTGTATAAAAAGTAGTGATGTTTGTTTCACAATTACTATCATAAGGTGTTCATGAGAGGGATTACCTGAGGGAAGTGTTTTGTGTTAAGCGTTCCTTTTATTTTTATTTTTTGAGCAGTATATATCCTATCATCTGGTGAAATTGTGTATATGTGTGTGTCACGATGGCGCAGTGGGTAGCACGATCGCCTGACAGCAAGAAGGTCGCTGGTTCAGTTGGCATTTCTGTGTAGAGTTTGCTCCCCGTGTTGGCGTGGGTTTCTTCCGGGTGGTCCAGTTTCCCCCACAGTCCAAAAAAATGCGCTATGAGTGAGTTGAATAGGCTAAATTGTCCGTAATGTATGTGTGTGAATGCAAGAGTGTATGGGTGTTTCCCAGAGATAAAATACAAAAATGTTTCAATATCATTATATTACTAATAAGAAAATATTAGAAGAGTAATACCAAAACAAATTAAATAAACCTGGCATGAAGGCAGTCTTTATCAGTTGGTTAAATTGTACATTTCAAAACGGAACAATTCATAAAGCAAAATAATAAATTAATTTGGAAATTATTAATAATTAATTATTTAAAGGTAAGAAAGAGATACAATAGAAAAAATGTTTCAATATCATTATGTTTTTCATAAGAAATTGATAGAAGAGTAATGATAAAATAACGGAAATTAAATAAATCTGTCATGAAGGCAGTCTTTATATCAGTTGGTTAAATTACACATTTCAAAATGGAACAATTCAGAAAGCGAAATAATAAATTGGAAATTATTAATGATTCATTATTTCATTAATTGAAAGTTAAGAAAGAGATAAAAGCTACAATCTTTTAATAGCATAATATTACTAATAGGAAAATATTAGAAAAGTAATAATAAAATAAATTAAATTAAATAAACCTGGCACATGATTAAATTCTACCTGTTGGATATATCAGCTAGGCATTGTGTTTATATAAAAACTAGATGCTTATAGCTTCTATATAAAAGTAGTTAATAGCAAATACACTAAAGCGAAAAAAATTTGGTTTTAGGGCAACTTCGGTGAAAAGTTCTGATAAACTTCAAACGTTAACTACTGGTAACTGCGCATAAAGTGAATTTCAAAACAACAGTAGCTGGAGAAAATTATTAAAATAGAAAAATTAGATAAGAATGAGATAAAACAGTATTAGTGACATAAAATAAGACAATATTAATCAAATAAAATATTGACATTAAAAAAGCTAAATGCTTATCACTTTTTATAATAAATTTGTTAATTGCTTGTTATTTTTGCATTACGATAATCCTGGTACCTATGAAACTACTTCAAAACTGCTTTAGGCAACAAATCTAATAATAATAAACAAGAAACAACAGTAAAATGAAGCTCTCCAGATCTGGCATACGATTTATATCAAATATTTCACAATACATCTAATCTACAGGATTTTTGTAGTAATCTGTGTATTGTGTTTATATCAAAAACTAAACACAAACATTGACAACAAAACAGCTCATTAGTTTCAGCAGATTCATTTGAACAGGTATTACAATAGACTTGGTAATTATTAAGCAGTAATTGTATTTCAAAACAAGAGCAGCTGATTAGTCATTCATTTTCTTTTCGGCTTAGTCCCTTTATTAATCTGGGGTCACCACAGTGGAATGAACCCCCAATTATCCAGCATGTGTTTTACGCAGCGGATGCCCTTCCAGCCGCAACCCATCTCTGGGAAAACAGCCGAGTACTGTACAAGATAAAATAAATAATACAAATACATATTACGCATTATATAAGGACAAACTAAAGGAACAATTCAGAATGCATAATATTAAAATAATACATTTGGAAATTATTAATAATGAATTATTTCATTAATTGAAAGTCAAGAAAGAGATAAAATACTAAAAACTTTCAATAGCATTATATTACTAATAGGAAAATGTTAGAAAAGTAAAAAAATATAATTAAATAAAACTGGCACATGATTAAATTTCACCTGTTGGATATATCAGGTATTGTATTTATATAAAAAAATAGATGCTTCTAACTTCTATATAAAAGTAGTTAATAGCACATTGGTTTTAATAGACTAAAGCAAAAATTGTGTATTGTTTTTGGTTTTAGGACAACTTTGGTGAAAAGTTTTGATACACTTCAAACATTAACTACTAATTGTTCATAAAGTAAATTTCAAAACAACACTAGAAATATATTAAAATAAATAAGAATGAAATAAAACACAAAATTGGTGATATAAAATAAGACAAAATTAATAAAATAAAATATTGACATTTAAAAAAAGCTGATCGCCTATCACTTTTTATAATAAAAATAGTTGATTGTGCATGTTTTGTTGGATTATAATAGTCCCGGTACCTACCTCAAAACTGCTGTAGCCAACAAATAAATTGCATAAACCTAATAATAATAAATATGTAAATAAACAACAGTAAAATAGGAGCTCTCCAGATCTGGCCCATGGTCTATATCAAATATTTCACAATATGTCGCTACAGTATTTCTGTAGTAATCTGTGTATTGCGTTTTTATCAAAAACTAAACATAAACACTGACAACAAAACAGCTCATTATTTAACAGATATTACAATGTACTAGTAATGAAGCAAGAATTGTTCTTCAAAACTGACTGCTGTACTATTAAGAAATAAGGACAAGATAAAATACCAAACTATATATAACGTATAGCAGGGGTGTCAAAGTCAATTCCTGGAGGGCCGGAGCCCTGCAGAGTTTAGTTCCAGCCCTGCTTCAAGACACCTATCTGTAGGTATCAAACAAGCCTAAAGCACTCAATAAGTTTGATCACGTGGGTGTTTAATTGGGGTTGGAACTACACTGTGCAGAGCTCCGGCCCTTCAGGAACTGGCTTTAACACATGTGACGTATAGGCATGGGCCGGTATAAGATTCTGACGGTATGATAACCTTGGATAAAAATATCACGGTTTCATGATATTGTGATTACTGCTTTAAAATTTATTCTTTTTAAATGTCTAGGTTAAAAAAATAACTTTTTCCCCTTTGAACACAAAATATTTTATTTTGAGAAACTTGTCATATTTTGGAGCAGTAAACATGTCAGGCTAAATAATTCAAATGAATCATTGACTTCTGCTGTTCCTGTTTTCATTACAATTTAAAACGGCTAAAGATACTGTTGTCGTATAAAACGTAAAAAAAAACGTAAAAAAAAACCCTTACATATACTGTAGGAACAGTATAGCAGAACATTTTGGCAGTTTTAAAACCTTGACTTTTCCAAACTGTGGTATACCTTAAAAACGGTTATCGTCCCATACCTAATTACGTACTATATAAGACAACTAAAATAATAACTCAAATGATAAAAACAACACTCAAACAAAACAAACCAGTTGTAATCTGAACATCTATTGTGTTTAATAGTCTGTTGGTTCAGTGTGCAAACTATACGTTGACGATCGGGGGGTCAACTTTTCCGGTAGTAGTTTGGTAATACATGCTTCAGTGAATCAAATTTATGAATGTATTTAAATTACATCTAATTTCTTAATAAAATGTATACGTTTTTAGTGTTTTAAATGATATTTAGTGACTATTTTAGAAGTTACTGTAGGTCAAACTATAAAATTGTGTCTATTTTTTTATTTTTTTAGGCTACATACAGATATAAACACCTATTTTACAAGAAAAGGGTTTTGTGAATACTTAAGATGTCTATAGGTTCTCTAGAACTGCCAGTTTCAGACTGTTGTTATATCTTTCCTACCATTGATTGGCACGATTATGCATTCACAATGGTATGAACTGTTATTGGGGGGGGGGGGGGGGGGGGGGTTATATTTATATTATACATTTTTTAATTATTCATATTTAAGATATAGATCAGAGAAATCTATTTCTTACTATTAAGGAACGGACCCCCATACATCTTGTTTTGATGTCCTTCGGGGGGGATCAACTGTTAATTAGGGGGGTCAATGCCCCCAAACTCCCCTGATGATATATCACAATGTTCTCATAACATAAGACACTTAAAGTGGGTTGAGATGATTTAAATAGAGCAAAGTTATTAATAGAAATGGCCACACATTTGGCAAACACAGACAGCAGCAGCACCTCTATGTGTGTGAGCTATTCTTACTGCAGGGGGCATGATGCTAACTCAGTTTACTATAAATCCCCTCACTTTTCAGTCTATAAAGTGATTACAGCATTAACAACTTGGTTATGTAATACATTCTCTGCATCCTACAGAATACACACGCGCGCGTCGTGATTATTTTGTTATATGTAAGCGCTTAATATCATTGTAAATGCCCCACCCGTAGTATATTTATCCCCAAATCGCCTCACAGTTTATCGTTAATTTGTAGTTGTTTATATTTAAAGCGCGCGACTGTGGCTGAAGCGTATCCCGCGCGCACGGCGGCATTGACTTACCTTATGCGCAGGTGAGAAGTTGCATTCTTCGGGCTGCTGAACACCTGCGCGATCTTTCCCGTCGAGCTCTCACTCTCTGCTCGCATTCAGGTGCAGAAGTAACCCTCAAAAACTGTCCTGGAGAAATGTCCTGCTCTCTTTCGCGTCATGCAGAGCTCGGCGCGCGCATGTTTGGCTGTGTTAACAGACAGATAAATGAACGCGTGCGCGTGACATCGGAGTGCCCGGACCGCGCCGAGCCTTCGCGCCTCACCAGGTCAGCGTCACAGGTTAATTGAATATGACCCCCCTCCCCTTCCCGCCCCCCCAAAAAATGAATAAAATAAAACAAGGCGAATGCTCCGCTGTATCTATGGCAAGCCTTTTTAACATTTAGGCTATGATTATCAAAAGTGTTTTATAATATATTTCTAAAGTATATTTAAAAGCATTAAAAATGCATTAACAAAACATTGGAGGAAAAATATTAACTGTCTAAACTGTGCAAAGTAACATACTAGCTATGTATATCTGTAAATATATTTGTATATCATAATTAGCACACATGTACATTTCTGTTACTCCAAACTATTTAGCAATGAAGCCAATTTTTTTTATGAGGCTAATAAATTATGGACTCTTTAAATCTCTCTTTAGCTACATTAGACAACTCAGCATTTTTAATATATATAATAAATATAATATATAAGTTCCAACTTATTTTATTTATTTACTATTCCCTTTTTAGTCACTTTTATTCAAGCTTTATTATTGTATACAATCCAATAGGTTTGGGTCATAGCGTTGTTGAGGCTGAATGATGCAATCAATAATGAACATGTTGATTATGTAAATACACTGATTTGCATGGAATGTGTTAATGGTTCGTTCAGTTTACATTCATCACTAGCAGTAGCCACTGAATTAATAATATACTCATCATGACTCATCATCACTATTATCAATGGAAGAATATAGGTTTTGGTTAAACACAGTAATGCCTTAATTCATTATCTTTTATTTTTGACCATGATGACAGTAGGCTATTTTATAACTGAAATGAGACCTGAACAATTTCAATATCTAAGCATTGTAAAGTATTTATCACATCGTATGATACCCTCGTGTTAATAATGAGGAGATTCCTTTATACCAGTGATTCTCAACCACGTTCCTGGAGGACCACCAACACTGCCTGTTTTAGATGTCTCCTTTGTCTGTTACACCCATTACAGGTCTTTCTGTCTCTGCTAATGAGCTGATGATTTGAATCGGGTGTGTTTGGTTAAGGAGACAAATGTGCAGAGCTGGTGGTCCTCCAGAAATGTGGTTGAGAAACACTGATATATACCATAACAAAAAGATGTAGAAATTAGCTCTGTCCATGCAAAAACTATGATTTTTCTTTTTAAAATGCTGACTGTGATTTAAAATAACAAGTTTGTTTTGTTTAGGGCTTCACAATTGGATCAGCAATTTTATCCTTTTATATTTATTTTATATATACTTTTATATTTTATTAATAATTCAAAGTATATAACAAAAGAAGAAAACTATTGTAACCCCCCTAAAAATATTTATATACTTAAATATAATATATTTTGTGTTAAAAGTAAAATACTGCATGTGACCAGTTAAAATGCAAGGGACTTTTATTCTAAATAGTTTAAAGAGTGTATATGCAGAAGTATGCGGAAGAACTTTTAATTTGTCAGTAACCTGGGTCAAGCCCTTCTGGTGAACTGTGTGCAGTTGAAGAATCGGCACGTTTAAGGTCTGTTTTCGTTAAAAATCAGCCATCTCCACTGGCTGAGAGTGATATCCAATATAAAGTGGGTCTCGGAATGTACAAGAAATTACATTTTTCCCCACCATGTCTTTAAAATATGAACATTCATTTTACCCAGTATATTCAATGGAGCGTCTGCGCTAACCTGCTAATCTTGATGGACGCGTGCGTGTGGCTTTTCATCTAGTTTTACGCTTGAGCAACTAAATGAATGCCAAAATCTATTTAACTGATTGTATTTTAATTAAATTACAACATCGATGCTGTAAAGAGAACTGTATGAACTTGAAAAAAGTCCCATTAACCGTTTCACCGGAGGTTTATCTGTATAGGAAGAAACACTAGGGCTGCGTACGAAACCGCCTACTACTCAGTAGGTACTGCATTTAAATTTAAACGTACTACTCAGCCAATAGAAAAGTACGTTCTATACAGTATGAATGTAAGAAGTATGAATGGAATTCGGACATACTACATCCACCATTTTGTCATGGTCACGTGACCTACCTGCGTCAGTTGCGTTGCTTCACTCCCATTCATGAATTCCCTCGCAGGGCATCATGGAATAGTAGTAAGTCATCTGGGTACTTCTCGCATACTGATTTTCGAATTCTATGAATTCAGACATATTACTCGGCTCGCATACTGTTTTTAGCGTACTGTATAGTATGGAAGTATGCGGTTTCGAACGCAGCCTAGCTCTGCGTATACTATTTAGTTTGTCATGAAGTAATATTTGCTTGAAATCAAGTTTTATAAAGCAAACTCGACTAATAACAGTTAATAATAAGTTAATTTGACTTAATTCCATGAAATATACTCATAAGTTTACTTATTTTATTTTTTTAGTCAGATAAAGGTTCATGTCGGTTAAAAAAAAAGTCACGATAAATAAAAACACAGGACACATCCGTACTTGTTAAGATTAGATTAAATCAAATACAAATATACACATACAGGTCTGATCCTACTATAGGCTTTAATGACTAAATGTTAAAGCGGCTTGCCATATAGTTGCCAACAGCATATCTGTCTCCTTGCGTAAACATCCAGCGCGTCACGAGTGGTAAACACCAGAGTAAATACCAGCACTCTAAAGAAGAGCATGCGTTAAGAAAACTCCTCACTGACATCCTAAACGTGGACATATCCAGTTATACCTTCTTAAACCCGGTGACCGCTCCACAGAAGTGATCAGTTCATTTGCGTGACTCTGCCGTAATCGCCCATTGTCATCACTATCTGAAAATGAATGCACGCTGTATCAACCGACTGTCTCTTAGCAACCTTGTCTTTTCTTCTGTTGCTAAGTAACCACGTGGTTCTTACCTGTTCGCTTCACGTCACCCCTACAGTCAGCGACAGTGTGTATCCAGGTGAGACAGATCCGCGCTGCTTGTGGTTCATAATTAATCCTATTTATTCAGTTAATCACTTCCATCTTCTGCCATTTCCCCCTTTCAGACTGAAGAAGAGCATTTTAAATGCCACACGGGGGAGAACAGGTAATTGTTAAAAAGGTTTCTCTTGCATTTGGTTAGTCAACTACATTAAGTTTAAACAGAAGCAGAACTGCACAAAAGTTTGATTAAAGGGTGTTCAGCCAAAATTAAAATGTCCAAAAAATAAAAGATGTATTTTTAATGCAGGATATTAAAGAAGATTTCTTTTTCAGCTGAAACTATGGTCCTTTTTGAAGCATAAAATAATAGTCAATGATGAATGTCAGTAGCAGCACTACACTACCTGACAAAAGTCTTGTCGCCTATTCAAGTTTTAGAAACAACAAATAATAACTTCACTTCTAGTTGATCATTTGGTATCAGAAGTGGCTTATAAAAGGCAAAGGCCTCTACATTACGCTTATTTTACCAAAATAAAATATGATCATGCCTTGATATTTAATTACTTAATTAGGACAGTATGGTCTGACTTTGCGTAGACAAAAGTCTTGTCACTTAACAGAAATAATGTACAGTATAGAATATAAAGGCCCAATCCCAATTCTACCCCTTAGCGCTTCCCCTTGGCGTCCCAATTCTCTTTAGCTTGAAGGTGTAGGGCTAAGGCGAAGAGGTAGATACCCAGCCTGATCTCACGAGGGAAACGTAAGTATTTTACGTTTTGTCAGTTTAGTGTTGAATTCGTACGAGTTCAGTCATAAGAAAATGTACGCTTTTAAAAAGGAGGCGTGGCACCCAACCCCACCCCTAACCCCAACCGTCATTGGGTGATGAGCAATTCGTATTAATTTGTACGAATTAGATTGTACGAATTCATACGAATTAGCCACTAAATCAAAAAGTTACGAATTGCCGTGAGATTGCATTGAAACACCCCTTCGAACTGAGATTTTTCAGGACCATACTCGAAACCAAGGGGTAAGAAAATTTCCCAGAATACACCAGCTACAGTGGCAGGATTGCTGCATCCGGAAGTAAGGAGAGCCACAAATTAGTATTTTTTTGTCATTTTTATGAATTTTTACAACAAACAAACATATGTTTTAATATATTCATAACCGCTTTCATGTTTTACTGTCATGCTTTTTTAAAAAAAGCACCAAAAGTTCTTCGATGGATAGCCTTTGATACTCAATTTAAACCAGGTAAAAGTGATGCCACATTTAAGCAATGGGCAACAAAAGGCATTAGTGCAATATGTACAGTAATGGAAAACAAGGAATTACTGACTTTCCAATCAATCAAAGAACAATTTTCTCTTACTAATCGGGACTTATTTAGGTATATACAATTCAGAGATTATTTTAACAGAGAAATAAAAATGGAAACTTCACACGAAATTAATCCAATTGTGAAGATTATGATGAATGCTTACAAATCAGATAATAAATGTGTAAAAATAATCTCCATGTTTTACGTAAGTATTATGGAAAGTAAGGCCAACTCGACATTATACCTTAAATCAAGGTGGGAAAAAGAGTTAAATGTAGAAATTATACCAGATGTATGGTTTGATATGTGTGAAATTCAACATTCCTCCACAAGCTCACAACAACTGAGGGTATTCAATTGGAAAAATTTAGTACGATTCTTTATTACACCTAAAATCAGCAGTAAAGCTTCTTCTGTACCCCAACAATGTTGGAGACAATGTGGCTGCTTAGAAGCACATCATACACACATTTTTTGGAGATGTGAAAAACTGAAACCATTTTGGAAAGATGTACATTTAACCTTAACAAAGGTGCTTGGATATGAGATTCCATTTTCATGCATTGTCCTGTACTTGGGTCATATTTCACTGGTTACACTTCAGGAGGACCAATACCTGGTAAAAATACTCCTTACAGCAGCAAGGAAAACCATAACTAGAAACTGGTATAAGCCTGATTCACCTAAACAACAACAATGGTTTGATATAATTCAGGAAATAAGGACGTTGGAACATATGACTGGCGTGCTACGTTTGAAGGTGGACTTGTATGCCAGAAGATGGCAAAAATGGATACTATACTTTGACAAATCATAAGTGCACTGGCTCTCAGACTGTACTAGACAAAGTTTAAGGCATATTCGTGCATATTTTTATGTACCCAATTGTCTTCCTTTTTTGTATAAACCATGTTTCAATTTATTTATTTTTCTACAATATTCTCAACACAGGCTAGGTTTCTATTTTATTTTCATTTATATTTTATTTATTTATTGTTGTTTTGTTTGTTCTAGTTAATTAGCTTGTTATTGAAATGGCTTGTCATATCTGACTCGAATTTGCCTTTTCTTTTACTTGGAAAATTGCATTTGACTGTAATTAGTTGTGATGTACTAAAAAAGCAATAAAAATTAAAGTGAAAAAAAAAAAAAAAAAAGCACCAAATAAAAAAAAAAAACGCTAAATTTCGCTATTTATAATAACAACTCCTGTATAGTAGTCTTACAACATTCTGACACTCGAATACCCTGTCAGAAGAGTCTATTGGCTGGGCATGACCTTTTTACAGTGTCTGGTAAAATGTCAATGTTGTTTTCGTGTGTTTACATAGATGAACATGGCCACAGTTTAAATGCTCAGTACAGTTACGATCCAATTGCCACATTATATCGTTACGATAACATGATATATGGCTTCAGTGATTTGCTGAAGATAATTACCAAAAAAATAACCCAACTGGAATAACTACAGCAGTCGCGATCGCTGAAAAATTGCCAGTAATTTTCCGCAAAGGTCTGTATGTGTGAAAGGGGCTAATATCTTGTACATGACAAAGAGTTCAACTGGTTGTGTTTTATGACTGTCTACACCAGTGTTTCCCAAGCCTGTTCCTGGAGGCACACCAACAGTACATATTTTGGATGTCTTCCTTCTCTGACCCATTCATTTCAGGTTTTGGAGTCTCTTCGGATGAGTTGATTCAGTTGTGTTTAATTAGGAATAAGTTGAAAATGTGTACCTCTATGAAAATGGTGTGCCTTCAGGAACAAGGATGGGGAACACTGGTCTACACCAACCCAACCTCACAGTAAGTCGTGCTTCATTAATGTCTACTACGCCTACACCAAGCCTAAACCATGCTACTTGTGGTATAAGTCGCTCAATTGGAGAGTTGAAACAGTTCAAATGTGCCAATACATATATGAGAAAAACGAACATAACTATGGCCCTGTTTACACTGTCAGGTCTTGATGCCCAATTCCGATTTGCTGCCTATATCTGATATTTTTGCCTGACCGTTTACACATTCTTTTAATTGTGACCCATACAGTTGAAACCAGAAGTTTACATACACTCTAAAAAAGATAAATCATATTAAACGTTTACTATTTTAGGTCTGTTAGGATTACCTAAATTATTTACATTTGCTAAATGCCAGAATAATGAGAGAATTTGTTTTCAGAGTCAAAAGTTTAAATACATTTCCTTGGTATTTTTTTAGCTTTGCTTTTAAACTGTATAATTTTGGTCAAATGTTTTGGGTATCCTTCCACAAGCTTCTCACAGTCGTTTGAAGGAATTTTCTCCTGACAGAACTGGTGTAACTAAATCAGATTTGTAGGCAGTCTTGCCGCACAAGCTTTTTCAACTCTGCCCAAAAATTTTCTACAGGATTGAATCAGGGCTTTGTGATGGCCACTCCAAAACATTCACTCTGTTGTCCTTAAAGCACATTTTGACTAATTTGGCAGTATGCTTAGGGTCATGGCCTGTTTGGAAGACGCATTTGTGGCCAAGTTTTAATTTCCTGGCTGATGTCTTGAGATGTTGCTTCAGTATTTATACATAATGTTCTTTCTTCATGATGCCATCTATGCTGTGATGTGGACCAGTCCCTCCTGCAGCAAAACAGCCCCACAACATGATGCTGCCACCCCCATACTACACAGTTGGGATGGTATTCCTAGGTTTGTAAGCTTTCCCCTTTGTCCTCCAATGGTAACACTGGTCATTATGGCCAAACAGTTCAATCTTAGTTCCATCAGGCCACAGGACATGTCTCTAAAAATTTGTCTTTTTCCCAGTGTAATTTAGCAGCTTTAATCTGGCTTTTTTGTTGATTCTGGATTGTTGATTTTCCCATGTTGTCACACAAGGAAGCAGTGTGTTTGAGGTTTTCCTTAACTACTATTCTACAGTTGTGCCTCCAATTAACTCAAATGTTGTCAATTAGCCAATCAGAAACTTCCAAAACCTTGACACCATCATCTGAGCTTTTTCAGAGACATAGTAATCTTATTGTATGTAAACTTGACTTTCAAGAAAAGTTAAAACAATTTCTCAAAAAAATATCTCTCTCATTATTCTGCTATTAAGCAGAACAGAAACAAATTTGATAATCTTAACTTACCTAAAAGAGAAAAAGTTTAGTCACATTAACATCTGACTTTTTTAAAATGGTCATGGGCCTTTTTATAGTGTATGTAAACTTCTGGTTTCAACTGTATCTGATTCATGTTTACGCTTGCCATACAATTTATGTGTAATCAATAAATCTGATCTGCCTGTTTACATGATGGTTCCATTGTCACATATTCGATCTATATCTGATTTATTTCCACATGTGAAGGAGGCCTGAAACCGATCTCTGAATATCCGAATGCATGCGTTTTTTTCGTGTTAACACGGTCATAGAACAGATCCCATCTGTGTCACATATGAGCAAAAAAAAAATAAAAAAATCGGAATTGGGTCACATTTAACTGGCATGTAAATGGGGCCTATTAGTAAATGAGACCCAATAGCTCTTGAACATTTGTGTGTGTGTGTGTGTGTGTGTGTGTGTGTTTGTTAAATGCTTTACATTCGTCTTATATGAAATGAAGTCTTCTTGCAGCTTCATGTAAGTTTTGCTCTTGAGTGAGTTGAAGCACTTGGATTGGACGGATGGGGCTCTAGATGTGTTCAAACTCTACAACCAACAGCTGAAAAAAAGCACAGCTATAGGACAAAATGATGCACAAAACCCGAAGACTCCAGTATGACCCATAAGTACACAAGTAAGTAGAGCGTACACCATTAGAAATTGCTCAAATGGATCTCAAAACTGCACCTCGAATGCTCTCATAAATCTCCTCGGAGTGCACAAGGTATAAGAGCTGTTCAGTATTCAGTACAGGACTATTGCAGACCTGAGTGATTACGATACGCCTGCGTCACGTCCAGCTCAGAGCGAACACATCATCATACCATCACAAACATTTAAATCAATGCTGTCGATGTAGTAAAACCCACTATAAACAACACTTGTGTTAGATAGATCAGTCAGAAATTGAAGGGGTAGTTCACCGAAAAATAAATCTTTACACACCATTTACTCTCCCTCGAATGGTTCTAAATGTTTATGAGTTTTGTTTTTCCTGTTGAACACAAAAGAAGATATTTTGAAGAATGTCGGAAACTTCCAAAGTAGGGAAAATTACATCATGGAGGTCAATGGTTACAACATGAGTGACCAACCCTGTTCCTGGCGATCGACCTCCCTGCAGATTTCAGCTCCTACCCTGATCAAACACACCTGAACCAATTAATTAGAACCTGAGGAGCACTTGATAATTAAAGGCAGGGGTGTTTGATATGGGCTGCAACTGAAAACTGCAGGAAGGTCGATCTCCAGGAATAGGGTTGAGCACCCCTGGGTTACAACATTCTTCAAAATATTTTCTTTTGTGTGAAAGAGGCTTAAACAGGTTTGAAACAAGTGAGTAAATGCTGACAATTATTTTTTTGGGGGTGAACTATCCCTTTAACATTTGTATTAAGAATGTAGAATTTGTATGTGGGGCAGCGTGGTGGCACAGTGGGTAGCACTTTCGCCTCACAGCAAGAAGGTTGCTGGTTCAAGCCTCGGCTGGGTCAGTTGGCATTTCTGTGTGGAGTTTGCATGTTCTCCCTGTGTTTGCATTAGTTTCCTCCGGGTGCTCCGGTTTCCCCCACAAGTCCAAAGACATGCTCTATAGGTGAATTGGATAAGCTAAATTGTTTGTAGTGTATGTGTGTGAATGAAAGTGTATGGGTGTTTCCCAGTGATGGGTTGCAGCTGGAAGGGCATCCGCTACGTAAAACATATGCTGGATAAATTGGTGGTTCACTCCGCTGCGGTGACCCTGGATTAACAAAGGGACTAAGCCGAAAAGAAGATAAATGAAAGAATTTGTATGTGGTAAATATTATAGATCTATACTAAAAAAAGTTGGGTCAAATAAAAACAAACACAATATTGCAATCCAATTTAGAGTTTATTTCTGAAGGTAATATTTTTTTTTACGTTCACAGGGGCAATTTTTTTATTAACTTAGTTATATTTGTGTTGTATTTTTCAAAAACTCAAAAGTTAACCAACATTCATAAACTGTCATCAATAAAAACAAACTAATGGTTACACTTTATGTAACGTGTCTTTGTTACAGTGTACAGCAGATTACATTACCCTGCTGTGTAATGTTAATTACAAGTACTTACTATATGATTGGGTTAGTTGAATGTAATTATGCATAATTAATTGTATTTACTATAGTAAGAACATTAAAGTAAAGCGTTACCCAACAAACACGCTCAGTGTAAATGAAAATTATAACCATTAAAAAGCAGGGTTACACTATTATGACTAATATACAGTTGAAGTCAGAATTATTAGCCCCCTTGTTTATTTTCCCCCCAATTTCTGTTTAACAGAGAGCAGATTTTTTTCAACACATTTCTAAACATAATAGTTTTAATAACTCATTTCTAATAATGGATTTATTTGATCTTTGCCATGATGCTAGTAAATAATATTTGACTAGATATTTTTCAAGACACTTCTATACAGCTTAAAGTGACATTTAAAGGTTTAACTAGGTTAATTAGGTTAACTAGGTATAATGATGGTTTGTTCTGTAGACTATCGGAAAAAATTTAGCTTAAAGGGGCTATAATTTTGTCCTTAAAATGGCTTTTAAGAAATTAAAAACTGCTTCTATTCTAGCCGAAATAAAACAAATAAGACTTTCTTCAGAAGAAAAAATATTATCAGACATACTGTCAAAATTTCCTTGCTCTATTAAACATCATTCGGAAAATATTTAAAAAAGAAAAAAAACATTCAAAAGAGGGCTATTGATTCTTACTTCAAATATATATATATATATATATATATATATATTTATATAAATAACTAAAGATGTGTTAAAAAATGAGAATATATATATTATTCTCATTTTTTAACACATCTATAGTTATGCGGTGGCACAGAGTTAGACCTCTTTCTTGACTTCACACAGAAACAGCAACGCATGCGGCATGACATAACTTTGTTGCAGAGATGCTATTGGTTAAATGTCTATGGTCTGGAGGTGTTATAAAGTTGATGACGACAACATTGCCAAAGCAAACTCTGAGATATGTAAACTTGGGATTGCCTGTCGGATATTTTAAGTTGAGGTGCCATTTGTTTTTATATAAGATTTTTTTTTAATATTTACTGTTGCACTAAAGTCCAATTGTGATGAATTTCTGTTATTTATTACTTGATTGTTCAAGCTACCTCACAGAAGTGCTCTGTTTGTTACCAGAGATGTTGAATGTTAAAATAACATGAATTAAATAAAAAATAAGGAACATCCTGGATCTGTTTCTTCGCTCTTCTTTATTCTTTTTTATGTATTATAAAAGTATCGGATCGGGTTTTGGTGACTTGGACTCGGGGGCAAAAAAACCTGATCAGGACATCCCTAGAGTTTAACAAATCAGCATATGAGTATGATTTCTGAATGTATAAAGACAAATATATTACTACAGTTTATTAAAAGAATTCGAAGTTTGCATGAATTACAGAACGACAAACATCATTTTGGGGAGGCCAACACTGCTGACTTTATTTGGAATCACATAAAATAAATCTGGAAAAAAAACGCTCTTTATTTTTTGTTGCATTTCAACACTAGGATGATCTGACTGACAATAGAAATATTTTTCATTAAAACTCACATTTTGCACATATAAAGGTTACCGTATTAATACTCCACCTTATTACACAAGGGTTCTACTGGCAGATGTTTATTAGACGCTGCTCACATGCAGGTTCACACAGGCACATTAGCAACAAAAAAGATTCACATTTAAATCACCAGCACCACCTGAAAGACTAATAAAGTGATCCATCCATTTCATCGGATATTATTGATGTTTTTTTTTTAGCATGTATTGCATCTCTACATTAGTGTATTAGTTTTAAACCAAAAGCGGAGCGATGCTTTATGTATTAATGTTGAACGTTACACCAAAGAGACCAAAATATTAATGCACAAATCTCACAAGCACGATATATCACAAATGAATGGACTCAATCTGGGAAGGAATGTCAGATGACCCACTTACACAAGATCGATCGATAGAAAATAGGTTTTCTGCTTCACGTTAGGTTAATTTATAGCAGTTAAAACCATAGAAGACGTTGATGGAGTGTTGACATGTTGGTGAACAATTACACGAAACGTGAAAAAGGGAATGTGACGTTTTTTTAGTTGGTCAAAAAGCATGCGAGGCTACTATCAGATAGCTAGCATGTACTATTAAGCGTTTTCATTTTGGCTAACATCAGGATATAGTGGTCTTGAAATGAAAATACACTCACATCACGTTTCTAAATATTCCACACACGTTTTTTTTCCAGTTCGTACATGATAATGACATGTGAAGGTGAACGCATTCAAACAATTGAAAAGAACGATATAAATCACATGGGAGCTGTGTTGCCAAATCCCCACTTTTTTGTAACCACATCGAGACATTTGGCTAGAACAGAACATTGCAGGGCACATTGAGTAAAACTGGTACCTATGGATGGAAAACAACGGCAGAAAATCATTGGAGAGCTGGATTCTGCGCCGGTGGCGGCGGCTGGGGAAGAAGAGGTGTGTGTAGAGGAAGAAAAAGGACAAGAGAGACGCTCAGTTCTTCAGAGTGGCATCGTACATCTGGTACACGTACTGAGAAACCTCTGGAGCCCTGCATTTCAAAGACAGCTGGAAGAGAAAGACGAGACATTTGTAACTTTAGAGCACTGATAAAAAGAACAAATACTCAATTAAATACTTTATTACATGGAGAATCATTTAAAACAAACACTGACTTTTATTATTAATATTAGAAACATTCATTCATTCACTTTCCTTTAGCTTAGTCCCTTATTTATAAGGGGTCACCACAGCGGAATAAACCGCCAACTATTCCGGCATATGTTTTTACACAGCAGATGCCCTTCCAGCCGCAACCCAGTACTGGGAAACATCCATACACTCTCGCGTTCACACACACTCATACACTGGGGCCAATTTTGTTTACCCAATTCACCTATAGCGAATGTCTTTGGACTGTGGGGGAAACCGGAGCACACGAGGAGAACATGCAAACTTCACACAGAAACGTCAACTGGCTAAACCGGGACTCAACCCAGCGACCTTCTTTCTGAGAGGCAACAGTGCTAACCACTGAGCCACCGTGCTGCTCTAATATTAGAAACTATGTAAAATAAAAAATAAAAAAACATGACAAGAAATGGTCTACGGGATCTTTAAGATATTATAGATGAAATCAGAGAGCTCTCTCACCCTCCATAGAGAGCAAGAGTCCCGAGATGTTCAAAGTCCAGAAAAGGAACCAAAAACATTGTCAAAACAAGACATGCATCTTTGTTTTTTTTCATATATCTCATTTTATTGCCACAAGCTTAAATTAAAAACAAGTTTAGATTTTGTAATAACTGAAAAAAGTATTTTTTTGTAGAAATAATAACACAAAAAAAAAAATGTTATGTTGAACTTTGTTTTGATCGAGATGTCCAGAAAAGGAACCAAAAATATTGTCAAAACAATTAAGATATTTATCTTATTTCTTTTTTTGCCACAAGCTCCCATTAAAAATAAGTTTGGATTTTGTAATAATTGAAAAGAATATTTTTGTAGAAACCATAATACAGTACCATGTGGGGAAAAAAAAAACGTTATTTTGAATTTTGTGTTGATCAAAGTAAAATGTATTGTCCACAAAATAAATATAAAGCAGAACAAAATATGATTATCATTCATAAAAAATAGGGTGGTTTCTCCAAAATCATCCTCCATAGAGATCAAGGGTCATGAGATATTCAGATAAGTCCAGAACAGGAACCAAAAACATTGTCAAAACAAGCAAGATATTTATCTTACTTTTTGTTTTTTGACACAAGCTCACATTAAAAATTTTGTGTATAATTTGTGGATTTTGTAATAATTAAATTCTTTGTGTTGATCAAGGTATGATTACCAAGTAAAATGTATTGTCTACAAAATAAATACAAAGCAAAACAAAATATGTTGATCACTGATAAAAAAAAATAGAGTGGTTTCTCCAAAATCAGAGAGCTCCCTCATCCTCCACAGACAGCAAGGGTCCTGAGATGTTCAAAGTCCAGAAAAAAAACATTGTCAAAACAAGTAAGATATTTATGTTATTTCTTTTTTTGCTACAAGGGCCTATTAAAATGATTTTGAATTTTGAATATTTATATTGATCAAAATTTGATTACCAAGTAAAATGTCTTGTCCACAATATAAATTTAAAGCAGAACAAAATATGTTTATCAGAGATAGAAATAGAGTGGTTTTCAAAATCAGAGAGCTCCCTCATCCTTCATAGACAGCAAGGGTCCCGAGATGTTTAAAGTCCAAAAAAGGAACCAAAAACATTGTCAAAGCAAGACATTTATCTTCAGGTTTATTTGCGTTTTTGCCACAAGCTCCCATTAAAAATAAGTTTGGATTTTGTAATAACTGAAAAACTGAATAACTAAAGGGTTATTTTAAACTTTGTGTTGATCAAAGCATGATTAATAAGTAAAATGTATTCTCCACCATAAATGATAAATATAAAGCAGTATAAAACAATAAATCGAGAAAGCGGTTTCTCCAAAAGCAGAGAGCTCCCTCATCCTCCATGGAGAGCAAGGGTGTCGAAAAGTCCAGAAAAGAAACCAAAAGCATTGCTAAAACATTCCAAGAGACTTCAGCAGTGTTGGGAGTAACACATTACAAGTAACGCAAGTTACGAAATATTACTTTTCTAAGTAACAAATAAAGTAAAGCATTACATAAAAATAATAATAAGTAATAATATTTGAGTTACTTTTATTGAACATGTAACGTGAGTTACTTTTTAGTTTAATTAGCTTTTAAAAAATAAATTGCTGAATTAAAATGAAAGTAGTCACAAGTAGCAAACACATTGCTTTAAACTTTCGATAATCTATATATATGGCATGTTTAATTCTGGGGTCTGGAAGTTCTCAGATAACATTATCCTAAAATATTTCTTTGATGTGTGTTTTTTTTTTTTAAAGTAAATGAAAGTTATACAGTGCGTTGTTAATAGCAAAGCTCCTCTATTAAAAAAAGAAAGGAAAAAAAAGTTCTGAAAGAGATCAAGCCTCAGCCAGGTAATAAAAAGTAATGCAAAAATAACTCAAAAGTATTGTAACGCATTACTAACCATAAAAAGTATCTAAGTAACCCAACTAGTTACTTTTTTTTGGAGTGTAACTCAGTATTGTAATGCGTTACTTTCAAAAGTAACTTTCCCAACACTGGACTTCAGTGGTTCAACTGTAACCATACGAGGCTACAACAACACAAAAAACTGTAAACGTTTTAGTTTTCTCTTCCGCATCAGGTCAGGGTCCTCACTGATTATATGCTATTGCAGTAACATGACTTGAACCACTGAAGTCACATAGGATGTTTTGACAATGTTTTTGTTTCCTTTTCTGGACTTTGAACATCTCGGGACTCTTGCTGACTATGGAGGGTGAGTGAGCTTTCTGATTTATTTTCTAAAATATCTTAAAGGTCCCGTTAAGTGCTTTGAAATTACATTTTTTATTTACAGTTTGCTTAATCTCAACTAAAGCATGAAGAGAGGGTGGGACATAGAGTAGCTCCTACAGCCATTAGCGTTTTGTTTCATCACCACTCTGCTGGTGAGAGGGGTTGAGATCAAGTGCAACAAATTAAAAGCAAATGAAAAGCGTCTTGAAGTAGGCGGGCCATGTCAGATACTAGAGAGCATTTGATTGGTCAAGATTTTATGAGAAACTGACTACGTTTACATGGACATCCGTAATCGAATTATTTGCCTTAATCTGAATAAGACAATAATATGATTAAGGTGTTTACATGAGTTGCCTTTTGAATGTTCCTTTCATGATCCCGATTTACATGTTATAACGCATAGTTCGATTAACGTCATTGTGTCACCGCGCTATCCACGTTTCCTTTAAAGTTTCATTTAATTTCGGGTGTTTCATTGTTTATTTTTCGACTTTAACTGCAGTCAGGCAGTTTCACTTTCAATCAGGAACACTTTATTCATGCCCCCGCTTGACAAACAGGTATTGAATGCGCGTATGAAGTAAGGAGTGGTGAATAAGTGTTGTTTTAATGGAATTTGATACCGCACGCCCAATGGAAAGAAAAAAAAAAACCTCTGCATTTCGCAATGTGTGTGTCTGTGGTCCGCTCTGTGGACTCGGTAGGTGCAGCTTCATAATGTTGGGTCAAACAGCCATGTATGTATAGACTATCCTGTCGCAAAATGCAGCCTACATGACGGTAATAGTTTGATTGCGGTGTTGACATGTCTGTGCTGCACTTCAATAATGCGACCAAAATCGGCATACTCCACATGTCTTAATTCCATTTCTGTTTAGTTTGATTATGATCTTAATTGGATTAAATTAATCAAAAATCGCTGTTTACATGGCAGACTCTTAATCAGAGTATTGTCTTAATCGTATTAAAATCTGATTATTGGTGTCCATGTAAAGGTACTCACTGAAGTATAGGGTGACGTGAAAAAAAACGTTGATCCAATTAGGCGGAAGTGACAAACTACAAGCTTGGTTTTGTATCTTCTAGACGCAAATTTTGTCACTGTTTTGTAGCATACTAGCTTATAGATATCCTTGAAGACTGACATATTGATAGTAAGATCTAAAAAAAAAACATTATTTTAATTTCACTGGACCTTTGTATTTTGATGATGAACAAACGTCTCTGGGGATTGAAACGAGATGAACTAACTACTACTTTATTTACAATAAAACCACACATTTTTTTAATGTATGGCAGGCCTATTTAATCATTTTTAAAAAGTTTTTATGCATCGATGTAGAATCTGCATCAATACACATGATGAAAAAGATTCCACAGCACTTTTTTATATTGCAGAGTTTAAATTAAAACAGCTTGTGATGCTAACAATGAATTATTTTATTTTTGGTAATAAAGCTATCCATTATGCTTATTTGGCTAATGGCAATTTATAATCTGCGTGCATTTGTCATTGTTTTTACCTTCCTTTTCATGTCCCCTTATAAGTAGAGGCGGGCGCCACTTTCTGGGTCGTGACCCGCCAGTCGAGACCATGACAACCCCAATGGGCTATTTACTGGATTTATGGATATGCTCCTGAATGCAATAATATGTGCTGTGAGTGACCTGCTCTAAAGGTTTTGTCCTAGAGTTACAGCTCTGTTTTTTAATCAAAAAGCCTTGAGGGAAGACAAATAAAACACTACTCAATTAAAAGTGAAAGTGTTGGTATCAGATCTCCCTTAAAAACAAAAGAAAAACTAAACAAGCTAACAAAACAAGCAATTTTAAAAGTAAAATGGAGTTAGGGTGTCTTACATACACAGTGAGTATAAACTTAAGTAAGGGGAAATTATCATTGTTGTAATCTCATTAGGAAATGTTGTGGCCAATCAAATGATGTGTTATCCAACAATCTGTGTTTTTACCAGGATTTACATGAGAACAAGGAAACAAGGGTGTTCGAGGCCATGTCAGTGTTCTGAGCTCTTATTTCTAAGCTATGCCTAGGCATATCAAAATTATCATTATATGCTATCATTACAGAATTGATAAACGGCAGAAACCGGTCAAACTATTTGCTCTACAAACAAGCATGTTCATGACAATACACAAAAAGTAGAATAACACAATAAGAAAATATTAGTTTGCAACATCAAGCTGCATAACGAGCTGTTTTTAACGTCTAGAAATCAGTGGAAGTGAATGAGACTGAAAGTCTTGAACCAAAAATATTCCAATGTCTGTGCCCGCTCGTACATGACGAATAAAGTCAATACTTAGAAATACAAAATGTTTAAAATAAGCAAACAGAAAATTTATACTTTTGCTCTTTTGGCCTATTATTATCATCATCAATGAGCGCTTTAAATTTAAACCTTTTAAATGCCACTATACTCCGACTGGACGAATGAAAAAAGCAGTGTCTTCTCCTTCGATTGATTGTGACTCTCGGACCACCAGGAACATAATCTCGTATACAGCAGGGCATGTACCGGTTAGCCTGACTTGAGGAATGTATTTCCAGGGGTTTCGGCTCCTGGCAGACAACAGCACTCCATCACTGGCTGTTCGGTCAAACTGCGCCGGCTCGGTGGAGTCCAGTTATCATCTGTTCAGATCGGAGCCACAGCTGCTGCCAGAATTACTGAAGGCTGAAGTCTCATTAAAAATCAATTGTCTGGGATCAGGTAGGGTTTCTGATCGCGCTGAGCTGACCAGGGCCTCAGGAGGCCACCGGCAATCAGGCTCGGCAGAGGTGGCCGAACAGATGCCTTCTAAATAATCAACTGCTAATCAACAGATTAATCTATTTAGGAGCCTCTTAATTTGGCCACCAGCTTCTCAGCAGAAAAACACGGAGTCCAAAGCTGCTGCAACCAACCAGTCAGTCAGGATTGGCTTTGTTTTTGTTTTTGTCCCGGGGACTACAATGCATTTTGGAATCATCGAGCTGCAAAAAGAGAAAAATCCTCTCATGAATTATTTATTGAATCTTTCAAAGTCTGTTCCATCAGATGCCATTTTTATTCTTTTCAAGCACCCGCCAAAAAACAGGATTGTGGGAAATCAGAGGCAGTGAATGAAACATCAGTGCTGCCTTCAAAAAAAAACATTGTTCAATCTCTGGACATGCCCTGAGTCTGGATATGGCCTCATGTTATCCAGCTAGGGTTTTAAAACAGAAGAATCAAATGATGTTTGGGTTTTTTAATAGTTTGCGCATTTCGCATTGTTACATCGTATTAAATACCATGACAAAATATTTTTCCGGTAGTTTCATGCACTGCTATTAAAGAGATAGTTCACCCAAAACTAAACGACATCATTATTTATTCTCCCTCATGTTGTTTTAATACCTTTTTGAGGTTCTTTCATGCGTTGAAGACAAAAGAAGATATTTTGAAGAATGCTGGTTGCTTAAACCCATTGACTTCCATAGTAGTATAAAAAAAATACTATTGTCAATTTTTCAAAATAAGGGCAGCACGGTGGCAGGAGCGCAACGTATTTAAAGGGGATGGGGTGGGGGGGTGGAGGAGGAGTGTGCACGACGTATCTGAAGAGTGGGGAGGAACTTCAGGGTGACTTGGGATGTCTGCCACTGCTACTGAATCTATAGAGTAAAACGGAGTGTGTTCTTTTTAGTGAAACAAAATTAAATACAGTCTAGTTTAATGCCCAAATGAATGATCCATGAGGTTATATTTAGTAAATCAAAACATACAAAATAATCTGTGGCATTCAATTCCAGAATCAAGCACAAACAGCTTCTGTGCTTAGATGAAAACATACAGATTTTGGTTACACTTTAGTTTAAGGTACAATTCACTCTATTAACAAACCACATACTAAGTCTTTTATTGAATAATATGCACAATTTTAAATAGTTTATGATTAATACAGTTTGTAAAGTAATATTTGTCTTTTACTAAAATACTCAATGGCAGTTTATCACCACTGCTCCAGTGTCATCCTACCTTATGCGACAGACATTTGCTATACCTAAGAGTAAATCTAAACGTCATGAACTCTCCTTTATTCTTCGTGCTGTAAAATTGTTGTATAGATAATTTATAAAGTTTGATGTTTTTTTAATTATCGATTTCCTTTGTTTGTTTATCGTGATGTATATATATATATTAGTATTTTTATTAGTCAAATATTGTTTCGAGTGTGTGTTTGACAGCATTTCAGGGAATTGTGCTGCAATACCCTGTCCTGTCAAATTTTAACCCTTATGTGCTGTTGGGGATGCTTTCATCCACCCTGGGTTGATTTTGAGTCTTAATTTGGCCATAACTTTTTCTGTTTCAGCTAGCAGAATGATTTTTGGTGACAAATCTAATTTTGACATATATTTTGAGAAAATGCTTTGAATTTAAAAAAAAAAACCTCAACAATACACGCTGGGCAAATTTACTACCCTTTCGTTATGTTTGGGATTAAAACATCCACTAAATTAAACTGCTGTAAAAATGAGCATTAGATTCATAATTTTTTCATTTTATTTTGCATAAATCTGTTAAATGAACCTTAGTCCTGATCAAAACTACTAAATTGCTTAGAAAATTACACGATTTTAACTGTTTATTTGACAAATTCATAAAAGATGTCACTGATTTGGTGAAAGAAAACATACAAAATGACGTATTTTCAATATAAAAAGTAATTGTGAACTGGATTTTTTTTACCTTTTATCAAAGTCTTGGACATGTGAAATAACATTGGCTTTGAAACATTGTTTTTGATTAATTAGCATTTTTTCTCCCTAATCTACTGTTGGCGGCTGTTTTTGCCCCATTGACTTCCATTATAACCACAATCTTTATTGCAAAACCATGACATCAGATCATCAGTTGGCACCATTAACCCTTTAGAGAGGCCTGTGCAAAAAAAGGGCCTGGATTTTATATAGAGTATAACAGCAAATTAAAGTGTGAGTATGTGTGTGTCAGTGTGTGAGAGTGACATTTATGTGACCTTTATATGACACCTTGATGTGTGTGAGAAAATCAAAATACATCTCAGCTCTCAGAACTACATGGAGTAAACAAAAACAAAGACTGTGTATTTATGCACCATCAAATGTGGTTATAATGGAAGTCAATGGGGCAAAAACAGCCCCCAATAGTAAATTATGGAAAATAAAAATAAAATCTAACAATGCATCAAAGCCAATCTATCTTTTACTATCTGTTCACATGTGAACAGGGGAAAACAATCCAGTCCACAACTTTATATTGGAAATACGTCATTTTGTGTGTGATTTTTTCACCAAATAAGTGGCATTATTTGTGAACTTGGCAATTAAAGAGTTAAAATCTTGTAATTTTCTAAACAGTATTTAGTAGTTTTGATCAGGACTGAGGTTGATTAACAGATTTATGCAAAAAAAAAAAACGATTTATGCATATAAAAATATTTATGATGCATTTTTACAGCAGTTTAATTCAGTGGACGTTTTCATCCCGAACATAACAAAAGGGTAGTACATTTAAACAGTGCACAAGGGTTAAATAAACTAAAAGAAACTAAACTTTTAGTAGATATATCATACCTAATAAAAATATACTTAAACACATTCATGTATAAAGTTTTTAGTTACTATACTCTCAAAATCATTATGCATCCGCAGATTTCTTTTGCAAAATTATAAATTATAGATAAATACAGTTAAACCAGAAGTTTACATACACTATATAAAAGGTGCATAACCATTTTAAAAAAGTCAGATGTTAATGTGACTAAACTTTTCCTCGTTTAGGTAAATTAGTATTATCACATTTGTTTCTGTTGTGCTTAATAGCAGAATAATGAGAGAGAGATTTTTTGAGAAATTGTTAAAACTTTTTTTGAAAGTCAAGTTTACATACAATAAGATTATTATGCCTCTGAAAAAGCTCAGATGATGGTGTCAAGGTTTTGGAAGTTTCTGATTGACTAATTGACAACATTTGAGTTAATTGGAGGCACAACTGTAGAATAGTATTTAAGGAAAACCTCGAACACACTGCTTCCTTGTGTGACAACATGGGAAAATCAACAAGCCAGAATCAACAAAAAAGCCAGATTACAATTTGCTAAATTACACTGTAATTTTTTTGCTGCAGGAGGGACTGGTCCACTTCACAGCATAGATGGCATCATGAAGAAAGAACATTATGTAGAAATACTGAAGCAACATCTCAAAACATCAGCCAGGAAATTAAAACCTGGCCACAAATGGGTCGTCCAAACAGACCATGACCCTAAGCATACCGCCAAATTAGTTAAAATGTGCTTTAAGGGCAACAGAGTGAGTGTTTTGGAGCGGCCATCACAAAGTCCTGAGCTCAATCCTATAGAAATTTGTGGGCAGAGTTGAAAAAGCTTGTGCAAGCAAGACAGCCAACAAATCTGACTCAGTTACACCAATTCTGTCAGGAGGAAAGGGCCAAAATTCCTTCAAACGATTGTGAGAAGCTTGTGGAAGGATACCCAAAACATTAACATAAACTTTTGACTGTCTAAAAATTAATAAAAAAATTCTCCAAAAAAAATTCTCTCATTATTCTGGCATTTAGCAAATGTAATCATTTAGGTCTAAATGATCCTAATCCTAACAGACTTAAAATAGTAAACGTTTAGTATGATTTACCATCAGACATTTTTAAAAAATGGTTATGTTCCTTTTTTAGAGTGTATGTAAACTTCTGGTTTCAACTTTAGATAGATTATATTATTGATAGACAGAGATAAATGTATTCTATATAACTTATGGCATAAATACCAAAACAAATGTCCACAGATTCTTTCTGCCCTGTTTATAAGTACTAATAAAACGCCAATATGTTAATAATAAGCCACTAGTTGATATTGGCAATTGTTATATGCAAATTTGTACTCCTTAAAAGTATTAGAAAAACTACTGGATATACTAACCAATGTTTCTATTTTTCATCCTTCAGACACTGCCTGTTTTTCTGTATACACACGTTTTTCTCTTACACAAACACGCATTTACACTGCACGCCAAGCAGCCAGTCGTGAAAATATGAAGAGGGATTTTCTGTCTAGCTTGTCATAAAGCCAGTTTTATCCCAGTGCTTTGTATCAGTTGACTAAGCATCAAAACTGCCGGATGCGATGCAGTAATTTGTCAACCTTGCTTGCTTATATGATTATAACAAACCTCTGTCAAAATTTACATCTGGAGCTCATTAAACTCCAGTGTCGTGTTTTTTGGCAAGGAAAGGTTCGCTGCAGGTGCTCATCCCGCGTTCAGCTCCTCACTGGGCATAAGACTGTTTGACCACTGCTGTTTGGCTCCACATGAATCATAAAACATGCATGTGTAGACCTTGAATGGATGATGAGCACTCGTTCCCATACTTTCTATCTCAATTTCAAAAAAAGCAAGCAGATTTGATGGGCGATAAGAGATTTGTGAAGAACTGTTCATGCTTGAGAGTCGATGCTGCCCACGGGCTGATATGAATTATATAATAACACAATGCATTTATATGCACCTGCACTGAAAGGTATACAAAGTCTATTATGGAAAGTGATGCAATGTAACTCGACTATATTGTAAATGTTCATACGGCAGATGCCAGTGATAACAGATAATGGGAGGAAATGTGTCATTACAACGCAATGCATCCTGGGCATTTAAGACAAGGGAACCTGATTTCCAATGATCTCTATTGATTTATTGATTGATTCATTCATTCATTCATTTTCCTTCGGCTTAGTCCCTCAGGGGTCGCCACAGCGGAATGAACCGCCAACTTATCCAGCATATGTTTTACAAAGCAGATGCCCTTCCAGCTGCAACCCAGTATTCGGAAACATCCATACACACTCATTTACACACATACATCAATTTAGTTTATTCAATTCACCTACAGCGCATGTCTTTGGACCATGGTTATTATAGTTAACGAAAACGAATGAAAAAACGAAAACTAAAATTTAAAATAATTGTTGTTAACTGAAATAAAAATAAAAACGAGAGTTTTTAAAAAACTGAAACTGTACTGAAACGAACTAAAATTAAAGCAAAAACTTTTGTTTTCGTATTTGTGAATGTATTTAATACATAATCTTACTGTTTAAGCCGTTTAGAAGTAAATCTAATTCGCGCTGCAGGTGTTTGACCCTTTCGCACCTCAGAGTCTGTAGTCCTGCTGCCATTGGCCAGATCGAGCTGGTTCTTCTCCAGTCAGCCCTCGCTGTTGCTCCCGTGACAAAAACAACGAGTGAACATGACAGCAGCACGGTGACAGCATTACAGTCACTTAAAACTATTTCTTTAACACATTTGTGCCCAATAATGGGTTTCATTTCTGTATCGCAAACAAATCTTTTTAACCGGATCTTCTAAGTTAACCGGTTGAACTAGATCAGCAAAACAGACTGAATCATTTGAAACGATTCGCGTCTCCAGTAAGCACTTATCCACAAACTACTTACTTTTTAACAAGCCTAATACCCACCTCTGACTCGAAATAATCGAATATATACTCTCATTCAGTTATTAGAACTGTAACGTTACACTGAGATCAGATTTGAGAAGCGGTGAACCGATAATACTGCGCATGAGTGATTCAGTGAACCAAACACAAACAGTACATGACAGCCTGCTGTGACTGAACTAAACTGGAACAACAGCAGCACGGGTAAACCGAGGGCTTAAATGAGAGGATCTGGTGAAAAAAACGTAAGTTTATTTCATAACAGAAAATCGTATTGGAATTTAAATAAGTGAATCATGCTTCAGTTGGATTGCAAAACTTTACTGTAAGACATATTTCAGATCATGCCATGGTGATGTGTTAACTGACTATTTACTATTGCTGACTACATAATTTTGGTATGTTGAGTCCAAACATCCGTGTTAAATATCTTAACTTCCCATAACTACTGTGCATCTAACCTCAGAGCAGCCTTGCGCACATATTGTACTTAAGGCTGCTATCTTGTGGGATGTTGTATTTGAATTTGAGGATGGGTATGGTATTGGTAGATGATAGTGTTCATGTATCCTCTAAATACAGGTTTCAAAAAATGTATGGCTGAATTTTTATTACACAATATTTATTCTATTGATTTTGAATCTTACACCTAACAAATATCCTTATTTAGAAAAAAAAAAACTAAAACTAATACTGAAACTAATAAAAACTAAACTAAAACTGAACAATTTCAAACTAATAAAACTAATAAAAACTAGTAAATCTCCCTCTAAAAACTAATTAAAGCTAACTGAATTTAAAAACAAAAAGTCAAAACGAAATAGAAACTAAAACTAATGAAAAATCCAAAACTATTATAACCTTGCTTTGGACTTGTGGGGGAAACCGGAGCACCCAGAGGAAACCCACACCAACATGGGGAGAACATGCAAACTCCACACAGAAATGCCAACCAAACCAGCCGAGACTCGAATCAGCGACCTTCTTGCTGTGAGGCAACAGTGCTAACCACTGAGCCACCGTGTCAGCCTCTATTGATTTATTGTTATTATTTATAATATAATATTACTATAAAATATTATACATCAGCTTTTTCTGTTATGATTTCTATAGTTTTTACATGTTGTTGTGCGCTCCTGTGTGTGTCCACAAACATGGTTGACTGCAACTCGCCATGACATAGATTCCCAAGCTCTATAGTTTACCAAGTTACAAAACAATTATGTTTCTAACAAAAACACATTTATAACTTGATCACACCGAACACTCCGTTTTCCCCAACAGTCCAAAGACGTGCGCTATAGGTTAATTAAATAAGCTAAATTGGCCGTGGTGTATGTGTGTAAATGAGTGTGTAGGGATGTTTCCCAGTGATGGTCTGCAGCTGGAAAGGCATCCGCTGTGTAAAACGGTTGTATACTATAGCAATAAAGTGTAGTCTTTCAAAATCACTGTTGTAATACATTGAGCCACTAAACATTGCTCTTATGATGCTTTTCTACAGGAGGAAACCCTCAATTACTTCCGAACAACCGGTTCAATCCGCTGTGGCGATCCCTGATGAATAAAGGGATTAAACCGAAGGAAAATGAATCAATGAACAACAATATCAAAAGCAGCGCTCCTGCACAATACGCAGCCAATTCAGTGGTTGCCTAGCGACATAAAAAGCACAGCACACTTTTTTTTTTCTTGTCAACAAAAAAAGGATGTGCGGTGTGCCTCGCGATTTCAGAACAGAAAAGTGTGTTCGGTGTGATCGGCCCCTTAGAAGTGATTCATTAAACCACATAGATGGATAATAGACCTATGCAGTTCTTGGAGATTCAAGAGACATTAATTGCCATTACAAAGCTTTAAAAAGCAACAAGATATTACTTAACATAAGTCTGATTATGTTTGTCTGAAAGACGACAGGCATACATACCTAAACTGAAAAAAAAAAACATGACTTTTTGGTGCGTCTATTAAAATCTAACAAAATTACTGTTATCATTTTTAAATTGTCAAGGTCAATTTTGATGTGCATGCTGGAATAAAGCAGCAACCTCCCGCTCTCCCTCGTGAAGCTAATACGAAAGTAACTGAAACTGCAATTCATCAAAATTCCGCTAGTCCTGGCTCCATATAGAGCACATTTCTATTGACCACACTATTAAAATGGCTAACTTTACAGCAGAAAAAAAAATGTGTTTACAGCCTGGTACAAAGAATGATTTTGGTGAATATAGCTAATATTACCCTTCATGACAACTGTAAGGGGGTGAAATTATGTATTTATAACTCATCCGTTTTGTTTATATTAAGTTTGCATAATTAAGGGCGTGGCCACTTGAGTGACAGCTAGGTCTCGCTGGTCGCCGTCACTTCACCTCAGCTGATTCCGGCTGATTAGCCGCTGAACTCGGCATATACATCATATTTTGGTTTTGTTTTATGCGCCTTTACACAGTCAGTTGCCTTTTAGAATTATTTCTTACAATAATCAGATGATATGGCATGCTGTGTGCACTTAATTGTGCTCACAAACCATTCACGTGGCCTCCATTTCCCAGGTGAGTGAAATTCTTAAATACAATATCTATAAATGTATTTGTTTAATTTAAGATATTTTATCATTTATAATGTTCTTTAGACCTGTAATGCACTCCAGATTCTGACAGATTGATAAGCTGTAGGCTATAACGTCATCTGAAACATTGTCATACAGTGTTATGCCTGGATTTCATCAATAGCCTTGCATTTACTAACGCAGACTATATGTGAAGTGTTTGGAAGTAATTGGGGGGTTTCCTCCTGTAGAAAAGCATCATAAGAGCAATGTTTAGTGGCTCAATGTATTACAACAGTGATTTTAAAAGACTAAACACTTTATTGCTACAGTATACAACCAAGCACATGTGATCAGAACACAAACGAGTCGCAGGTAATGAATTATGAAGCGTTTCTCCCAAAGAAAAGCCTGTCTAAGCAAAATGCTAGCAGGCGTCTGTAGCTCTGCTCACGCTCCACCTCTTTGCCCTTATTTAATTACTCCCTGTTGGAGCGATGACAAGCGAACAAAATGGCGCTGGTTAACCACGCAGACTTATAGCTTCATTTGCGCTTTTCAGAAACCTATGGGTGACATCATGGATACTACGTCCTTATCTTGTACAGTCTATGGCTGGAATTTATTCTGTAAATGTATTTCCATCATAGTTTATGCACATTTTTTTATCCTACTACTAACTTATTTATGCACATTTTCGAAATTTATGCACATCTTGACCTTATTTATGTGATATTCCAAAATGTGCATAAAAATAGGTGAATGGAAACACAGCTTGTGGCTGCCACTCTTTTGTAAACCCAAAAAAGTAGAATAAAACTAGCTCGTTAAACTTGTTGACTGACTACAAACGCAGAGAGTGAAGTGCTGCCACTTATTGAGATTCTGCTTATGTAACAGCGCACATCCAAGGTCATGTATGTCAATGTTTGTGAAGATAATTCAGGAACATTAAAAAGCTTTGACACGTTATAACTAATTGAAACAAGAGCTGAAAATGGGGATCAATACTCCACCTGTCCCGCGAAAAGCATTTAAAAAATGCTTCAGACTGCTCTTGACCTTCCCATTCATTTAAAGCATTAGCCAAGCAGAAAGTCTGGCTTTCAGGGTCATAAATTGATCATGTTTTAAGAGTGTGATCTTCAGAGCAGTGAATAACATCACAATCTGCTGAAATCTAAACGAATAGCCTAAAAATAAACCATGTTTTATGTTAATAAAGTATTCCATAAAATCTAGGGATGAAGGATGTCCTTGAATATGTTGTGGACGATGTCAAACTCCTTCTGTTTGTCAGGGTACAAGTTTTACATGGCTCTTTTCCATCAGATTGACATGCTTTCCTCATGTTGGACTTTGTTTTGCATACACAAGTGGGGAATCTTTGTGCTGTGAGCGATTACCGTGTAATTGGGATTGCCAGGTTGTATGCGGAGCTCGGCGAGAATCCAGATCCCGTTGGTGAGTTTGAGCGACTGGTACAACATGTCCTGGCCTTCCACGTTCCTCTTTGCGATGGTGTAGACATTGTTGCTCTGCAGTTTGCCCGACACTGTATCTGATGAAAGATAAGACACATGATTGGTTAGCTGACAAGTACAGGTGATTTGTTTGATTTGTTTTGGAGCACATGTGACCTGTGGATTAATAACTTTTTTTTCACTTGTAGATTAATCCGAAATTTGTAACAATTGCAAAGAAAAATTCTTTTTTTTCTGCTGATATTGCTTTCAGTAATTAATTACACAAAGAAGTTGTGTTCATGTGAATGGTGCATAGTCAACAACATTAGCGGATCACATGAATCAGTGTTTCCTCTAGGATTTTTTCCAGCTGTGCCGGCAAGACACGGATGTACCAACTACCTATGGGTGTTATTTCAATGACGCATGTTGTGATGTTTATGTAATACGAGCATGCGAATCTCTGCTTGCGCGCTGATTTCCTCTGTTCGTGCACAACTTCACACCCTGAAATATACGCTGCTCAAGTGCGATTTAGTGCGTTTATGTGACGAGTACATCTCCAACATTTATTAGATTTGCTAGGAATATTTATGAATGTCTCCGGTAGACCTACAGAGCGGCATTAATGCGTCCTGAAGTAAAGTGAAATAGCTGAAGTAGCTGAACAGTCCTGAAGTAAAGTGAAACCGCTATAAATTCCAGCCAGATAAAGTCATTGTATGCAGAACCATAGACCTTTATCTATACAGTATAATTATGGAAACTGTTCATCTTAACTGAAAGCTACGCCGTGTTTGCTGGTCTCACGTCTCACGCATGCACCTGTCAATCAGTCAGCATGTCACCGTAAAGGGTTAAACAAATAACTCACAGCACTACTACGGTTAAAGAAAAGTTTTCGCTGTTATAATTCACTTACCTTTTAATACGTTTTGGTGCTATTATAACCTGCTATTAAAAAAAAACAACAACAATGGCTGAATGTTTTGAATGGGAAGCTGTAAAATACCCGTGGCGGGATGAATTTTGGTGTGGCGCCCCGCCATGGAAGAATGAATGTAGCGGAAACCATGTGAATGGAGCATTTTGGCTTCCATTGATGGCTGAAGTAGTTGTTGTGGCACCTAAATGCATGTCTTTCTTAGGTTATTAAAAGTGTTTTCTGTCACTACTTGTTTAGCCTGCGTTATTGCACAATTAATCATTAAAAGATCGGGATTTCGATTCAAACACCCACACAATATTAATTATAAATGTTCAAGATTTACATGTTTATTAATTCTTTGATAATTCAATCTGTGTTTGATGGAGAAACAGTCTTCAGTTTTTCAAACCAGTATTATGACTTCAGAGTTACAAACAATCAAATTTTTGATATTTTTTGTCGCCACTTATTGACATGACCATGTAATTACTACAACCTTCATTTAAAGCATCAAGTTGCTTTAAAAAGTGATTTTAATCTTTACCATAAATATCAGTGTTTATATCTAACCACTGATGTTTACGGTAAAGATAAAAATGAGTTTAAAGCAACTTGACGCTGCAAATGTAGGTTGTAGCAATTACATGATTATGTCAATAGGTGGCGACAAAAAAATCTAAAAAATGTGTCACTGAATAATTCTTTCCATGTTTATTAATCCTTTGACGAAGTGCATTAAAATCTGCGTTTGATGGAGAAAGAGATTCAGTCTTTAAAACGGAAGTATGTATATATATATATGTGTGTGTGTGTGTGTGTGTGCGTGTATGTATGTATGTATGTATTTATGTATATATATGCATGTATGTATTTATGTATATATATGCATTTATGTATATATATGCATGTATGTATATATATGCATGTATGTATATATATATATATATATATATATATATATATATATATATATATATATATATATATGTGTGTGTGTGTGTGTGTGTGTGTGTGTGTGTGTGTGTGTGTACTGTGTGTATATATATATATATATATATATATATATATATATATATATATATATATATATATGTATATATATATATATATATATATATATATATATATATATATATATATATATATATATATATATATACATACATACATACATACATACATACATACATACATGCATATATACAACACAATGTACTTTTGAGGCTTTTTTAAGTCTAGAATGTAGTTGTTTAGATTGCAACTTTGCAGTTTATTTATAAAGATAGTGCCCATTTCAAAATATTTATAATTTCTGAGAGACAGCGCGTCAGTGTACATTAGTCAAAGATGGTTGACGTTGTCTATTTACAAGATGGCGCCAGGACCGTATTATAAGCAGTGTTGGGGAGAATACTTTGTAAATGTATTTAGTTACAGAATACAGAATACCTGCTTTAAAATGTATTTTGTAACGTATTCCGTTACTTTGCTTAATCCTGGTACTGTATTCTAAATACTTGGAATACTTGGAATACTTCCCCTTGAAAACAGCCTTCAAGTCTATTAAATGCCACACTATGCGTTGGTAGCAATTTCTGCAGGAAAACAGAGGGCCTCTAATGCTAAACTATTGACTGACAGGGAAAAATAAATAAAACAATATAATTATGTTTATTAAATAATGTTTATTTAATAAAGTGTCAACAAATTAAATTTCTGTTTCTGTAATAAACATAAAAAGAGCTTGAACATAGACAGCATTACTGTCTGTAATATACAGTATATGTATTTAATATGCATTTTGCTTACCCTTTGTATTTCACAGTCTGCACAGAAAAATATCAGGTATACAAGAAAAGAAAAACTTCAAAATAGTTTATGTAAAACCTGGGTAATGCAGGGGTTTTCAAATTTTTAGGACACACGCCCCCCCAAGACTGTCCATTTTCACTTCCCCCCTCCCCTCCATTCCCCATGTGCAAACATCATTCACATATTACTGGCTGCGTTTAAATTGTGTAGCATTAATTATGTTGAAACATAAATATACAGCTCACCTGATTCAGTGTGAAGGCTGAGCCTTTTTCTGTGGTTGGATTACTGACTCGACTATTTTTAACTGTAAATCATCTTCCACTGTCAATAAGTGTGAGCCATAGTCTACTTGCTTTTGATGAACGTACAGAAAATGCTGCTTCGCAAATCCAAGTTCACAGAGCCCTGACAGTGTGATTGAGTCGAACATTGAGTATGTTTACATGGGCAACAATACTTTAATATGATTTTATTACGATTAAGACAATACTCTGAGTCACCATGTAAAAAGCGATTTTTGATGATCTTAATCCGACTACAGTCATAACTGAACTAGAAATGGAGTTAAGACTTGTGGAGTATGCATATATTAGTGGCATTATTGAAGTAAACACCGCAATCAAGATATTACTGTCATGTAGGACTTTTCTCTGCATTTTGCGACAAGATCCACACACAAGGCTGTCAGTAAAGGACCGCACACACACACACCCATCACGAACAACCTTGTTGCCAGATTGGGCGGTTTTGAATTTGCATTTCGGCGGGTTTTGGATAGCTTTTGGGCTGGAATCAGTCAGCTACATCTGGCAACACTGATCACGAAATGCGGAAGTTTTTTCTTTCTATTTCACGTGCGCTATCAAATCCCATTAAAACATCTTCCACCAGTCCTTACTAAATATTCGTGTCTAATAACCCAGTTTGTCATGGGGAAATGTTCATGAGTGAAAGTGCCGAACTGCAGTTAAAGTCGAAAAATTAAAGATGAAACACCCGAAATGTCATGAGACTCTGGAGGAAACGTGAATAGACGTTCAAAAAGCACTTTACGTAACACCGTAATTATATTATTGTCCTATTCAGATTAAGGCAAATAACTACTGATGTCAATGTAAAGGTAGTCTGTCTTCATGTCGTATGTCTTCAAAGTAAGTGAAAGATCCAGAAGGGCATCCTGCTGATTTGATTCAGAAGGGCACTATTTTGGCTCACCGGTTTGACTTTCATTTAGCGTCATTCATGTTAAAAAGCAGCCGCTCCATTTTATTTGTATATGTTTTACTGGAACGCATTAACTCTACAGGTGCCTGACAGATGTGGAACTAACATTAATCCGATTCACTCTAGTGAACGCATAAAAATCATCATCATTTTTACTCGCGTGCATGCCTCAAATAAAACCCCTGATCAGAGGTAATGTAACAGGTTCTATTCAACATTTTAATTTCTATTATGAAAACTTCTCACCTAAGAACAATATTGCAAATATTAGAAGAATGCAAAATGAGTTTGCTTTACAAAAATGTAAACATCAAAATGAACAAGTTTTGTTTTAAGTCAAACATATTAGCCAGTATAGCCACCTATCTACAGTACCTAACTACCTATGCTTTTTTCCCTAATCAACAGACAAGTAAAGGTGGTTGTAACGGAGCAATAGAGACATTTAGAAGTGCTTATCTGTCATTCTGTTGCGATGAGGAGTAAAAATGAGTCCTCCCTGGCTGAGTCGCTCTACAGGAGCACTTGATGGCAATTGTGCTTTATGAACAGTGCAAACGAAACATCAAGCAGCAAATTCACGAACAATGACGGCAAAAAAAAAAGCAGTTTATCTGAAAATCTTGGTTGTTGTCCGGTTGTTCGGTGTTTGCGATCGTCCTTTTTTCTGCGTGAGAAAATGGAGGTGTGGCGTGAGAGCGTGAGAACAGGGTCATTTGCGTGAGTCTCACTGAGTTAACGCCTGGTTATTGGAGTCGGGAGTGTAGCTTCTGTTTCTATGGTTTCGGCGGCAATTTAGTAATATTATTATGGGCCAGACACGCATCGCCCGAAGTATTCCAAGTATTTCCTTATGGTATTAGCAAAGTAACTGTATTCTAAATACCCTGTTTAAAAATAGTAACTGTAACGGAATACAGTTACTCATGAATAGTATTCTAAATACGTACCGCCGGTACATGTATTCCGTTACTCCCCAACACTGATTATAAGCCCATCCTTAGAAGATTAAAACAGTGTGTTTTCTAACTACAGCTGATCAAATCATTATTAAACTGGTAAGTGATATTCTAAGTCTTGTATAGATTGTAACTATGCAGTTTATTTATAAGGACAGTGCCTATTTTAATACAGTTACTTTCCTATCCCGGTTCTCAACAGTGTTATTCAGAGACCTCACCCTCGAACACCCCCTCCTTAATTGCAAACACAACAGCAGTCTGGTAGTAATTTTTTTGGGGGGTTAGTTATTGTGATATCCCGATTGGAACAGAGAAATACTGTAGACTGTAACACTGTAAGAAGATATCTCTGTAGATGAAGGGCATTTCATGTCAAGTTCAGCCTTATAATCTTAAGATGTGAGTAAAATCACCTGTGTTGTCATCACTTTATACATTACGCTTGAGAATCATTCAAACACTAGCTCTAAAGTGACGTTGGTGAATTAGTAACAGCTTCTGCTGTTTTGACGTCAGCTGCAGATGTGAAAGAATGGTTGAAGTAGTTCCTCATACAAAAAGGTTTTTAGACTCTGCGTGTTTTATTTTCTTTTTTTATAGACACGATTGTGCCCTCGAACTGTTGTATAAACGCAATATCACACGAGTAGCAGTGCAATATGGCTGTATATCAGCACTGGTGGGACGCTACCGCACGCCTCCCACTAGTGCTGATATACAGCCATATCACACTGCTACTCGTGTGATACTGATCATATATATATATATATACATATATATATATACATATACATACACACACACATATACAACAGTTCTGTCTGGTTCTTGAATCTGATTGGCTGATAGTTGTGCGATATTCTGCAATAACAGCATTCGTACAGCCTCTTCACATTTCACCCTTGTATATTACTCCACCAACATACTTCAACAAGCAGAGGACACTCTACAGTTTGACAAATATTGCTGTTGTTGGACAATATAATGTACTTTTGAGGCTTTTTTAGTTGAGAATGTAGTTTAGATTGCAACTATGCAGTTTTTTATAAGGATAGTGCCTATTTTAAATATTTATAATTTCAGAGATCCAGTGCACCGGCCGCCATCAGCCTGTCGGAGCAGATCAAAATAAGTGACGTTCTGCCACAAGATGGCGACAGAGACTTTTTCAGGGTTAATTATTGCGATCTCCTGATTGCAACAGAGAAATACTAGGAAATCCCTGATTGATGCTGTTCAGCCTTATAATCTTAAAATGTCAGCAAAATCACCTGTTTTGTCATCACTTTAGTCATTACGCTAGAGAATCATTCAAATACTAGCTCTAAAGTGACGATGGTGAAGTAGCAATGGTTTCTGCTGATCTGACGTCAGCTGCAGATGTGAATGAATGGCGGAAGAATATAGTTCCTCATACAAAAGGGTTTTTGAGACTCTCTGTGTTTGATTTTCTTTTTTATACACACGGTTATGCCGTCAAACTTGTAGCAGTGCGATATGGCTGTATATTGTCACTGGAGGGACACGAAGGCACTCAGCCTCGAGCCAACGCACGCCTCCCCCCAGTCCCGATATACAGCCATAATCGCACTGCTACTCGTGTGATATTTCTCATACATAGATTTCATTATTTAGATTTATTCTCCTCCTAGGGGATGAGTGGGGTTTGGGGCTGTTTGAGGGTTTGAGCAGTTCATGCACACTCTTGTAATTGTTAAACACATTGTATTTTCAGAAATATATGGAAAATAAAGCTATTATATTTTTTCAAAATTGCCCACACCTACTTCATGAGTTGAAGGAATGGTATCAAAAAAATAAATAAAAGAAATAAACACAAAAACACAAACAAAATAACACCAATACAACAAATGTTAACAAACCACTATGACTATTTTAATATAATATTATTCCCATATAGCCCACCCATTCTTCATGAGTTGAATGAATGGATACATCCCTGCCAACAAACAAATAAAAGAAATTATGAACGAAACAGAATTGAACAGCCCAAAAAACATAAATGTTAACAAACTACTGTACTAAACTGCTGATCCGGAGTGATTCTGTTCTGAAATCAGACACTCCTGAATCATATCATTGCACTGTGGGAGCTCTGGACAGCGTGAAAGGAGAGATTGAGGGAATGATGAAACCCCTGGCAACAGAGACAGACATGCGCCGAAAGACAAAGACGGGCACAAACAATGTAAGAGCAAACTAAAGGGCCACAATAAAACGCAATAAAGTGGTTAGAAGGGGAGAAAAGATGGATCGGGGAAATAAAAAAATCATAAGGGTGACAAACAACGAAGACGGAAAACACTTCTACAGAGAGAGAGAAGCAGGTCCGAGGACAGTGACAGTCAGCCTGGTTATATAAGACACAGAATCAGGTGATGACAGCTGGTGTTACCAACATGTGGAGCGTGTGTGTGTGTGTGTGTGTGTGTGTGTGTGTGACTCACTCCAGTTCACACTACTGCTGTCAATCCTGCCTTCACAATACGCAGAGCTGCTGTACACACTATATTCACACAGAAGAAAATGCAAAACATACCGCCAAAGCATTGCTATGTGGTTGCTTCAGTGTATTAAATGATTGTTAGCAGATGGGTATGCGGTTGCTAGGTGGTTGTTAGGTGGCTGCTCGGAAGAGTCCGCAAGTGCACATCTAATCTAATGATCTAGGAGTTCTATGGGTTACAAATGTAAGTTACTTTCTTGTCGCATAAGAAGTTTTTGCGAGCAGTTTGTAGTATTTTTATAACAATTTGTATTAGAACAATAATTTCATAAATCACTTGAATTTTACAATATTAATACATATACATTCATTCATTTAACAGATGTTTAATTAATTGTTGAAGATTTGTCTTCTGTTCTGACTTAAAAAAATAAATAAATTAAGTATTAAAGGTGCAGTAGGTGATTGTCTTTAGAAACATTTTTTGTTGTGCTGGTTGAAAGTCTCTTCACATTCTAATAGTATTGATTAAAGTAAATGATCTAAATGTGTTCATATGTATTTTTTTATTCTGGGTAAGGCATAAGACTGAAAAATGTTCATCCAATTAAATATTGTCTGGCCGATAATTCCCATAATTCTGATAAGTAGCCCAAACTGTCTGTCAACAAATGAAGATTTGTACAACTGCGCACCTCTGTTGACGCAGATCCGCGGGCACACATGCCGGGGTCACGTGGACACGAGTGACTGCGCTAAAAACAAATGCTGAATCAAAACTTTTTAAAATCCCAAATCATATACAAGATCTGTAATTCTCTTTCTGTATGAGAGATTATGTAAGCTACATATGTATTTTCTTTTGAAAACTCAAAATAAAAAAAATAAAAAAATAAAAAATCCCAAATCAATATTGGAGTTACTTTTGCACGCTGGAGGAAGGATGACACCATGGCTGAAGGATTTCTGTTAGACAGGTAATGTTACGTTTCAAAACTATTTTAGTCACGCAAAGCTTATGTAGATTGTGCTGTGTTACGAATGGGTTCAGAAGTGTTGTTCAGCCACTGAAATCTTCTGGCGAAAGACTGATGTAACTATTTTCAGTTTCATAAGGGACCTTTTACAGCATCAATAATGTAGATTTTTATTTAGTTTAACAACAAAACAGAAGTAAATAGCGTTATTCCGCCTAGCCTGCTTTACAGAGGTGAAGTTGGTTTTATTTTCACATCGGTTTATTTTTGAATGATGACAACCTGTGACGTGAGCCCTATATTGTTTACCGCTACTCTGACTATTTGGTCTGAAATAGCATGCAAGTATGGTTTAGTAATGAATGTAATTCCTGCACCCTGCCGGCCAACCACTAAGCATACAGTAGTCGCTTTTTAGGACAAAGTGTGAGAGAGTGAGACCAGCGATCCTTGCACATCATGACAAGTTTTTTTTTGCCAACTACACAACTGAAAACATGCTAAATATAATACAGCTTTTGCTCAGAATTTTAGTATTATAAAGTACTGTAAAGTTTTCTAACTGACAAATGACATGATCTAGTGGGTCTCTGTCATCGTGCGAGTTCGCGATTTCAGGAGGCGTGGCTTTGGACGGCAGGGGAGGGATTGTATTTGAAAGATATTATGCTAACCGGTTAACATTTAGGCAGATCACCTACTGCACCTTTAATACATTTAAATATAAAAAAATTTATTTCTATAAATAATATAATTAAATTATATAAATAAAATAATTATATTATATATATTTATATATAATTAATTATATATAATATAATATATATATAATATATATCATAATAATATAATTATTTATATACTGAATATATGGTTTATAACTTATTTAAATACTGCATATATATATACATATATATATATACATATATATATATACATATATATATATATATATATATATATATATATATATATATATATATATATATATATATATATATATATATATATATATATATATATATATATACATATACATATACATATATATATACACACACACATACACACACATATATATACACAATAAATTTAACTGTTTTTAATAGTTAAGGCTATGCTGTTAATCATAGATTTTAATATTTGAATAATATGCAATCCAAGCAACAGGTCTCCGTGACACTGAAGACTAGAGTACTGATACGCAAAGAGTGCATTATGTTTTCGCAATCCTGCTGTTTTAACTTTACTTACTGAATATAAGCAGCCTCAGTAAAATCTTAAAAAACCATACAGTGCTGCAGAAATAGTATAGGCCTATACACATACAAATGCATCCCCAATTACATATAATGCTAGAAGTAACTCATATCCACAGACGTCAACCTGTGGCATGAAGTATTTTGAATTCTTCTTGATTTCTGAAACATTCATGCAGAGACAGACACATTCTTGTAAAACATTTATGCAGCAAACTAATTAGCGATGCTGATTTTCTGCTGAATTAAGCGCTGAAATTATTCATCATTAGAAACCTTGTTGATTCACAGACTTCATGAATGCATCTCTTCCTCCTGGACTTCAGATGAAGAACAAATCAGCCATTTCAGTCTTCACAACACGAGAAACACCTTCCACTAATTCAATTCCATGGGAAAACATTGAGTCATTTACAAATAACAACAATGGACACAGTGTTTAAAATGCCTTGTGTTATATCTCACTCTCGCTTTTGTGTGCTCCATTACATTCACATTGCTATTCAAGTCATGGTCAAAATGGATCCAATCAGCATCTCACAATAGAAGTCGATTATTCTCTACATACTAATAAATGCGTTTGAAGCTGAACAGCATGGCTACCAAAACAACACAGCAGAAGAAAAAAAAATCAAAGGTTGGATTTGTCAAAGTGCTGCTGTTTTGGTGAATGCAACGCTCAGCCCCAAGTGTGTGGATAAAAATCCTGCATCTGCGCGGCGTATGTGCGCTCTGCTAAAATGAGAGCAGATGAAAGCAGGGGAAGTGAGATTGTCTGACGTCTGGTGATTAAGGCACCTCTGGGCGTCTGATCAGTAATTCCAGTGAGTGCCGGTCTCTGTGTTCGCCGCGTCTGCTGTTGGATGCTCAAATTGGCTTCAGGTTGATGAATACAAATAGTGAGCTGATAAGCCTTGAAATAAACCAGCTCGGTCAGAGTCTGTGCACACGGTGCGTCACGTTCCACAACGTTTTTCTGTCGCCACCAGACTAAATAATTAACTGTGAATTACAGCACAATTGTGGGAGCTGTTTGTTTTTCTTTTTACACTGGAATCAAGAGACTCCTACTTTTTGAAAGTTGACATCTCATACAGTGCACAGCAGAGGGTTTCATAATGCGTTAATACAGCACTTTGACAACTGTTGGCCTAATATCAAAGCACTGTGAAGACCTTGTAGTCATAAATCGAGAACATGATATTCAGCACTCTTCGGGAATATGATGAGCAAAGCTTTAATACTAGAGGTGTAAACACTTCAGAGTTTTAGTGATTGCACTTTATTTTAAAGTGTTAGAGTATAACAATTTAATTATTTGTATATTATGTGCATAATAACGACACCTTAAAATAAAATGTTATCATTTTAGTAATATCTAGAATGTAAATAGTAAACACCTATTTGGAATTATTGTCTTTTAATCAATATATTATTTATTATTATTATGGAAAAAAATCTCAAGTGATCGTAAAAATGATTTTGAATATTAAAGAGCCCCTATTATGGGTTTTTGAAAATCACCTTCCATGTAGTGTGTAACACAGCTCATAGTGAAATATCCAGCTAAAGCTTAAATCAGAAAGTGGACAGTTTTTAAAACTATTGATTCATCTATAAAAGAGTCGACTCATAGGGGTTTAAATGAATCGTCTTGATAACGAGTCATCAGCCGTTTTGGCGTGACGTCGTTACGAAACATAATGGTTGCGCGCACAGACCCAGCAAAATTCAAACCTGCGGTTCCGCCCACTAACACAGCAGCAGGACCCTCATGAAGACGCTGTGCTTTATTGAAAGTGTGAGGGAATGGAGTCGTTCAGAAATCTGTACACTTACAATGGGCGATCTATCACTACACAGCTCATGCATTAAGTTTCTTCCTCCATCTTAAAATGGACAGACAATACACCAGGGGTGCGGGCAAAATAAGGACAAATTATTAGGTACACCAGCAGGCTGCTGCACGCTAGACTTCGGGCTTGTGAAGGGAGCGCAGGAGCCCGCAGAGATAGCTTGTCAGAGGACAGAGGATGCTACAACCTCCCGGCTGGGTATGTGATAGTTTGGAATAGCATAGTACGGGTAAGCCATGAGAAAATATAGCAGTTCTTGGACGAGGTGCCAGAGCAATAATAGCAAATAGAAATGATCTACATGTTTTGTTACTATTTACCGCATGTACTGTATCTGGTTAACTCTTTTTATTCTCATATCGCATCTAATGCCATGTTGAAAACGTGACGCGTGCTGCTTTGTTTACGCATTTAAATGTGTTTGTGAGCTCGTTTCACTAATGTTTGTCGTTGCTATGGCCACTGTTAGCTGAACATGCACACATGCAGCGGTCAAGGTTCAGAATAGTTCAGCTTTTGCTGCTGTGTGGATTAATACTGCATGTGTGTCATACTTGAGAGCAATGCTGGTGTTAAACTGCACTGCTTTCGGCGCTGAGGTGTCTGAATAACACTGTTGAGAATCGAGTACTGTTTACTGTGCTGTTAGTAAGCTTACTTTAAAGTGTGTTTCGGGGGTCCGCTGCGATCGGATCCTATACCAATGTTAGCGACCTAGGGGCTTGATAAACCACGCTGGGCATTTCACTGTCTCGCGCTGAAGGCTGTTGACCAATGGCAACAGGCTGTCATCGGTCCAATCAGCGCAGATTAGCTTCGCGCTAAGCAGGGGTTTGAGAACAAATTAATCGCTGAACGATTCATATGGGAGTCGCTGGGATAATTAGGTAAAAATAAATGCATATTATAAGACCATGAAAGTGTTTTTTGACCTTGCATACATATCAGTATGTTGTTAAAGACCCATAAAACCGAAATATGACCCTTTTCAATGAGTAATAGGGGCTCTTTAAAGGTGCAGTATGTAAGTTTGACACTCAGTGGTGGAATTAGGTATTGCACTCCTGGTGCCAGATTGACGACCCCAACAGGAGCGAGCCTGACTATTGATCCTAAAGGCTGATTTAAATTGTGTTCTAACTACAAGCAATGGTAGGCGATAGAAGGAATATTTTCCTTATTAAAAGGAATTTTTGTCCTAACAAACACCTGAAATATATATTTTAAAAACAGCTATTTCTTGCAGCTGAACAACAGGTTCAACTGACAATGATCAACTCAGGTACACCTCATGTGCTTTATTCAGTGTTAAATGCTAGCAATGTGAGTTTGAATGCCATTTTACATGACATTTATTGCCATACTACTGAAAGCAGCAGCAGATAGTTCACCTCAGATCTTGACAATAAAATAAACCGTCTGAAATTGAACTTTAGAATTTTGACTCAAAACCAACACATATCAGTGATTCAGCATGTACATTTAATAATGTTAAAGGTTTAAGATGTATTAATTAGATTATAAACCTTATTATTTTGTTGGAGTGCAGTAAGTGCACTATTCTGTGCTTCTGAATGGCTGTATTTAAATTTCTGTCGTGTTTTATCTGGTGCAAACAGCCAAATTGCTTATTACTGCAAATTTGGTCACATAGAGTGTTGTTAGGACACGGGGTTACAATGTAACCTGCTCACCTAATGTTTATGTTCGAAATATTTATATTATTTGCTAATTAATAACTTCATGTGGAACTGTGTGAATCTGCGTCTCATTTCGGAAGCTGTAACTGTCCACCGGAGGTCGCATTTCGAGCGCGGACACATACTTTGAGAGCCTTTATGACTGAATGAATGAAATATGTGGTTTACCACCAAGGCAACCCAGAGTGCTGAAATATAATTGGCTGAAGTGGCATTGAGCGGGTTAAAGAAACCAAAAAAACGGCAGCTTTTTTTGGCACTTAACAGACATTTTCAAAGCAGAATATCTGACTTCAGCATTGTTTTTTCAGATAAACAAGAATGTTCACTTAGCATGTTTCTTAAATATCTGCAAACATATTATGGTATTTTTATGCCTTAGAAGAGTCAAAAACTTACATACAGCACCTTTAAGGAATTTTATTTAAAGCTTAATTTTTTTCATTTTAATAATATTTAAAATGTAAATAGTAAACTCATATTTGTTTTTTAAACAATTTATTATAAAGTATCATTATTATTATGGAAAAAAATCTCAAGCGATCGTAAAAATGTTTTTGAATATTAAGCTATTTTTATTTTATTACACAATCACTCATTTCTCATGTGAGACTTCAAAATGCACATTAACAGGGTGATAGAAACCCAGCTAATTTCATGGGATACTTCAGAAATCACTGTAATCTGGCCCTTAATAAATATTTCTTCATCTTCGTCTTCTTTTCAAATGTTTTGCTCAATATTTTTGTAAAAACTAATACAATTTTCTGAATACTTTGATGTACGGAACAGTAAAAGTATATCCAAAAATTTTAAAGTCTTCACTGACAATTTTGATATATTAAATGCATCATTATAAATATAATAAATGCAAGTATATTATAAAAATCACCAAATGTAATTTGATATTTCAGAATGCAATTTATAATCTGGTTTATTTTATTTTTTTTATCAAAAGGTAAACTCCTGTAAACCAAAATAATTTGAATGTTATTTAAATATTAAACAAATAAAATGTGTAGCAATTTTTTTAACCATTGCTAATTTTAATTGACCATTTTGGTCCCAATGCGGGACAGTGAGAGAAAGAGAGAGAGAGGCATTGCGACATTCATCTTGGAGCTGTATAAGTAGACTAAAACAGTAATTTGTCTAATGTGGGCGATTTTCATCATTTGTGCTGTGCTGAATGCGATTATATCAATTAAAAAACACATTATCAGTAATCATCTAAACACAGCCAGCATACTACACTGTGAAATGCTGTATCAGCTGGCAGTTTGAGTCCAAACAACAGAAAGCTACAAGCACTCTATTGACCTACTGTGTGCCTTTGATTTAATGAGCACTTATCCATGCAAACCTCTCTAAAATAACTCAACCATGAGTCCTGCATTTTGAGAACTTGATGATCTCACCTGCGTTTAAGTGGCAGTCTTTGATCTGGTACTGCAGCTCATTCTCATTAGGAATGTCCTTCCATGTGGCCAAGAACACCTGACGCTCTGTCGAGAACAAATGCAAAGGTTATCATCTGGGACTGGCCAAGTAGTATCTAAAATATGTGTTAAATTCTATCTACATCTAAACATTCCAGTCTTTCATTAAAGGGTTAATTCGCCCAAATATTCAAATTGTGTTATTAATTATTCATTATAATGTCATTATTTCCAATCTCCTGAGACCTTCATCTTCGGAACACAAATTTGGCATTTTAGATGGAATCCAAGAGCTCTCTCATCCTCCACAGACAGCAAGAAAGGACCAAAAACATTGTCAAAACATTACAAAAGACTTCAGTGGTTCAATTGTAATCATACGAAGCTCTATGAACACTTTTGTGTTCCAAAATAACTGTAAAAATGACTTGATTTTGTCTTCTCGTCTGTGACAAGTCAGTCAAGTCTTGTTGCCTATCCAAGTTTTAGGAACAACAAATAATAACTTGACATCATTTGGTATCAAAAGTGGTTTATATGAAATGCAAAGGCCTCTTGATTACACTTATTTTACCTAAATAAAATATGATCATGCTTGATTTTTAATTATTTAATTAGGACAGTAAGGTCTGACTTTGCTTAGACAAAAGTCTGGTCACTTAACAGAAATAATGTACAGTATAGAATATAAAGTCATGGTGCAGTGGAAAAAGAATGAATATTGTGTATGACTCCCATGAGCTTGGAGGACTGCATCCATACATCTCTGCAATGACTCAAATAACTTATTAATAAAGTCATCTGGAATGGCAAAGAAAGCGTTCTTGCAGGACTCCCAGAGTTCATCAAGATTCTTTCATTTCTTCAATGGCTCCTTTATCTTACCCCATGCTCAATAATGTTCACAACTGGTGACTGGGCTGGCCAATGCTAGAGCACCTTGACCTTCTTTGCTTTCAGGAACTTTGATGTGGAGGCTGAAGTATGAGAAGGAGTGCTATTATTTGTTGCTCTTAAAGCAGGGATCGACGACAAGACTTTTGTCAGGTTGTGTATATGAGATTTGCCATTTGAGTCTGCAGTACAACACAGAAGTATCGTGTTCCCTGTTGTACAGATAATGCAAGCCTTAATCTGATGATAGTTCTTAAAGTCTTTTTATAGTCATTTTAGAGCATAAAAGTGTTCTTGGAGCTTTGTATGATTACAGTTGAACCACTAAAGTCACATCACATGTTTTGACAATGTTTTTGGTTCCTTTTGTAGACTTTGAACATTTTTGGACCCGTCTTGAGCTCTCGGATAACATTAAAAATATATACTAATTTGTGTTTTGAAGGTAACTGAAGATCTGCTAGGATTGGAATGACATGAGGGTAAATGATTAATAACACAATTAAAATTTTTAGGTGAACTAACCCTGAGCTCAAAATAAACTTCAGTGTGACCAGAGTGTTGTTTTTAAATAGAATGCGTACCCATTTTGCCATCCTCCACGAAGAAGACATTGAGAGGGATCAGCGTGCTGAAGTAGAAGACATCAATATTGTTTTTCACGGCCACCTGTGGTGGAGAAGGTTGAGTGGTCAGAGATTTAAAGACACTCCGCTATATAAGTGATCTAAAACACATCTATATACTCACTGGTTTGGAAACTAATTGGAAAAAAGCTTTCAATTTCAGAGAAAATGAGAAGCAAGGCACAAGGAATGGTAGAAATCAAAGGTCGCACCCTGCTGATGAGTTCTTTCATATTTTACACCATGTTAATATTACTACACTAGAAACTGAGCCATAGAAATCTAATGAATAAATTATGGCAAAATTGAGCCCTATTTTTAGACACCCAACATGTTTATTGATGGTATGGAGGTTAATTTCTCTTCTTGTTTTGATGTAACAGCACAAATCGGCAGACTTATTGTATTTCTGGATTAATTTAGGGTAAATGTGCTTAATATGTTAGGGTGCTTTGACGCCTGTAGTATAATTCCTTTGGTCAGGACCAAGGTTCAAAATGATACATAGTAGCATTTCTCAGCTCTTTTGGATCCATTTGAGACCAGACCAACTGCTTTGAACCGAACCATAAAGCAGTCACATGATAACATCCACATTTCCAGCTGCCCAAAAACACTTCAGCCGACACATACTCTAAGAGCTCATTCACAAAGAGCGCGTTTTTTCTATTCAAATGCAGAACTTTTTCTATAGTTTTTATATGTAAACAACCGAATAATGGATGTGTGTGACCATTACACTCGTCTTTTGCAGTCCCCTGCCCATGAGTTAAATTTCAACTTAATACGCAGCACTACTCCTCAATGTCAGCTCCAAAGCAGTGGACCAATCAAAAACTCAGAGGAGGGGCAAATCATAAAAGTTTCTTTTTACAGGCACTAGGGATTATATCCAGACACCCTCATGTTCTATGCTGAGTTTTTAATAAAGGAGACCAATTATAGCCTTTTTTACAAGATCTAAAATAAGTCTCTGATGTCCCTAGAGTGTGTATGTTAAATGTTTACGAAACACCAAAACACATTTTTTGAGATGTTGACAGTCATATATGTGTCCCACTGGCTGTCTGTACCGGCCGGTACAATGTGACGTCTTTGAGTTTTCAGCAATAATTCATGAGAAAGACTTGGTTCGAACCAATCAGCACGCTCTATTGTAATTGATGTGCAACTTCGTTAATATGCATGATATAGCTTCAAACACTGTTTTATCTGTTACAGTGTTCAGACGGCAGAGAGATGCTACATTGTGTTGCCAACCGTAATTAAAACAAGTGGAAGAAGAAGAATTGTTTGGAGACATGGGTCGTCAGTGTTGTGTTTACAAATGTGCTGCAACAAAGGTCTTGTTTGCATTTCCTCGATATAAGAGTGCAGCTGGACTCACGTGTGGATTACAGTGGTCTGCTAGTACGTGACAAAAATATGTTTGTAAGGAACATTTTTTACCAGAGAGCTTAGCTTTTCGCATTTGGAAATGGTGAAATCCGGATTTGTCTCCTTTTAAAAAAGACGCGGTTCCAGGTGGTGTTGATTGTCCGGTCTCTACATATTTGGTAAGTGTTGGATCAGCGTTCTTTGTTTATGTTTATTCAGAGGCAAAGTTAGTTAGCATCGTCAGCAGTACTCTTTCAGTTTTTAAAGACATACCTTAGTCAAAATTACTTAGTTACTCATTTTACAGTAAGTTAATATCACTACAATATTAAGGACTGAAAGATCCGCTGTAAATGCTGCTCTCCGAATGTAAACACCTAATCAAACTATTACCCTCGTGTAGGATTTTCACCGCATTTTGTGACAGGATAGTCTATACACACACGGCTGTTTGATGCTATTCTCTGCACCTGCCGAGTCTCTGCATCTACTGAGAAATGCGGAGGTTTTTTTTTTCCTCCCATACTGCGTGCCGTATCAAATTCCATGAAAACTACACTCTTTCAGCAGTTCCTCGCATCCAATATCTCGTTTGTAACGGGGGCATGCATGAAATGTTCCTGAATGAACGTGAAAGTGCCAAATGCAGTTAAAGTCGACAAATTAGGAATGAAACACCCGAAATTACAATCACTACAAAAGTGAATATCCTGGTGACACGGTGACGTTAATCGATCTGTGCTATAACACGTAAAACTGGATCATGAAAGGAACATTCAAATAGCAACTCATGTAAACACTTTAATCATATTATTGTCTAATTCAGATTTAGGCAAATAATTTGATGACTGATGTCCATGTAAACGTAGTCACTGTCTATTTCCCTGCGTCTGTGTTCGTGTTGCCGCTGTGAAAATCAGCGAGTGCACACACTAAAACTCCCCTTTTCATGCAAACCCTTCTTTCTTTCGCCACTCGACACTCCCACCTAAACAAAGCTGGACAAGGGGGCGGGTTTCATGGCCCTTTAAGAAAACCAATAGGGGACAGCTGCTTCTCACTCAGGGCTGTCTATGCCAATGAGAGAGATATCGTCACTAATGGGTGGGACTTTCCCCCTCTGGTGTTGTGTACAAAGAGAGAATGCCAAAGCGTTTTTCCAGACATTTTTTTGAAGTGTGATTATAAAAATATAAAATGATTGAATTTTTACCATTAGAGGTTGGTTATTTTCACACACTGTTGCCACACAACTGTTTAAACCATTCATAAAAGTGAGTTTTGCAAAATAAAACCAATCTTGAGCACATGCATGCCAGGTCTTTGGATGTAAAGATCTGTGCAAATAACGCCTTTTTTATTGTTAACATCTTCAATAACCGACACCGAATACAACAACACTCATGAGGCAGCAGTACTTACTAGTAGGGATGTAACCTGACTCACGATACGATGCACTAAACATGATTATTTAGGTGAATAATTATAATTACTTGTATAATTAATTAGTATAAGTATCAGTGTGATACACTTAAGAAGAAATAATCTTGAACATTTTTAAATATTCAATAATAATAAGCTAATTATTAAAATAATCATAAACTAATTTGAAAAGGAGAGGGTAAAAACAATATAACACCTGATTCTGTAACAGAACAACTTTCTCTTTCAGTCTGAAAAACATCTTCACACTTTCGCTATGAAACCACTGATGCACCGTGTGATCTCCGTGGCACTCGTCAGAGCAAGCGGGGCTGCAAATCATGCAGACTGCATGGTTTGGATTATTAATAGTTTTACTAATTATTAATAGTATAGACGTCTGTGACAGTAGTTTTTCCACTGTGCTGACGGTTTATGTGCATCATATTCATTATTCTGTAAGTAAACATCTTTTTGCAGTATTTGCACATAGTTTGTGTTTTGTCTGATGTACTTTACTGCTGTCATTTTACTCTGCCGCCCCACATCTTGCTCGCCGCTGATGTGCAGGTAAAGCAATTTTGCGCCTGTAAACACAGCGCCCACTCTGTTCAAAAAATGTATCGCGATTTATTCAACATTTCTACCGGTTTGAATCGTAACATATTTTAATCGATTTTCATCATGGAGAATCGTTACATCCCTACTCACTAGCACAAGTAAAAGACACTCAGCAGGCAGCACTTTTTAATACTGAACAGCCAGTTTTAACAGCGAAGAGGAAAAAAAGTTGCTGAGAGGAAGATATAGAGGTTGAAAGGATGGGACATCATGGTGTAAATGCCAAAGGAAGGCAGTCGAAGAAACAGCTGGATGTCCATCTAAAGATAAACCGACATGCTGTGGTAAAACTAATGAGGCGGAAACGTGTCGATATAAATCATCTGAAATGATTATGATTCATAATGACGTTTGCATTTGATTGATTATCTGCATTAGCAGCAGACTGGATGCTGCGGGCAAGTACTCATTATCCAGAGTGTTTTAAAGGCATAAAATTGAATGTTTTGCAGTTGCCGTTACATACAAATGATCTCAGTAACTAATGAAGCACGTGGAGGCCACTGACTCAAATAATCACAGTCAAACGTGCTCGCTGTGCCGCTGAGAGCTCGGAGGGGTTTGATACACAGAGATGTCATTTAACAGTGTATTTGTGATGTGTCAATGCCTGAGGGATGATTAATGCAAAGCAGAGGCCTCAGGAGGATCCATGGGCGTGTGTGGGTGTGTATGGGGGAGTAAAACATGAGGCAAAGGGCGGTAATGGATCAAACCTGTAGGTTGTTGAGTGGATCCATTTTCATCACAGGGCCGATGGTGTTGAGCGGGAGGGAGATGTCGATGCTCTGACTGGGCATCAGTGGAGTGTGGACGGGAAGAGGTGTGGTGGGGATCACGCCAAAACTAAACACAACAAAACAGGTGTACAAGGTCACTATATGCATCAATAAACAATAACATCATGTTTCAATTAAAAACCAGGTTTAAATCCTAATGTGAAGTAAATGCGGTATCACTTTATTCTGATGGTCCCTATTGCACTTTCTTTCTTTCTTTTTTTTGTATAGTGCATTTATCGTGTATGGCCATACATCCAAAGCACTTCACAATCATGGGGGGTCTCTCCAGACCACCACCAGTGTGCAGCATCCACTTAGATGATGCGACAGCAGCCACAAGACAACAGCACCAGAACGCTCATCACACACCAGCTATAGGGGGAGTGGAGAGACAGTGAAAGAGCCAATTCAGTGGATGGGGATGATGGGGAGGCCATGATTGGTCCGATGGACAGAATTTGGCCAGGACACCAGGGTTACACCCCTAGTCTTTACGAGAGGTGCCATAGGATTCTTAATGATCACAGAGAGTCAGGACCTCGATTTAACATCTCATCCAAAAGACTCATTGTTGACTGAGTTACATTGCAACTTCATTTCAACTAATTCTAAACTAAATATTCACATTAAAATATCATCAGACTGTCTGCTTAAAATCTGCTGACACTGCCCCTCCAACAAATATTCAATTGACAATAAGAATCTACACTATGTACATCAGCTTACACTAACCCTAAAGGCTGAATTATACTTTTGCATCAAGTGCATGCGTATGCTCCAGTGCAGCCTATGCGCAGTCACATAGCCCTCACCGTGGTTGACGCACACCTCTCAAAAAATGCAACTACATGTCGCAATAACGCGTATCGCAAGTTCTGTGATTGGTTGGATTGGTAGCGCTGACGAGTGTGGGCAGTGCTGAGAGCCACACGAACCAATTGGAGCGAGTGTTTTTAAGTGTTGAGTCCCCTGAAAGAGCTCCAGGTGAAAAGTTTTGCTTTGTGTTTATCTTATGATTAAAGTTGTTGCATGTCCGCCGCTTCCCGCCTCAGAATGAGCAAGTTTTAGCTACTTGTACATTAAGGTAGCGTTCAGAAAAAAAACACCAGCAAAAAAAAAAACTTGACACAGAGGAACATACAAACCTACTGCCATCTAGCTTTTCGGAAGTATTATTGCACAGCAACACAAACAGCAGGCAGAAGTATAAATGCACGGCAACGCGCAAGGCATGAGCCTTGGGTCCCGGCGATCACTTGATGCAGAAGTATAAATCATCCTTAACCCTAATTAGTTGCCATGTAGTTGCAACATAACTTAAAATCAACATAATCTGTTAAAGGGACCATCAAAATACAGTGATACAGTGAATGTTTCAATGTTTTGCAAAAGAAAAGATCTAGTAACCAAGAAACCAATAGTAAGCATGGGTTCACATGCTCAACAGAAATGACTGTGATTGGCAGTGAAGGTCATCAGTTCACCAAACTCACTGCTGGTTACTGAGTGTAACCACAGATACAGAAACCCTGGAGCGTTATAAAGTTGTGAAGATCATCACCGAATCACTCTTATGTCAGCTTATAAACAGACCAGCTGATCTTCGCGGCTTTAAAATGCTCCAGTGTCCCTGTATCTGTAATAAACTTTCAGTACCGACTGGTACAGAATTCCAGTATCGTGACAACACTACTTTCCATTACTTGTTTCTCATGCAGTCATTTAAAATGAGCATTAAGACAGGGTAGTAAAACCCAGTTACAGAGTTAAGAGTAGATTTTCTGGCTATTTTTCCACTTCCAACTTCTGTTGTCATTTACACAAGAACATACTAGCTTTAAGAGCCCAAGCTCATTGGAAATGCATGCCTTAGCCTACATTTTTGTGAAACCTGAAATAAATTTGTTTGCACTTTCAGATGACAAATCCACTAGAGGGCGCTGTCAACATTTTTGCGAATCTGATATTTTTGTTACTTGGAGTACTTTTGATGTCTGTTTCAGACACGTATTTCTTGTACTTGTCCACTAGTAGTCATACACATCATCTAGCAAAGCTCTAAACTAAACCCAACCAATAGCGTTTTCAAAAGCAAATATAAGAGAAAAGTGCACTCTGACCATGTAGTTTTACCCTGATTTCAAATTGTTTGATGTATTTTGAGAAACTGTGCTTAACCAGACTTGAACCCGACCACTTTGCTTTACAAGAACACCACCGTACGGAGTTACTGAATAAACTGACTGCTAGAAAAGTTGGAGATAGATAGGTTAGGCAAAAGTATTTGATCACAAATCATAGACACTGTTAAGATGTTTTATGGTATATATTTGTTGTTGTGCAAAAGACAACATGAAAATAATCCTCAATTTGTCAATACTATGTAATGTAAATATAATTGAGTGAAAAGGAACTAAAGTTGTTGCCATCTAACTGCCCAGTAGCATTCACTTTACCTAGAAACTGGTAAACTGAGGTTTCACAAAAATGTAGGCTCAAGCATGTATTTCCAACAAACCAGTGTTGAACTTGACAGTAAAAACATTTCAATACCAACATTATTACAATTTTTGGCAAATATTTATTCAATGAAACAAACTATATTCATTCGGCATAACAGATCAATATACTTAAAAATAAAACGCATAGCATACACAGTGGTGAAATACACACTTAAAATAACTAAGGAAGAAAAATTATCACCGTTGTCCCACTAGAATACATTTGACTTATCAAACGCAGCCTGAGGCGTGCATATTAATGATCTCAGAGCTTTTTTTATGATCTCAGAGCTGCATATGAGTCTGTGTTCTATTGATGATGTCAGCTGCTAATCAGGTCCGGATGAATGACCTAAAGTAGGCATACATGCAAATGCGGAGGGCATGGCTTGTGAGTCTCGTCACAGTTGATTTGTCTTCTGATTGGCCTGTTGTCCACCGGTGTTTTACACTTGTGGAATTTAGTGGTGTCTATTTTGGTGTCTGAAGCTCACAGTATGCCCCTTTCCATATACTGATCTTTTATTATGCTACTATACCTTGATATACCCAGATTTTCATTATAGGGTACCTTTTAAAAGTCAATTAATTAGCATTCTAGGGCTGAACTCTAATCCTTAATTCTATCTAATTAAATAGATAATCTAATCACTCATTTTCTAATAAAAAGTCACATATAGTGCTGAAAACAACAACAATATAGTGGGTGCCTTCTGTAAACCATGGTTATTATTTACAATACTCATTTTTTTCATTTTTTTGCTCAGGATACAACAGAAAAAGACACATTGAATCATCATTTATCATCATAACAACAGACCTGTTCTTGTTGAACTGGATGGCAAAGTCAGTCATGTGCTGCAATGCTTTATTGGTGAAGGACATGTCCATATACATGTGCCCTTGACGCCGAGAGAAGGTTCCAGAAATCTCCAGTCCTTTGGCCTTGACTGCTGGCAGCCACACCTTCAAAAAACCAAAGCCATAAGTGTTCATCACCACCCTAATTTTACACTTTCTCTACTTATTAAAACGAAAGCTATCAAGCTAAGAGGATAACTACAGGCACTCTAAACTGAAGGACGCTTTTAATGGAGGCGTCTGACATTGACCTACGCTCACTCACCCAGACCACTGTTGCTTACAAGAACTGCGCTGGCATCCAAAAAAGAAACAAAATCAGATAATGAGAGACAAATTGACATATTTATGCAGCACAGATTCACCTCTGGGGAGCTCAAGGTAGATCATAAAGTGCCCTAATAGGGACTAATTTTGCTCTGTCCTGCTCTACTGACCTACTCCGGCTCTAATGGAGCTCTTATTAATGATGATTCCTGAGAGGTCATTCCCTCGGGAGCTGTTCTGCACGCCGGTATTTATGTAGCACATGAAGTTAATGCTCATCTTGGAAAATGAGAACAGACTGAACTGCCCTTCTTAGGAATGAAATGGGTGCTGGGGGTGAATTATGGGATGCAAAGGTTATGTGTTCAGAAACCGCATGAGCTGAGTTTTATGTTCTCCTATTATCAAGTGAAGCCAAGTCACCTTTATTTCTATTGCGTTTCTACAATGCATGTTGTGTCAAAGCAGCTTTACAGGCATAAAGATGCAAAAATTTAAATCAGGTACAAACGAAAGTAACAAATTCTGATTTATTTATGAATAAGCTACTTGTTTTCAAACTTAATTTAAAACTGAGAGTTGAAAAAGAAAATATAGCATTAGTTCCTCTTGATTTGTGCTAATGTTTCTAAAATGATTTGCTAGCATGGTTTAATGTTGCTATCGTGTTTCTAGTGTGATTAAACATTATTTGTGTTTTAATGTTGCTAGCTTATTTCTGATTTTGAATACTGCTAGAATGTTTAACATGCTGCTAGGTGCTAACATGTTTCTAGAATGATTTAACACAATGCTAGCATGCCTTTATATGTTGCCATGTTTCCAACATGATTTAAATAGGCTACAAACAAGCTAGCAACATAAAACATTCAAAACCATAATAGCAATGTGTTAAATCATGCTAACAGAGCAGTCTGCTAGTTGATGATAAAATGTTATGTGATATTACATGTTAGCAGTGGTAAATCAAGCATAAAAAGTTAACAATGTAATATCAAGCAACACTTTATCATGAATTAGCAGACTGCTCTGCTAGCATGATTTAACACATTGCTATTATGGTTTTTTGAATGGTTTAACACTGTTAGTTTTTAACATGTTGCTAACTTGTTTGTAGCATATTGTTAACTTGTTCCTCACATGATTATCCATCGCTAACATGTAATATCACATAACATTTTATCATGAATTTGTACTGTTTAGCTAGCATGTTTTAGCATTGCTGTTATGTTTTTTTTTAAATGGTTTAACACTGCTATTTTTTAGCATGTTGCTAACTTGTTTGTAGCATGTTTTAACATTTTGTTACTTGTTTTTCGCATGATTAACCAATGTCAACATGTAATATCACCTAACATTTTATCATGAACTAGCAGACTGCTCTGCTAGCATGATTTAACACATTGCTATTATGTTTTTGAATGGTTTATTTTTTAACATGTTGCTAGCTTGTTTGTAGCATGTTTAAGCATATTGTTAACTTGTTTTTCGCATGATTTACCATTGCTAACATGTAATATCACATAACGTTTCATCATGAATTAGCAGACTGCTTGCTTGGACAATTTAACACATTGCTACTATGTTTTTTTTTGAATGGTTTAACACTTAATTTTTATTTGCTGCTAATTTGTTTGTAGCACGTTTTAGCATATTGTTAACTTGTTCTTCACATGATTATCCATCGCTAACATGTAATATCACATAACATTTTATCATGAATTAGCACTGTTTAGCTAGCATGTTTTAGCATTGCTATTATGCTTTTTGAATGGTTTAACACTGCTATTTTTTAGCATGTTGCTAACTTGTTTGTAGCATGTTGTAGCATAATGTTACTTGTTTTTTTCATGATTTACCATTGTCAGCATGTAATATCACATAACTTTTTTAATGTATTAGCAGACTGTTCTGCTAGCATGATTTAATACACAGCTGTTATGACTTTTTAAATGGTTTAACACTGCTATTTTTTACTGTTGCTAACTTGTTTGTAGCATTTTTTAGCAAAGTGTTAACTTGTTCTTAACATGATTTACAATTGCTAACATGTAATATCAAACATGTTATCATGAATTAGCAGACTGCTCTGTTAGCATGATTTAACACATTGCTATTATGTTTTTTTAATGGTTTAACACTGCTATTTTTTTAAGATGTTGCTAATTTGTTTGCTGCATGTTTTAACATAGTTAACTTGTTTTTCACATGATTTACCACTGCTAACATGTAATATCACATAACATTTCATCATGAATTAGCAGGCTGCTCTGCTAGCATGATTTAACCCGTTGCTATTAAGTTTTTTTTGCATGGTTTAACACTGCTATTTTTTAACATGTTGCTAACTTGTTTGTAGCATGTTTTAGCATATTCTTAACTTGTTTTTTGTACGATTTACCACTGCTAACTTGTAATATCACATTTTATCATAAATTAGCTCTGTTCTGCTAGCATAATTTAACACATTGGTATTACGTTTTTTGAATAAAACTGCTATTTTTTTAACATGTTGCTAACATGTAGCATGTTTTAACATTTTGTTACTTTCGCATGATTTACCAATGTCAACATGTAATATCACCTAACATTTTATCATGAACTAGCAGACTGCTCTGCTAGCATGATTTAACACATTGCTATTATGTTTTTGAATGGTTTATTTTTTAACATGTTGCTAGCTTGTTGCTAACATGATTTAGCATATTGTTAATTTACTTTTAGCATGATTTTACACATTGCTTTTATGTTTCTTTAATGGTTGAATCTGCTGACATGTTTTTAATCACACTGTTATCATGTTTCCAACATGAACTCCATTTTAACACGTTTCTATCATTATTCAATTATATTAAAAAACAATCACAAACATTGGTGAACAGTTATGGTTAAACGGTGAGCAGTACTCACGGTTTTAGCAGCCACATATCCTCCTGTAGCAGTGGCCATTCCTGTGGACAACTCGAACAGGTCATTGAGTCCGCTGCTGAGAGCGGCAGGTGTCGGAGACGGTGCAAAGGTGTTGGGCACCGATGATGGGATGAAGTTCTGGCCCACCTGCGGGAGACGTAGACAGAGATCGTAAGATATCGGAGTGACAGAGGGCTTAAATCTACTCCAGCAAGCATCTGTGTAGACCTTTAAACAGCAGCAACATGCAGTCTACATATAGGTCATACTAGCAGTGCAGAAATAATCTGTATTTTGATATTAGGGAGAAGCAGCATAAAAGAAAAAGATTTTTAGGCACCAAAAATAAATAAAATAAATTAATGCTAAATTAAGGCTGTCATTTCAAGTCTTTAATTTTAAAAAGCCATGGATGAATTTTGAGTAATCTACTGCTTTGCAGAGATGCGTTAAAGTGGCACACCTGAGATTTGAAGACATATTAATGTGGAAACAAGAAACACGGCAGCATTATTATTTTATTTTTAGACAGGAATTTTTTATTAAGTTTGTGGTATTAAAAATATCCATTTAAGAATCTGGCTCTTAAACTCAACTTCAGCTATGATGACCTCAGGGTGGTGTAATAAGAAATATTGAACTAAAATATTTAAAAGAAAATAAGACTAAAATATTACTATGCTGAATTATTTGAAACTTTTTAGCAACGTAATTTCTATAAAATTTTAATATATCCATATACACCCACTGGCCACTTTATTAAGTACACCTTTCTAGTATCGGGTTGAACCCTCTTTTGCCTTCAGAACTGCCTTAATCCTTCGTGGCGTACATTCAACAAGGTACTGGAAATATTCCTCAGAGATTTTGGTCCATATTGACATGATAGCATCACGCAGTTGCTACAGATTTGTCGGCTGCACATCCATGATGCGAATCTCCCATTCCACCACATCCCAAAAGTGCTCTATTGGGTTGAATTTGGTGACTGTGGAGGCCATTTCAGTACAGTGAACTCATTGTCATGTTCAAGAAACCAGTCAGAGCTGATTCGCACTTTATGACATGGTGCGTTATCCTGCTGGAAGCAGCCATCAGAAGATGGGTACACTGTGGTCATAAAGGGATGGACATGGTCAGTAATAATACTCAGGTAGGCTGTGGCGTTGACATGATGCTCAATTGGTACTAATGGGCCCAAAGTGTGCCAAGAAAATATCCCCCACACCATTACACCACCACCACCAGCCTGAACTGTTGATACAAGGCAGGATGTATACATGCTTTCCTGTTGTTGATGCCAAATTCTGACCCTACCATCTGAATGTCGCAGCAGAAATCGAGACAACGTTTTCCAATCTTCTATTGTCCAATTTTGGTAAGCATGTGCAAATTGTAGCCTCAGTTTCCTGTTCTTAGCTGACAGGATTGACACCCCGTGTGGTCTTCTGCTGCTGTAGCCCATCCGCCTCAAGGTTGGACGTGTTGTGCGTTCAGAGATGCTCTTCTGCATACCTCAGTTGCAACGAGTGGTCATTTGAGTTACCGTTGCCTTTCTATCAACTCGAAGTAGTGTGGCCATTCTCCTCTGACCTCTGGCATCAACAAGGCATTTGTGCCCACAGAACTGTCGCTCACTGGATATTTTCTCTTTTTGGACCATTCTCTGTAAACCCTAGAGATGGCTGTGCGTGAAATAGATCAGCTGTTTCTGAAATACTCAAACCAGCCCGTCTGGCACCAACAACCATGCCACATTCAAAGTCACTTAAATCACCTTTCTTTCCCATTCTGATGCTCGGTTTGAACTGCGGCAGATCGTCTTGATCATGTCTACATGTCTACATGCATTGAGTTGCTGCCATGTGATTGGCTGATTAGATATTGGTGTTAACGAGCAGTTTGACAGGTGTACCTAATAAAGTGGCCGGTGAGTATAATAATTAATTCCTTTAAATACGAGAAAAACATCTTGCAGCCACCTTGATTTGAGGATTACCAGTAGTAAAACTAGTTATTCAAGTTTGTAATCAAATGTTACCTTTACTTTTAAAGCTTTAATGCTTTAAAGCTTCAGATTTAAAATATCACATTCAGGTTTAATATCACATATGTTTCTAGCCTGATTTAGCACAATGCTAGCATGTTTTAACATATCACTGTTAGCATGTTTCAAAAACAATTTAGCACACTGCAAACATGTAATCATAAAAGCAGCATGTTTCTAACATCACCCTGATAACAAGTTTTAGCACATTGCTATCAAATTTGAAACATAATTAATAATTTTTTTTACTGTTATTGCATTTTAAGATGTTGGTATCATGTTTTAACACATTGTTAAATGGTTTGAAGATACCAAACGAGGCTCACTTTACATACAGTTTATATTGAGCCATTTCCTCCCCCTGTAATTTAGCTCCAAATCTTCTAATATGTTTATTTTGACCCCTCAATTTATAAAACAGTGGACTACTCAGTATTCATCCATGACTTTCATTATTTGGTTGAATTAGCTACTTATAATTATCCTTTTTATAAAAAATCAGAAGATTCTAAACTTTTTGCAGAAATGTGTGGAAAATCACCCTCCAGCACATCAAGAAAAGTCATCAGAGAAACATCACATCGCCTCAAAGCAGGATGGACTTTTGAGCATGCAACAGAAAGAAATAGAGCAGCACACAGAGCTAGGTGTCTATTAAGAGCTGTATTAATAGTGCACAGCATGCAGAATGTGGACAGACGGACACAAGCGGAGAGAGAGAGAGACAGAGGAGCTCACTTACTGCAGGACTGCCCCCAACACCTCCTCCCAGATCTCCCCCGAGCTACAACACGGGACACAAGACCCAAATCCAGGGCCACAAACAACACAACATGACACAGACAAACAGAGAGATCCATTAATCACACAATTCTCCTGTTTACAAGGAAGTGATGTCACAAATAACCATTAGATGCCATTTAGAAATACCATAAAATAAATAGGCTTTAAAGTATATTCACAAAGTTATTAAAGACCATGTAATCAAAAAGCTGTACGAAGGAAGCAACTTGATCCTAGCAACACATTATTATAATAAACGACATAGCCTATGTTGAATTCTGATACAGCCAGAGTGAAAATGTTGCAAATTAGGCAGCTGTCAATTTAAAAATCCTTTCATTAATGTTTACTTTCTGTTGCGTCCTGCACTGGATTCTTTAAACGGACAAAACAGAGTTAACTATGAACTAGCCGCTGTAACTCTGGAGAAAATTAAACAAAGTTAAATTGTGATGAGACTAGAGATGCTCATAATAATCGGTTCACCGGTAACCAAAAGGGTACATTTTTAACTGATTAATATTATCAGTTAAATGATAGTATAGATATGTTTTTTTTTAAATTGGCTGCATAATTATGCAACACACAACTTGTGGGATGGTAACACGTGCAACTACACGTGCCTACAGACATATTTTGCCGAAGAAGCAAAATGAAAGAAGAATATTGCTGGTCACAGTTTGACACAGACAGAGAAAGAAGCCGCAAAACAAAACTTTCTGAAATGTGGGATGCTTTGGAAACAACAGTGTTGGGGAGGTTACTTTGGAAATGTAAAAGATTACAGATTACAAATTACTATATTTAAAATGTAATAAGTAGTGTACCTTTTTCGATTACTTTATAAAAGTAAAGTAACTGATTACATCTGATTACTTTTTGATTACTTTTAAGTTTCTAATGGACATTTTCAACTAAATCATTTTCAAGCATTTATACAAAGCAGGTGTGACCTTAGAGTAGCTCTGTTTACTGTTAGAATTTCAAAATCTATTATCAGTTGAATTAAGATTATAATAATTTAATTTTAAAGCACAGCCACTACAAAAGCAGACCTTATAACAAAAAAAGTGTTTACTGTTATTACAAAGTCAAAATGTTAGTTAGTTGTGCAGGGTGATTTTTGTGGCATTTGCAATAAAAAATACATCTAAGCTATTTTAGATGTATTTTTTATTTTTAAATTAAAGCAACTTAAATCCAAGTCAATTAGATCTTAGTGATCAATAAACTCTCAATGAAACATATGAGGCATAATTGTTCAGTTCAATTATTTACTGCAATAATATGCTACAAATTATAGTATATAAATTAAACAAATTATAGTATATAACAGCAAAAACAATAAATACAATAAAACCAGTTTTCAAAAAAGTTTGTTGCCGACCACTGAAAAACAGGAAGCAGAAGAAATCACCATTCTCACAATCATATGGATTCACTTTCATCTGCTAGACACCGGCCTCACAGCTCTGTGAAAGTCGGTGCCGTCACTTATTGATCTGCGATCGGTAAATGTAGCTTGTGTTGATGCTAATTGACTAATAAAATAGCTTCACTACTGAAAAGCTTTTTGATTTATAAAAAAGCGACGCTACCGCCACGCTACTGAGAAATGTAGTTAAGCTAGTAGCGTCACTACTTGCAGCTCTCAGACTGGTTGTAGTAGCCTAATGCTTTCAGTGGCAGAGAGGATTAACGTAACTGATAGATGTGGTGCGCTGCAATCAAAAGCATCAGAATAGCACCGCTTTAATAAATGGCCTTAGCAGAAGGCATCGTGCGTGTCAAAAACAGGCAAAGCAACAGATCAATTATTCAACATATCCCAGATTTTTAAAGAATTTTTAAATGTAACCCCATTTGTGATGTTTAAAATTTTCATAAGTAACTGTAATTTTATTACACATTTTTTACTCAGTAACTGTAACAAATTACTGTTACTTTTATTTTGTAACTAAATTACGTAACGCCTTTACATGTGACTAGTTACTCCCCAACACTGGGAAACAAGCCGGCCACAAGTCCCCGCTCATAAACACAACAAATAGGCTACAGTTGTGATGATTTAGTGTACAACCAACAGACCAACCATTTTTTCCATTTGGAAAATGACAGTTATTAATAGTTCTTCTAAAATAACAATTTTTAGAATAGCCTACATAATCTACGAATTAAACAAATCCAAAGACTTTCTTGAATTTGCGTAATGATAACTCCTCACCAAACAGAGGCTTTAATTTTATAGCTTATAAAACATGTATGCAAATGAATGCAATATCACATGTAAACAACAAAATTGTTATATGTTATATTAGCCTATACTTCACAAAAGGTCAACATTACGCCTTGTCATTGTATTTTATCACACTCAGTGCGAGCACATAAACAGCGAGTGAGGAGGAGGAAATAAAAGCATAGAAGCTCTAAGGTAAAACCAGACGCTCAAGACAATCTTTAAAATAATGACTTCTATTAAAATGAATAGAAGTTATCAATGAATGAATTGAAAATACATTTTTTCAAATGATGATGCACGAAGCGACGAACATACAGCATCAAGATGCCGTAATATGGTTGCACTGAAACAGAGAAAGCGATTTATTTATTAGGTATCTATGGTATATACAGTTTTAAAAGTCTGAATTATTACCCCCCTGTATATTTTCTTCCCCATTTTCTGTGTAATGGAAAGATTTTTTTCAAGACATTTCTAAAAAAAAATCGTTTTAATAACTCATTTATAATAATAATAATTTATTTTATCTTTGTCATGATGACAGCACATAATATTTTACTAAATATTTTTAAGATACTAGTATTCAGCTTAAAGTGACATTGAAAGACTTAACTAGATCAGTGGTTCCCAACCTTTTTTCCAGGAGACCCCTATTTTAACGCTGACATTTTTTAAAGACCCCCCCCCCCCCCACACACACACACACACACACACACACAGAAACATTAAAAAAATAAAATAAAATAAATAAATAAATAAAAATAATCACACACACTGACTAGCACTACCACTGACTATCCAAATAAATCCTTGCTTTCTTTTTAGCACAATAATTTTTATCTTCTCTTGGTGCATCTTTTTTAAAATTTGCTAATGTAAGCTCTGGTCTACGTTTCTACTCTCAGGATACTTTGTAACATTCTCGACGTTAATGAAATCTCTTATCTTTCTATATTTGATTTTTTTCCCTCCAAATAATCAGAATTGAAATATTTAATAAATGAAATTAAAAAACAAAAAAGAAAAAAAAAAACATGAGTGCTCTTGGCGACCCCTTGAAAATCATTAGCGACCCCCAGGTTGGGAACCACTGAACTAGATTAACTAGGTCAATTAAGCAGGTTAGGGTAATTAGGCAAGTCATTGCATAACAATAGTTTATTCTATAGACAATCAAAAATATATATTGCTTAAGGGGGCTAATAATATTGACCTTAAAATAGTTTTAATAAAAATATAAAAAAATAAAAATAAAACAAATAAGACTTTCTCCAGAAGGATAAATATTATTGGAAATACTGTGAAAAATTCCTTGCTCTGTTAAACATTATTTCGGGAAATGTTTGAAAAAATAAAAAATAATTCAGTTTAAAATGTAAACTACAATGCACACACGCACCAACCAAATCGTGACAAGAGAACCGAATGGATAGGATACACGCTGTTCTTTCTTATGCAAAAAAAAACTTTGTTACAAACACTTCTATGTTTCCGTTTGTACAGTTAACTATTGTGTATTCATATATTTTATATTCTATTATTTTTATATTCTATTTTATGTTTTATTTTCTATTAAATAACTTCTATTTCTTCAAATTAAGATTCTTGTTGTTATCATTATTATTTTTGTAATTGTTGCTATTTTTAAGGTCATGAGTGGTTGTGTAAGCATTTCACTGCATATCATACTGTGTATGACTATGCAAATAATTTGAATTTGAATGGTTCAGGTTTTTTTCATGAACCATCCTATTCCTATTTATTAGCTTAGTTTTATTTTGTGAATTTCTGAATGAATGGTTTTGCTTTGTTTATTTTCTGGCATTCTCAGTTTAAGAAAAGTATTTTTATTATTATTACCTTTGCAGTATGTCCTCAAGAGTCTATTCTATGAATTTAGTCAGAATGATTAGTTCCCCTTTGATTTTTTTTTCTTTTTTAAATATTTTCCAAATTATGTTTAACAGAACAAGGAAATTTTCACAGTATGTCTGATAATATTTTTTCTTCTGGAAAAAGTCTTATTTGTTTTATTTCCTGTACAATAAAAGTAGTTTTGAATTTTTTTAAATCCATTTTAAGGTCAAAATTATTAGCCCCTTTAAGCTATATATTTTTTGATAGGCAAGTTATTGTATAAGGATTGTTTGTTCTGTAGACTAATTACCCTAACCTGCCTAGTTAACCTAATTAACCTAGTTAAGCCTTTAAATGTCACTTTAAGCTGTATAGAAGTGATTATTTACTGTCATCATGGCAAAGATAAAATAAATCAGTTATTAGAAATGAGTTATTAAAACTATTATGTTTAGAGATGTGTTGAATAAATCTTCTCTCCATTAAACAAAAATTGGGGAAAAAAATAAACAGGGGGGCTAATAATTCTGACTTCAACTGTATATACAGTACAAGACATATTTTCCTTCTTGGAACCTTCGGTGTGAACACCAAAATGGCATTACTTATGCTTTAAAATTGGAACAGAATCGTGCAAGAGTATGCAAAAAAAAAAAAAAACAAACCTATATACACACACACACACACACACACACACACACACACACACACACACACACACACATATAGGAATAAATTGGATAGGTACAATTATTTATAAATTATAAGTGGCAAATATCAGTTAAAAAACGAAGCATGTTTCAGAGGTGAACCATGTCACTTCATTTAAAAAAATATACAAATATTTCCCTGTGTTTAGAATTAAATTCACAGATGCATCATGCACGATATACAATGGATGGATGCGTTTAGAAAATGAATGGGGTCAATTCTGATTTCACGAGTATAACGTCGCTGTTGATTATTTTTCTTAGTCCACATTCCTTTCTCCCTGACCTTCAGACGTACAGTCACCTTGCTTTTCCCACTCAGAAAACGTGCATACAGATTCACACTCAGCAGGACACAAATCGCAAGCTGAGCTGTGAAGCGCAACAAGCAGTGCTTAAGGTTTGCAAGAAATGCAAATCTCCATGGAGAAGACAAAAAATAAAACCAATTGATGCATTCTAATTCATATTGCGATTGATCTTAGACATGCTCAGTGGACCAGACCTGCTAAATGTCAATATAAATCTGGCTAAAGAGCCCGTTGAGAGCGAGAGTTAAAAAATGTATCCCTTAGGGTGCTGAGTCTGCAGTGTTCGTGCATGGCTTTGAAACCGTCTTTCGACCTTGAGCAGTCAGATGGTTCTGCAGACTGTTCAATGTTTAACATTCTTTAGCTCTGAGCACTGTCTCCTTGACGGAGAGAGAGAGAGAAATGACAAGCAACACTGGTATTTTATTGGAATGACTCACGTCGTCAGCAAGAGCATAGTCATTGTGTTGAATACAAAGCTTTGTGCTAGCGTTAAGCTGACTGGGTGTTAAATAGGTTGAAAAGAAAAAGAAAAATAATTGGCAGTTTGTTTGACAATCTAATCCACTTCTTGTATAACTGCTTTGATTTGACTGCTGGATTTCAGTTAGATTCCACCTCTGTTTAGGGACTTTACATAGACCAGAAGGTCATTACATTCAGCATTAGGTGTCTGTGGTGGATACAAGTAGGACAACTTGTGTCAGAACTTACAGCAAAAATCTTTGCACCAGACTGCTAAATTCGATGCTTCTATTTAAATTGATGTGTGTTTATTTTTTGATTTATTTGAAGAGTCCATGCTGTAGGCAAGACAAGATTTTCAAGATGTACACAAGATGTAGATATACAGTATACACTATACCTCAGATATTATAATAAAATCAATCCCCTGATGTATGTGTATCACATTTTGTTTTCTTGCAATCGGTCTCATAAAATGTCTAACTATTGGTCATTTTGTTCACACTAACTTCAAACTGTAGCAGGAAATTAATATGTGCATGATACATTGGTCACTGCTCTTATACTGTGCAGATTTATAGTACAAAGCAAAGGTTAAAGCTAATAAAGTAAAAGCACAACATGCTAACTTGGGTACAACTGCTAAACGTACAAGAAAAATAATCTGATTAACTCCTATTCAAAAGCTTGAGGTTAGTAAGATTTTGGGGTTACACTATTTTAAGGCAGTGGTCCCCAACTATCGGTCCGCAGATCACTTGGTACCGGGCCGCAGAAGAAATCATTAATTATTTCAGTTTTATTTATAATCTGAGTCTTTTATTTTGAAAAATGACTGTATTCTCTCGCATACATCTCAGGTCACTTGAGCGTTAAAATTTAACCCACAAGCTAGCAAAATGAGTAAGAAACAGACGTCTTTGAAAAGTTTCTTTGTAAAGAGGAAAAGGCCCAGTGAAAGACCAACGAATTGCCAAGGAATGGATCCGCAACCCATTTGTCAACAAATCAGATGAATCCGGCATGTCTGTGCAAGAAGATCAACAGCTGGAGATCGTAAATGATGGCAGCATTAGGGGCCGTTCACATATTGTGTCTTTTCTGTGCGCTCGTTCGTTATTTTCAATGGAGAAAACCTAATATTATTACATAATTATGGTAATAATAATAAATTATTTAATTACATGTTTCTTACTATATGGTTAGGTTTACAATGACAGTTGGGATTTGGGTTATTTGCATGTAATTATGCATAATTAATAGCAATTACTATAGGAATTTTTGCTTTGTTTTTTCCATTTAACCCTTGTGTGCTGTTGAGGATGTTTTTTCATCCACTCTGGGGTGATTGAGTCTTAATTTGGCTATAACTTTCTCTGTTTCAGCAAATGGAATAATTTATGGTGATAAACCTTATTTTGACAAATATTTTAGGAAAATGCTTTGAATTTTTTAAAAACTCAACAATACACTAAATTTTCTAACTTTTCGTTATGCTTGTGGCTGTTTTTGCCCCATTGACTTCCATTATAATGATTTTTTTCTTTTGCAAAGCCATGACACCATGCTTATTTTGATTTTCTTAGACATATCTGGTAAGTGCGCAAAGGTCTCTCTCACACACACACTGTACTCCATATAGAAGCCAGAAACAAAGCTTTTTTGTCTTTGCACTGCAACTAATGAACAGCTAAAATTGCAAATTGCGGGTTTTTTTTTTGGAAGATGTACCAATAATAGAAGAATGCATGATTATACAGCTCTCAGAATATAGTAAACATTTATGCACGTACACTATAATTTGCTGTTATAATCCATATAACTTTTTTGCACAGGCCTATCCACAGAGTTAATGATGGCGACTGTTACAACAGTAAAAATGACAAATTTGACCTCTTCCCAACAAAGAAAATCCACCAACGGTAAAGAATGCATGATTAGATGATGTCATCATGGCTTTGCAATAAAAAAAAAATTATTATAATGGACATCAATGGGGCAAAAACAGCCACCAACATAACAAAAGCAGGGTACATGCAGGAATCCTTAAGGTAATTTTAATACCTTTTTAAGACTTTTTAAAGACCTTCTCAGAATATTTTAAGAACTCAACGCCACTTCAAGTTCTAATCAGTATCAAACCTTTAACTTAATAAACAGTTGTATTTAAATAAATCAATGGAGCACAACCATGCAACAGAACTTAGATAAGCTCCAAAGAAACAAAGCTTGAAATAATAAATTACGCGGTTGTTTTCAGCGACAGGCTTCAGCCACTGTTTAAACTCGTCTTTCTCCAACCAGGAGTACACAAAATTACATTTTCACATTTTGCCGTCTGTTTCGCTCTATGGTTTCGCTACGTGTGCAGAGCGTCACATCACCTTCCCGCGTTTGTCGCAAATTACCACACATCACCCGGACTGAGGAGCTTGGCCAGACGCGCCCCGGCCTGAACCAATCTCGTGGATCGAGTATGCCGTTATTAATATTAGGAGGAAAACAAATATATTTATGCTTTTTTGGAGTCAAATACTTTGGACAACACTTAAACGTAAAAACGCGATTAAGATGTTTTAATACCTTTTAAGGGTGTTAATTTTATCATAATTGATTTATCAACTTTTAATACTTTTAAGACTGCGTGGACACCCTGAAAAGGGTATTAAATTTGAACAATGAGTAAGGGTTAAATACTTTCATTCTAGAATGCTGCATTAAAAGGATTAAAAGTATCAGTAAAAGTGACAGATACTACACTGTTATTACTCAGCTGTTGATGGAACTGTCAAACCAGAAATCAAAGATTATACATTTTTGCCTTGGATAATTGCAATCTTTTAGATTTTTCAAAATTGATCTCAAACCTGACCAAAACCTGGAAAAAAAAATCGTACAGTGTGAAGCCAATGGCTATTGGTTTCAAGCTTTCCTCAGAATAACGTCTTTTGTGTTTAACAGAAGAAAGAAATTCAAGCAGGTTTGTGACAAGTAAAGGTTGAGTAAATTGGATGAACTGTCCCTTTAATGTCTTATGCCAATACCAGGAAAAAACAGGGTCAGTAAACCATTATGACCAATCACCAGTTACAACAAGATTTTAATCCTCATATCATATCTTGCCCTGAAAACCTGAACCACCACCTCATCTTCTCCCTCTACCAAATACTGGTTTAACCACAGGACGCAGCATATCTCAAGATTCACAACCTATGGTGGAGAAGTGGCCCATCAGCGAGCGGTGAAACTCAGGTGTATCACTAGTCTAGCAGCAGGATTCAACACTCTTCCCTGCACCGTGCTAAACAAGCCTTGAGCTGCAATCTTCACACAGCAGGCCTGCGTCTCCATCCTGGTTTGTTCAGGCCCCCCGTTCGAAGCTCTGACGCAGAAACTGCTCCAATTTGGACAGAAGATTACACAGAGGAGCAGCACCTGCGCGGCTCAGATATAAGTGCTTCACATGTGCCACGCTCAAGGTGCCTCCTTCAGCAGCAAGATACCTGCTTGACAAATCCAATTAGTCACGAGGAGGTGGAAACAGGCTTTTTTATGGCTGCAGGACAAAATGAATTGTTTCTGGATGTGAGGATTCTGGCATGTCCCTTTAAAACGTATTTCCCATAAATATCCCTATCGCTATTAATAGGACGGTCCATCCAAAATGAAGATTCAGTCATTTATTCAACCTCGTATTGCTCTAGACAGTATAATTTTCTACAATTGAGTACAAAAAGGGTGCTGAAAGGAAGTATTATTAGTCATTTTTGGAGTTTAATAGCCCTTGTGAGTGTCACCAGAGAAGGGCTGGGCGATTAATCGAAATTGACATTCAGAACCTATAATCGCAAATTTTTTCAGGTCAATTTTTTCAATTACTTTCCCTACCGCGTGTCACGTAGTCACGTGACCAAGCTCTGTTAACACTTGTGCGTTGAGCGCAGCGTATGGTCTGACGCAGCCTTCACACGTTCGCATACTCCTCTCTGTGATTGATGCCAATGCTGACCCCTCAAAAAATGTAACTACACGTTGTGACGATGCATAGCGCAAGCTCTGTGATTGGTCAGCTTGGTAGCGTTGACAAGTGTAGGCAGCGCAGAGAGGGAAAAAAATAAAATAAATATTGTTTATTAATCGTTAAAAGAGTTAAAATGTTCAATTAATCGAGATTTTATTTGAGGCCAAATCGCCCAGCTCTACACCAGAGGTGGGTAGAGTATCCAAAAACTATACTCAAGTAAAAGTACAAGTACTTGAGGAAATTTTTACTCTTTGTATAAGTAAAAGTAACAATCTTAAAAGTTACTTAAGTAATGATGCTTTCACACCAGACACGGATGAAGCATGAAGCGCGAGTGATTTACATGTTAAATCAATGCAAAGACGCAAATAGACATCCTGCGGCACTATTGACGCGAATCGCTTAAGTTGGAAAATCTGAACTTTAGCAGACATTGGCGCCACATTAACCAATCAGGAGCTTGCTCTTGTACGGGCATGATTATGACATAGCGCCTGATGTTGGTGTCCCGAGGGGAAATCCTCCTGCCAACACCTGACCATAGCTCATCAATCTGGCTGGGCTCAGTCTGAAGCATCACTGAAAGCTTCCATCATCCAGGTATAGTTTCTGGAGGAGTTGATGAACTCACAGAGCTGGGTGCATCTCTGAAAGGATCTAATGGACTCAGACACGGCACCGGACGAATAGACGCTGTTTTTCAGCCTTTCTAAAGCACATAAAGCACAGCTCCTCTCTCAATAAAATTCATGTTAGCCATTTAGTAACGAAGCTAGAGTCAGCGGGCAGAGAGAAGCCCCATCCATGACGCGAATCCATGTTTATTGTGAAGTGAATTTGACACATGAATAAAGCGAATTTGACGCGGGAATGAAGCGAGTAAACTCAAAATGTTCACGCGTCTATTCACACATGATTAGCATGATATATTCGCGCAAGCCACATCTAGTGTGAACACAGCATAGGAGTAAAAAAAAGTATCCGATGAAAAAAATTACTAAAGTAACTACTAAGTTATAGCTATACAAGTAATAATTTTAGGAATAAAATCAAACAAAAATACTGTGTTTATGTATGTATGTTGTATTCTTTTGTGGGGTGTCTGTATTTGTGTCTAAATGAAAAATTAAATTTATTTGGTTTTGTGCAAAATGGTTGAAAAAAACATTTAGAATATAGCTTTGTTCATGAAAGTGTGTGGTTCTAGTCTTCACGAGTTATCTGTCTGCTTGAATCATAGAGGAAAAGCACTTGGACGTGTGAAATTTGTAATTACAATACGGTAAAAGTGCCCATAGTTATCAAATTACCATTAATAGGGTTCAAATTAGCATAAAATGCTACACTTACCACTACAGGTTTTTTCAGGCTGTAGCTGGAATTCACAGGCGGTTGATAAACATATATAACGTTTCTATAGCAACCTCTCGCAACACAACCTCTTGAATGCGTCACTTTCCAATATTTGCAAACAAGTCGTATGAATCATATTTATCATCATTTGACAGTAACAGGGGAACGCTGCCAAATGTAGCGAAGAGTAAAGTTTTTACAAATTAGTTAATTTTATTAATTTGGTTAATTTGATTAAATACGTTAATACAAATTTGATTGAGTAAAAGTACACATCTTTAAATGTACTCAAAAAGTACAAGTTACCTTAAAATCTCACTTAAGTAAATGTAATGAAGTAAATATAATTCGTTACTACCCACCTCTGAGTGTCACAGTACAATAAACCCATTAAAATATCCACCCAGATTTGGAATAATTCATCTGATGTAGGATATGATGGGGATTCATTAACAGCAATAGGCGGCAAGATGCAAGAACCACTATTTTATCTTATAGTGCGTTACAGTGGATGATCACCTAAGCCAGGGGTGTCAAAACTCGGTCGTGGAGAGCCAGTGTCCCTCAGATTTTAGCTCCAGCTTGCCTCAACACACCTGCAAGGATGTTTCTAGAAAGCCTTGTAAAGAGCTTCATTAGCTAGCCCGGGTGTGTCTGATTGGGGCTGGAACTAAACTTTGCTGGACACCGGCCCTTCAGGACTGAGGTTGGACACCCCTGAGCTATGCTGTGTCTTATGACATCCAGAGACAGAAATTCTGGCAGGCTTTTTTTTTTTAAACGAAATCAAGATGATGGCCTTAGTGCTAGTAGCTGGCATTATGGAATTATGCTTTTTGATGACATAATTTGCGTCGTTTACACTCTTTTGCTTGTTCCGCTTTCAGAATGACATCATGCATGACATAAAGGACCAGCCCAGGCTCATAATAATACGTGCCTCAGCCAACATTTTGTTAAATGTAAACTACGTTTCTCCGGGTACGTTTTGTTAAACGTTTCAGCTGACAAATTCACAGGAGGGCGCGGTTTATACTTTTGTGAATCTGAAATATGATACAGGGCTCGTAGTACAGATAACCTAGCACACCACTGACCTAAACCCAACCAATCGTGTTTTCAAACACACAAGTAAAACAAAAATTCAGTGCAACCACATAGTTTTACCTTGATTTACATTGCTTTTTAAATCTCTCGTAGAACTGTGATTCACTATCCATCACAAGTAAAAAGTTAGATACTTATAAAATTCACCACGCCACGAAAAGTTGTCCATATGAATAAAAACAGGTGAGGCAAACATATTCGATTACAAATAAATGACATTTTCTTCTGGAAAATACAATACAGTAATGTGAAATATTCATGGATTATGTGTAACTACATCACCTTAACCTATAGCACCACTGTAAATACTAAAGTAATGCATGGATGATTTTGTGAAGGCTAACATGTCTCAGTAGACCTACTTTTTGCCCTTTAAGAGAGCATGCAAGATTTGCACACATCCCAAGCAAAAAATGTAAATCTCCTCAGTTACCCTCGGGTACTGTGTATGTGAGTTGAGCTGAAGATTTTTATGTGGGATGATGGCTGTGAGTAAGTGGGCAACACATTCAGCCCTGAGGTTGTGATGCTCTGGCTGCAGTGTGTTTAGGAGAGAAGGCCCTGTGGCTGCTGTGATATAACACTTTGGAGTTCTGCTAGAAAGTGAAAACACTGCATATACTGTACTACAGCCTCTCCAGATCAACACACATCAGCCCTGCAGCTATGCATTAATCAATGCTCAATATAAAACTCAAAAGGCCATATTGTACAGATCTGAATTTTAGTTTTGCCTGAATTGAATCTATAATGCTAAACATGTTTTTGTTTACCCCCCATAAAGGTTTATTTTAATTTAAATAAAGAATGTCACACTACAGTGTAGAGGTCTGCATGGGACTAATTTTTTAGTCCCGCTCCCGATGTATATTCAGCCTTTGTTCAGCCGCTGCCCGACCTGCTCTGTTTTCTACCCGACCTGACCATTCCCGCTAAATTTAGATCTGGTTTCCAAAATCTCACATTTAAATTGGGTACTACCAAAAGAAAGAGATAACAGATAAAACTGTAAAGATTGTAGGCTAAATGTCAGTTTTGTTTGCCCCTTAATGATGAGACATGAGTGCCGCCTTAAACCTGAGGTTCCAGTCTTGTGACTGCTAAAGGGTAAAACTATGAGCTATTATCACATTGCGCAAAGAATCATTTTTTTCCATTTGAGTCTATGACTCATGGAAAAGACTCCCATACATTAGACTTGCCTGATGTGGGTTTCCTAACAGTAAACTGACCGTTTTCTAATGCAAGCTGAAGGACAGCGCATCTTCACTTTACGCTCCCATGTTGGTAATGCTTGCTCTGAGGACCGTTGTGCAGATGATGTGCACACAGACTGTGTGAAAAAAAGCACGTGCAGAAAGCACTGGTCATGCCTTCAGCGTGCGTAACAGTCGTGACGTGAGTACTGACTGTACCGGTGCTCAATATGAATGAGGAAATCACAGATATGCTGTTCCGAAATAATGTCGGGACTCAGGAGCGCTATACTGCACAGGCTGAAAACTCCCGTTCAAATTACACCAGGGTTACCGACCACTCCTGCGTTTTATTCGGAAATGTATGAAGAAACCTGGTCGGGTCCCGTGGTACAGCCTCGAGAATGCAGACCGTGTACCGTGGTGTCTAAATGATTCTTTTTCTTTGTTTGGTCTTTGTTTTTTCACTCAAAACATTAACAATATATGAATAAACTCCTAATTGACTGGTTTTTAGTTAGTTAGTTGGTTTAGAGGTTAATATTAGGTATGGGTATTAGAATCTGTGGCGATTTTCTGCTATTTCTGCTGAGAACTTTGTAAAAAAAATCTGTGAATTTATGCAGAATTATTTTAGGGGTATCATAACTAAAAACTGAATATATGAAATAAAAAATACATTTTTAACATTTATTTAATGTGTACAATGCAAATCCAATGAGATCCACTTACTTGGTAAACCAAGCAAGTCCCTCATATAATAGACTACTAAAAGACAGAAAATATTACTTTACAAACTGTACTGTAAATAAATCATATGAACTTTTTAATATTACTATTATTATATTACAATAATATTAGTGAAAATGAATTTAAAAACTGAATAAATATAAATTTACACAAGTAAATACATAGACTCAACGATGGGCTAAAAATCTGTGGATTTCTGCGCGCACGAATTACGTGTGGGCCTAGGTATGAGATAGGATTAAGGGATGTAGAATACGATTATATACTCTGGATGACTAGAAAAATATATGCTAAATGATAATTATAATTAACAAAAATGGTCTGACAGAGATCTATTTAGACTTTTTTTGTGGTTTTAACATCTATGAAACGCCTCCAGATGAGATTTTAAAGTTTAGTTGTGCCCTTTCTACGAATAATCGTAGTAAGAGCTGAGTGATATTCAGGTTATATGAAGGAATCCTAAAGAAAGTTAATATACCTTTTTTTAAGTCTTTTTAAATACCTTCTCAGAATATTTAAGACCTCATCGCCACTTCAAGTTCTAATCAGTATCAAACCTTTAACTAATAAACAGTTGTTAGTAACAGTTGTAGTTAAATAAATTAATGGAGCACAACCATGCAACAGAACGCAGATAAGCTGGGAATAAACAAAGCTTGAAAGAATAAATTACGCGGTTGTTTTCAGCGACAGGCTTCAGCCACTGTTTAAACTTGTCTTTCTCCAACCAGGAGTACAAAAACTTACATTTTCCCATTTTACCGTCTGTTTCGCTCTATGGTTTCGCTATGTGTGCAGAGCGTCACATCACCTTCCCGCGTTTGTCGCAAATTACGTGACATCACCCGGACGGAGGAGCTTGGCTGGACACACCACAGCCTGAACCAATCGCGTGGACCGAGCACGCTGTTATTAATATTAGAAGGGAAAAAAAATAAATTTATGCTTTTTTTGGAGTCAGACGCTTTGGACACTGCTTGAACAAAATTTAAGCCCTCATAAAAACACCATTAAGACTTAATAACTTTTAAGGTCCTTCATTTTCTCATAATTAATTTATCAACTTTTAATACTAAAGACCCCGCAGACACCTGGATATGACACAATGCATAAACGTGCAATAAACACTTATATTTAGCAGTGTTTGTTGCCTCATTACAAACATACACAACAAACTTCACAATATACACATTAAACTAACAAAGGTCTTTCACAAATTTTGAATTCAGCTGTGATAAGATGCCTGAATGCATTATCTGAGATTGCTCTCTAATGCTGGTCTTGTTTTCAAAATAAGAGTCCTACAACCATAGTAAGAATAATACAATCTTAGAATAGTTTAATAATAATGGAAAAAGACATAATAGTTGTAATATCATAAGGAAACATTGTGGCCAATCAAATGCAAATGCATATTAATGAGCCCATGTGCATCGCCATAGTCAGTATTTTGTTCATTACGGCCTAGGATTTTACACTTATGTAACTTTCATGAGAACAAGAAAACAATGGCATATAAGACACACGGTATGTCATTTCCAATTCCAGAGCTCTAAATATTCAGATATGCCTATGTATATCTACATTTTCTATCTATGACACATTTAAATAAATGCATTTTCTACATAAGCAAATAAATCAGTGAATAATCAGTATCTTATATAAAGTCTTATATAAATCTATTATGGAAGTCTTATATAAATAAGTGAAAATCCTGTTCTCCACTCTGTGTACAAAACGACATAAATAGCTGTGATCAGCCTTTACTTTCTGCTTTACTTCTCACATTTGGATTGACAGTGCAAAGCAGAAATCAGCAAAGTGTCAATAAACGAAGAGCGCCTAATTGGAAGTCAGAGCATTAATACAATCACATTCCCATTCCAGTAAAACGCTGTTGTCTGACCCTGCCGTTCTTCACTGTGTTGTTCACTTGAGGATCTCTCAAATGTGAAATATACTGCTGCAATCATGTCATGCTGAGCGGAGCGGTCTGAATCCCCTCAACCACACCAGCAAACACACAAACCCTAGAAAACTACTAAACTGAATGAAAGTCCTACAGCAACAGCTACCTGGGAATCAATCTCTAAGGACATGACTGTGGCAAATGCCTCTGAATTACAAACTTCATTCTTAAGGGAATACAATACAATTACAAACCATATTAAGCACTAAATTATAGAAAATAAAATTGACTAGTTGGCACTTTCCAACTTAGAATGAAAAGCACTTGCATTTTGGCCATTATTTTACCCAAGAAGGTGTTTTGAAGCCTGAAAAAAAAACTTTCAAAAATGGGATGCATATGTGTATTACATCTTCAGTCTACAGATGTGCGCACTAGTACTTCAACCAAAACAATGCAAGATATAAGACTACAGCAGAAGTCAGAGCAGTTTCACAGCAAAAAAATAAATAAAATTAAACTTTCGCTGAGCTCTACAGAAAAGCTTTACATTTTTATTTCATTTTACCCTGAAATGATAATTGGCTCTCTTTTTCATTTTCATAGTTAATAAACAGAGTTTCTGCCAAAAAAGTACAATAGTGATACTGCTCTAAAAAAAATAAAAAAAAATAAATTAATAAAGGATTTCTAGAAAACAGAATTTTTGCCTTCATGCTTAATTTCATTTACCTTGAGAGAATCTATATGTATATTTTTAAGTTTTTCCATCCATAAAAATATTCTAAATATTCACTGAAATTCTAAATAAAAAATATAAAAATTACAACATTACTTAAAAAGCATGAATATTATTTAGGGTTATTCTAAAGTAACAAACTAAATTTAAAACATAAACAATATTTGCTACTGATATTTGCAATATTAGTTTTTATATTAGCTGCAAGCAAATTGTTATTTTCTCATTGTTTAGCTTAACTTGACATACCAAAACAACTACAACAAAAAATGAATTAAAACTAAGTTAAGACAAGTTAAAAAAGGCAAAAAAATGTAAAATTACCAAAACTTTCCCCAAAATTTTTAAATGTTAAAAGAAAAGAACATATTCATAAAACTACTTCAAACGATTAACACAAATTACAACAGTGTCTCTGCAATGCTAAAACAATACGTGTAAAAAAAAAAAAATAATAATAATAATATAAAAAAATAAAAAGAATATTGGAGGACAAAAAAAAGTCTTTGTATCTTACAAAAGGTGCTAGGTAAATGTTCCTTGTTCAAAAATAGTATATATAGTTTAATATAAAATAGTTTATATAATAGTTTACAACAAAAAACAAGACTAAAATACTAAAAAAATATGAATTATTCATTAAAACCTTTTTTTATTGTCATTTTTTAAAATTCTAAATAATAATTATTAAAACCTAATTATTGCAGAATTAGTCATTGGAAATAATATTTGGAGTAACCACGATGCAGACATGATGAATGTAATCAAATCAAAATACGCACCAAACTGTCAAGACCACCTCCGAGGAGATCCACAGCTGCTATCTGCATGGAGGACACCTGGGGCACATTCACCGGGGGCCCAAGGTCCAGATTAAGCAGGTCTCCCAAAAGGTCACCCTGAGATGGGATGACCTGGGGTTGATCAATGGAAGCAGCCGGGCCGGTACTGACGGGACTCTCCCCGGTGTCGATACTGCAAAAGAAATATTATACACACTGAGAAGGGCAACACTAAGTGAACAAAGGATGAGACCGACAAGTGTTTTTTCAGTGTTCTGATGGAGAGGACAACGCAGGTTCTGTGTGGCACTATTTTCAATGAGTCCCCCATTGTATTACTAGACTGAGACTGATTCAGACATCCTTTTTTTTTTTTTTTAGAAAAGCAGAGCGAGATAAACAAATAACTGTGATGCCAGAACTTTTGAGATGACAGACCACCATGACATTGTGATTTTGAGTTGTTTGTTAGATTAACAATTTTTAAGGGTCTCCTGAAATGGCCTTAAAGGGATAGATTGGTTTTATTAATTTAATGGTTACAGGTTTCCAGCCACTTTTAACCCAAGTACTGTAGTTGATTTAATTTAAATTGAGTCAACTCAAAAAATAAAAAACCTGTGCAATTTGCCTTACAATTTTAAGTTGAGTCAATGTTTTTGTTTCAAAATTGGAGAATTACAATTTTTGGGGCAAATATCCCTTTAAAGTGAGCAGCTAAGTTCGATTTGTGGAATAATTTCTACTTAAACATGGAAAATAGGGCGGGACATACTAAGAAGCTCCTCCTCTTTAAAAAAAAGAATAATCAACTGTATATGACAGATCCGCTTATGGATCAGCTGATAGACGTGGCTATCAATTGCTCCAGTGTGTGTGTGTTCATCTGTGTTTGTGCTTGCTGAAGAGCATCAATCGATGAGATCCAATCACAGTCATATCTGGTGAGCACGTAAACACAATGACCAATCAACATTGTTTAACACTGCTTAATACTGCTCAAATTTGACATTTAAAACAATAAGAAATTGCTGTGTTACAAAAAAAAAGAACATTGATAAGATAGAATAGTGCTTTTGGAAGCTTTAAAAAATAAATAAAAAAAAAACTAACCAGCACCATTACATACCAGGGAAAAGCCAGGATAAACATAGATAATGAGTAAATTTTTACTTCCACAAACACTAACAGCAATGTCTAGACAGGTAAAGAAACCCATTATTAGGTTAGCAAGATCTAAGTTTAGCCGTCTAAGTACCTGCCGTGCTGGATGGGCAGATGTTTGCGATGAATGCCGTGGCTTCCCTCCACAAAGGCATTTGGGGGCTTGTGGTAGACGGAGGCCAGCGAGCCGATGTGGCAGATGAGCTCGTCCAAGAGGGTGGGCTCAATTAGGTCGGTCTCCTCTGAGATCAGAGGTTTCTCAGAAAGCACCACCTCTTTAGCGGTGACAGGGTCAGTGGACAGCAGACGCCAGTAGATGTAGCCGCGGTCACGCAGGTCAGGGTTATCAGAGTCCTGAGGAGAAAAAGACAAGAGTTTGAAAGGAGCAGAAATTTAACAATAGCTACGTTTCCACCAGGTACTTTTATAAACCTTTTGGACTCTTGTATTAATAATGAACCATGGATGGAAATGCTAAGAAGTGCATACAATTTTAAAAAGGGTCTATGCAAACTTTCTTCAAGGGGTTTTTACACCTTTTCTAAAGTCAAATTTAAGCATTCCTAAGGAACATTGATTCTAGGTGGTATTTCAAACTACTCCAGCACTTTATAAGTGTGGCAAATTATATATCCACATACATGTAAACACTTTATCAGATGCTATTTGTTATAGTTTAGTATAGTATAGTATAGTATAGTATAGTATAGTATAGTATAGTATAGTATAGTATAGTATACAAGGTTTCCGCTACATTCATTCATTCGTGGCGGGCCGCCACGCCAAAATTCATCCCGCCACGGCTACATTACAGCTTCTTATTTAAAACATTTAGTCGTGTTTTTTATAGCGGATTATAATCGCACCAAAACATATTAGAGGTAAACAGCGCAAACTTTTCTGTAACCGTAGTGCTGTGCGCTATTTGTTCAAGGTGACATGCTGACTGACTCTCTGACAGACTGACTGACAGGTGCGTGAGTCTAGCAAACACCGCGTAGCTTTCAGTTAAGATGAACACAGTTTCCATTAGTATACTTTATTTATAAAGGTCAATGGCTCTGCATACAATGACTTTATCTTGCTGGAGTTTAATGCCGTTTCACTTTACTTCAGGACGCGTTAATGTCGGAAAACGCACAAAAACGCATTAAATCGCACTTCAGCAGCGCTTACTGGAGAGCGCACGAGAAGATCTGCACTTGAACGTGTAAATTTGAGTGCGTGCAAGAAGTTCTTTGCTCGAACAGAGGAAATCGGCGCGCAAGCAAAGAGATTCGCATGCTCGTATTACATGAATGCTATCTCGACTTGTAATACTGCGTGTAATATTTGTCTTTGAAATAGTTGGCAGATCTGTGTAAAAAAAAAGTCCTGCTGCCACTGCTGGAAAAAATCCTAGAGGAAACACTGGTATAGTATAGTATAGTATAGTATAGTATAGTATAGTATAGTATAGTTTGCACGAAGAGTAAAAGCACAAATTTAAAAAAAAGGAAGTGATTTCCAAATTTACTTTGACTTGTATTTCATTGCAGACATTATGAACACAAAATATTTCATGTTTTGTCCAGTCAACTTCATTTCATTTGGATATATACATCCTTTCCTGTCATTCAGACCTGCAACATATTTCAAAAAAAGATAGGACAGAAGCAATTTAGGGCTAGTAATCAGGTAAATTGGTTAAATTATGTGAATTGAAAGAGGTGACGTCAATAGATTGTAATTATGCTTTGGTACAATAGCAGCATCCAAGAAAGGTCTAGTCCTTCAGGAGCAAAGATGGGCCAAGGATTGCCAGTTTGTCCACAAATACGTGAGGAAATTATTGAAATGTTTAAAAACAATGTTCCTCAAAGTAAGATAGGAAGATATTTGGATATTTCACCTTCAACAGTGCATAACATAATTAAAAGAATCAAGTAATCTGGAGGAATTTCAGTGCATAAATGACAAGGGCGCAAGCCAAAGCTGAACAACCATGATCTCTGATCCCTCAGGCAGCACTGCATCAAGAACCGTCATTCATCTATAAGCGATATCACCACATGGGCTCAGGACTACTTTGGCAAACCTTTGTCATGTACCATAATATGTAGTTACATCCACAAACGCCAGTTAAACTGTACTATGCCAAAAGGAAGCCCTATGTTAACAGTGTCCAGAAGTGCCGTCGACTTCTCTGTGCTCGGAGGCATCTCAGATGGACCATGAATCAGTATTTCAGGTATTTTTGGGGAGAAATGGACGCTGTGTGCTGCAGACAAAGCAAGTAAAGAACCATCCAGACTGTTACCAGCAACAAGTCAAAAGGCCAGGGTCTGTCATGGTATGGGGTTGTGTCAGTGGCTTTGGAAAAGGTAACTTGCACCTCTGTGATGGCACCATTAATGCTGAAAAGTACATAGAGATTTTGGAGCTCAATAGGCTGCCTTCTTTTCCAGGGACGCCCATGCATATTTCAAGAAGACAATTCAAAGCCACATTCTGCACACATTACAAAGTCCTGGCTGCGGAGGAAGAGGAAACAGGTACTTGACCGGCTTGCCTGCAGTACCAACCTGTCTCCAATAGAGAATGTGTGGCACATTTTAAAGCACAAAATGTGACAATGAAGACCCCGTACTGTTGCCCATCTTTAATAACTGTTGCCCACCATTAAATAATGTGCTATTGTAATGTTTGCAATGAAATACAAGTCAAAGTAAATTAAAGAAGTGATTTCTTCTTTTTTAGTTTGCGTTTTCCATACTGTGCCAACTTGTTCTCATTTGGGGTTGTACATTTTCAAGCACTTTATTCAAAATGTAAGCACTTCTTAAAGCTTGAAAACACAGGATTTCCAGCACCCATATGAACAATGCTAAGTTGTTTGAACCTAACATTGTGATATAATATTTGTGATGCTCTAAATGTTTACTGTACTGATACTGATGAAAAAATAAATTGCATGCAATTGTTTGTAATTACAATCAGATTAGCACTGTGGAAACATTTGTAAGCTGCAGTTACCAGGCTTTGCAATTAATAATCTGCCAGCTAATGTTTAGCATGTTTACCATTAGGCATTCATATTAGCGTACAGTAAGCAATTATAAGGAATTCATGGTGACAATTTACAACAAGATGGTATTAATGTCTTTTCTAACATGAACAAACCACACATACATGATTAGTAAATGCTGTAGAAGTACCAAATATTAGTTCATGTTAGTAAATACTTTAATGAAATCCTATTTTAAAATGTAACCATATTTATAACAAAATAAATGCTGTTAAATTGAAAAGAATTACAGAGAAGTTAGCATCTACAATAAAGATTGATTGCAAATCCAAATGCAATTAAGTGATTCAGAATCAGATTTGAATATTGAAATCTAAAATGAGACTTTGGTAATCGAGAGAAAGTTCTACTTGACAGGTGATTAAAAATGCTATTAGCCACAAAAGTAGTTCATTTTAAACCCTGGAGTGACTAACAGCCAAACAAAAATATTTTAGCTGATCTCAAGGTGTAGTGTTTATAATAGTCAAGCGCATCTCACCTGAGTGGCCAGACTGAGCACCTGCTGAACCAGCTCCTGTGTCTCGGAGGGCTTCTTCAGGAACAGCTTCACTATGGCTGTCAGCAGAGTCAACTGGACCTGAGAGTAACAAAGACTGAATCAGATCTGCACTCTTTTAAAATGATATAGTATACCAGTAAACAAAAACAAAAAGCTACTACACATAAAACAGGGTTCCCACTGTAATTCAAATACCAAATTCCCTGACATTTACAGACTAAAAGATTAATTTCCATGACCTATATTGAACAGAAAAACAGGCTGCTATTGTGCTTTGCATTATATTACAATAGTTTAGAACAGTGTTTCTCAACCACATTCCTGAAGAACCACCAGCTCTGCTCATTTTCCCTCTGTCATAACCAAACACACTTGATTCGGATCATCAGCGGAGACTGAAAGACCTGTAATGGCTGTGACAGACAAAGGAGACATCCAAAACGTGCAGTGTTGGTGGTCCTCCATGCACGTGGTTGAGAAGCACTGGTTTAGAATATCATTTCGCATGACTTTATTACAATATTGTATTTAACACAGAGGTGGGCAAACTACAGCCCGTGGGCAATATGCGGCCCGCTAAACTCTTTCATCCGGCCCGCGAGCGAGTTTTTAAAATGCTGCTTCTGAGTAACGGTTTGATTTCAGAATTAGTAAATTAATGATGCAATACAAGTGAACGCCATTTGATGGCAGTATTGCACGCGGTACAGTTAGCGCAAGTAGTAAAGTTAGAACACACTCTCGGATATTAAAATGCACTCGACCGTTAATGACTGAAAATGAGTCAGGCAAAAAAAGAAAAATTGACTGAATGTCGTGTGTTTAAGGAAGAATGGACAACAAATTACTTCTTCACCAACATCGGACAGAAAGCGGTATGTCTAATATGCCAAGAAAGTATGCTGTTTTTAAAACCTACAACCTAAGTCTGCATTTTTCACACAAACATTCTAATTATTTTTAATGTGTTAACATGAGATTTTTTCTATCAGACAATATCTTTTCTATTCTCCACTGTAACAATTAATACATTATTATCACTATATTTTATAAGGGATTATTTTATTGTTTTATGATGATTGATAAGTCAACATAAATAGCAGCGCAAATTAATTTGACTTGTAAATATGACTCAATAATAACTATTTAAAAAATGTGTGTTCATGTGAAATGTTTCTGTCCGATATTACATGTTCTATGCATACTGCCACTATAAATAAAAGTTATTTTTTGAAGGATTTGACATGTGGCCCTTCACTTGATTTGCAAAACTTGATGTGGCCCTCGGGTCTAAAAAGTTTGCCCACCATTGATTTAACATAAGGTTTTTAAACATTGATGCAAATAACAAAAAATACATATGAGCTAGTACAGAATAACAGAATTGAGTTGACAATACACACCACAAAAAAAAATAAATAAATAATAATAATAATAATAATAAATAAATAAATAAATATATATATATATATATATATATATATATATATATATATATATATATATATACAAAACATATGCAGCATATAAACAAGAATTAACAATACCCACACCTGTTTTGGAAAGTCAGTGACATCAATGTATTCCTTGGAAATAAAGTGAGGACTTACAAACTATTAATGCTAGAGTCTCAAGATAAGATTTTGCATGACTTAAAGGGTCAGGAAACACCAAAACACATTTTTTGAGATGTTGACAGTCATATACAGTTGAAGTCTGAATTATTAGCCCCCCTGTTTATTTTTTTCTCCAATTTCTGTTTAATGGAGAGATGATTTTTTCAACACATTTCTAAACATAATAGTTTATTTATATTTATCTTTGTCATGATGACAGTAAATAATATTTTACTAGATATTTTTCAAGACACTTCTATACAGCTTAAAGTAACATTAAAAGGCTTAACTAGGTTAATTAGGTTAACTAGGCAGGTTAGGGTAATTAGGCAAGTTATTGTATGGCGATGGTTTGTTCTGTAGACTATCGAAAAAATATATAGCTTAAGAATTTAATAGGGGCTAATAATTTTGACCTTAAAATGGTTTTTGAAAAATTAAAAACTGCTTTTATTGTAGCTGACAATAAAATAATAAAACTTTCTCCAGAAGAAATAACATTATCAGACATACTGTGAAAATTTCCTTGCTCTGTTAAACATCATTTAGGAGATATTTAAAAAAGAAAGAAAAAAAGTTAAAAGGAGGGCTAATAATTCAATACAAAAACAGTAACAATGTAAAACCTGAGTGCTTTCATCATGGAAGCCCTCGAGGAAACTCTCCAGGAGTTCATCAGCGTTGTCGATACGCTCGGCATATTCACCCACAATCCAGATCATGGCTCCTCGAGCGTCAGGCTCATCCAGAGAGTCCAGGTTTTCACACAGAGTGGCGATTATGCTCTCATACCTGTGCAGATTCAGAGAGGCATTTCAGCAGCGGCATACTTTTATTCAACACAGATTTCCAAATTTCTTTAGAAACACAAACTGATAATAACTGTTGCAAAGCCTTGAGATGCACTTCACTTTACGTATCATAGCAGAGGTTTTAAGATTTATATTTCAAGTTTTTATTAAACTAATTAAAGAATATTTTGCGTTTGTGTGTTTTTTGGAATTTTGGCTGGTTTAGGCCGGTCAAGAATAAATCAACATTACATTAAAACCAACAATTCAATTGAGCATTCAAATCGAACCATTCATTCAAAATGGCTGAATCTTTATGAACGGATCATTAAGAACAGATTCAGTCCAGAACGAAAATACAGCAGTGTTGATTTCTGATGCATAAATGTTCTGCTCTGGCTTTGTTTGGAAGTGTTTTCATTGGTAAAACAAAAAAAGAAACAGCTAAAATTGTGTCTAAATTGTATCTCACTCGATATTAACTTCTTTGTTGATCTGCTGTATAAAATCAACTCCAATTGTGATCACGCACACACTGACAGATCATATATTTGAACACAAACCCACACATGCACTCAAAAAATTATTTGTGCTGCTTGTTCAAACTACATATTTAAAATGAGCAGAATCAACACAATTCTTGGGGTTTTTTTGGGAAAACTTAATTGTTTTATGCTCAATCAAGAACGGCACAGTGGTTAGCAATGTCGCCTCACAGCAAAAAGGTCACTGGCTCGAGTCCAGGCTGAGTCAGTTGCCATTTCTGTGTGGAGTTTGCATGTTCTCCCTATGTTCGTGTGGGTTTCCTCAGGGTGCTCCGGTTTCCCCCACAGTCCAAAGACATTCGGCAAAGGTGAATTGAATAAACTAAATTGGCCATAATGTATGGTTGTATTCTAATAGGATTATTTAGCCAGTAAAATGCCTGGTTATGCTTTATTCAAGCCTCATGAACTTTGAAGACATATTTTTGTTTGTTTTTTGCAGTGGCGTACTTGATAGCGTTAGCTTGTGCATTGTTAAAACAACAATTACAATATTACCACAGACAATAAATATTTAAATGAGCTCCTAATGACACTGAGCCTAATTCTACAGCAGCATAGCATGAATCCTTTACAGATATTATCCATTTCGACGTAGAAATATTTACAATGCATAAAGCAAAATGTGTGATTTTAACTTTTGTTGAACTGCTGTATGAAATACATTTCAATTGCGATCACGCACCTACAGATATTCTTGAAAACGGCACTCTTGCTTGTGTGGCATTTCTTAAATATATTGTGAATTTGAAATATAAAAACAACACACACAATGGAGCCAGATCAGTTACAAAAATTTGTAAATCCATAACACAATTTGTAAATATGCAAATCCAATTCGTAAATCCAAAACGAAATTCATAAATGTGCAAATCCAATTCATAAATCTAAAACACAATTCATAAATGTGCAAATCCAATTCATAAATCTAAAACACAATTCATAAATGTGCAAATCCAATTCGTAAATTAAAAACGCAATTCATATAAGTGCAAATCCAAAACGCAATTTGCAAATGTGCAAATACATTTTATAAATCTAAAACGCAATTCATAAATGTGCAAATCCAATTCGTAAATCCAAAACGCAATTTATAAATGTGCAAATACAATTCGTAAATCCAAAACGCAATTCATAAATGTGTAAATCCAATACGTAAATCCAAAACACAATTCGTAAATGTGCAAATCCAATTCATAAATCCAAATTGCAATTCGTAAATGTGCAAATCCAATTCGTAAATCCAAAACACAATTCGTAAATGTGCAAATCCAATTCGTAAATTAAAAACGCAATTCATATAGGTGCAAATCCAAAACGCAATTTGCAAATGTGCAAATACAATTTATAAATCTAAAACGCAATTAATATATGTGCAAATCCAATTCATAAATCCAAAACGCAATTCATAAATGTGCAAATCCAATTCGTAAATCCAAAACGCAATTTGCAAATGTGCAAATACAATTTATAAATCTAAAACGCAATTCATAAATGTGCAAATCCAATTCGTAAATCCAAAACGCAATTCATAAATGTGTAAATCCAATACGTAAATCCAGAACACAATTCGTAAATGTGCAAATCCAATTCATAAATCCAAATTGCAATTCGTAAATGTGCAAATCCAATTTGTAAATTAAAAACGCAATTCATATAATTGCAAATCCAAAACGCAATTTGCAAATGTACAAATACAATTTATAAATCTAAAACGCAATTCATAAATGTGCAAATCCAATTCGTAAATTTAAAACGCAATTCATAAATGTGCAAATCCAATTCGTAAATCCAAAACGCAATTCATAAATGTGTAAATCCAATACGTAAATCCAAAACACAATTCGTAAATGTGCAAATCCAATTCATAAATCCAAATTGCAATTCGTAAATGTGCAAATCCAATTCGTAAATGTGCAAATCCAATTTGTAAATCCAAAATGCAATTTGTAAATATGCAAATCTAATTCGTAAATCCAAAACGCAATTCGTAAATGTGCAAGTC